>CM032450.1:36495143-36563464 GCA_019049505.1 Pachyrhynchus sulphureomaculatus
TTTCAAATATCTGGGTGCAATGGTGACGAGGGATGGAGGGCTGGATGGGAGATTAGGGCGAGGACAGAAGCAGCGGGGAAACTCTTTAATAGTATCAAGAACACATTCCTAGGCAAAAAAATAAAAATACCAAAATCAACAAAAACTACAAATCTTCAAAAGGGTGACGACACCAATAATTATGTACGGATTTAAAGTGTGAACAACAACACAAAGTCACAGAAGTAAGATACAAATGTATCGAAATGAGATTTCTCAGAAACATTGAAAGAAGGACAAGACTGGATAGGATAAGAAACGTTGCTATCCGAGAAAACACTGGAAATGAAGCCGATGCAGGAGAAAATAGAAGAAAGTCAGTTGAGGTAGTTTGGACATATACAAAGAATGGGACAGGAAAGACTGGTAAGAAGAGTGTATGAACAAGAGAGAATAGAAAACGAAGTCAAGGAAGACCACAAAGAACATGGAGGGAGGAAGTAAGGGGAGCAATGGAGAAGAGGGGAGTGAGGTGGAGGAGGCAACAAGGCTAGCCCGAAATAGAAAAAGATCGAGAGAAATATGGAAGACTCCAACCTAACCCAACCCACTCACACCAGCTTACACCGAGAGGTATCGTGGCTAAGGATTAAGTAAGTAAGTAGTAAATTTATTCAGTTACATGTGAAGACAGCCATATAAGGTTTTTTGAAGTTAACCGACTTGTTTTTTTCCAGAAATAGATATTTTTCGGTAGGTATAAACAAGCGTAAGTTATAACTACTGATCTCTATTAAGTTGGCTTGACATGTAAAGGCAGTAAGTGATCTAGGTTTGACTAAACTTGAATTACAGCCATAATAACTGTAACTGCTCGTTTGTGCTCTGCTCTTACAAATGTTTCTACTTATAAAGGGCAAATGACAAAAAATGTGGGAGCCGTTACCATTAGTAAAGTAAATATTTTTTATAGATCAGAAGAGTAATTTTGCTGTCTGTTATGACGAAAAATTTATAAAGGAATTTCCGGAATTTCTACCATATAAAACGTATAAGTACGTTTTAATTAAAAGTTAACAAAGATAAATTGTGCTTTTTATAATGTGAACGATACGAAAAATGTAAAAAGTTGAATTAAACTGAATGGACACGAGTTTTTATTTTTTTAATAAAGCTTGGAAAAAAAAAAAAAGTATTATGTCTGTTTTTTGAAGTAAATGTATTTTTTAAATTACGTTTTACATATTTATCTCGTTTATTAAAAAAAAAATATATCTAACGGGATGTTGTTCTGGCAAATATTTTAATGTTTTTAATTAAAAATTCATATTTTCCATTACAAATTATGACATACCATCTTCAATGAGCTAAGGTTTTCAGTTCTTGCTTATACGCGTTTATAGCTGGTAATTCTATTTTTTACTATATTACTCGGAAGGCTGAAAAACTTTTTTGGTCTAGCTATTTAAAACACATTTTATTTGCAAAAATTCGACTTTACTTATCAGCATAGTCTCCTTCAAGAGCGATTACAATCAGTTTTGGCGATAACGTCTTCACTGGAGCTAAATCTCTTTCCCGCGAGCATTTTTTTTGAGGTTTGCGAATGAGATAATAATCGCTGAGGACCAAATTTGGAGAATACGGTAGATGAGGAGGCAATTCATGCAATTTTGCCAAAGTAACTATTGACGTGTGACACGGTGCATTGTTTTTATGAAAGAGCACTTTTTTTCTTGTTCATTTAGGGCCGTTTTTTTTGCGATTTTTGCCTTCAAACGCACTAATAACTTTATATAATATTCTCTATTGATGGTTTTTCCCTTCTCAGCATAGTAGATGAAAATTATTCCATGCGCATCCAAAATACTGGGGCCAAAACCTTCCCAGTCGACTATTGTATCTTTGGTCGCTTCGGGTGGCTTTCACACGGCTGCTGTCCACTCAGCTGACCGCAGATTTGATTCCAGTGTCTAGTTGTGGATCCATTTTTTATCCATTAATCACATATCGCCTGAAAAAAATCATTTCTATTGTGCTTAAATAGGTCCAAACAGCGCTCAGAATCATGAACACGTTGTTGTTTTTGGTCCACTGTGAGCAAACGAGTTCAGCATCATTTGTATCTGGACGACCGCGTTTAAATTCAGCATACCAGTAAACGATAAGTGATTTTCCAGGGACAGAATCTCCGTAATACTTATCCATTGTTTTGAAAATATTAAAAGTAGCGTCACTAAAACCACTGTAATTTGTAAACTAATTGTCGGAACGTCATGAAATTTGACACGTATCGATTGAAGACCACATATTTACACTGAAACAGATTATCGAAAAAAAGATCAAAACAAAATAAAAAGTCTAACACCTTGCTTTCATAGACATAGAAAAAGCATTTGACAGTGTTCCGAGAAATAAATGTGGAAAAGCCTGGAAAACAAGGGAATAAACAAAAATACAATATGAATCATAAAGGAATATACAGCAGCAATGTGCAGTATGTAATAAAAAAACAACATGAAGTCGGATCGGAAGTGGGATTTACAACACAGGAAGGTTTGAGGAAGGGAGGAAGCTTAAGCCCAACATTGCTCACTGTATAGATGGATGAAATAATCAAGAAATGCGAAATAAAAGTGAAAAGAATGACAATTGGATTCTGGAAGCTAAAAAGAATAGAAATATGTGAAGCGGCTTTTGCTGATGATATTGTGCGGCGGAAAATGAGAGAAATTTACAAGGAAATCTTGATATTTGGAATAAAGCTTTCAAAGAAAGGAGGTATAAAAATTAATACAGATACAAAAGTAATGACAATGGAAAACCAACAAAACGAACATTTAAATAGAAGGGAATAAAATACAAGTGGAACAGTATAAGCATTTGGGAGTGATAATGGATGAAACTGGAAAACAAGGCAAAGGAAATTAATGAAAGAATCGAGAAAAACGAACAAACTTTACTATGCAATAAAGTAATAAATTAATTAGGAAGAAAGAAGTGATGACATAAGCAAAAATAAAAGTGTTCAAAGCAATTTATAGGACAATCCTAACATATGGATGTGAATCATAGACCCCAACAGATAGGCAGAAAAACAAGATACAAGCCGTCCGAATGAAAATACCTGAGAGCACCACAAGAAGTTACACGGAAGGGGACCGAATAAGGAATACAGAATAAGGAGAAGGCTGAGAGTACAAGCAATTATGGAATATATACAACAAAGACAGCTGGGATGGTGGGGACATATACAGAGAATGAAGGATGATAGACAGGTGAAACAAGTGTATGTAGCCCGAATACAGGGAAAACAGAAGGGAGGAAGATCTAGACAGACATGAAATAGGATTATTGAAGGTATAGTTAAGGAGAAGGGGAAAAATTCTGGGAAGAAGCAGTGAAAATGCCAAAGAGTAGAGACGGATGGATGTGGAGATTGAGAGGAGTAGGGTATAACTACCCTACACCATATGGTAGGTGGATATACGAATATATATATATATATATATATATATATATATATATATATTCGTATATATGTTATATATATATATATATATATATATATATTATATATATATATATATATACATATATATATATATATATATATATATCGATTGAAGGTTGGTACTTGCTAAAAACCATATGGATTTTTTTGAAAAGGGCGACATCTATGTGTTAAAACAAAAACTTTTCAGACTACGTGTTACATACATATATTGACTCTTCACTGCAACTTACTACAAAAAAAAATGCTTTTTACTTCCCTTTGTTGAAGGGAATTTGTATTATATTCGTGTCACCCTTCGAATTTTTCGCATATTTTAAGGTTTCCGTAGATCATGAAAAACATAGTTCTGTATTACTATTCGTCAGTTAAAATAGAAATAGGATCTGTAGTTTTTAAATAGTACCGCTTCTGGAATGGAATGAAATTTTAAGTATTATTATTTACAGTTAAATGCATAAGAGGTTAAAGGAATCGAGGAGGGTTTTAGAAGGTTCGTACATATCGTGCCGTATTACTTCCCTTGTATAAGAGAAAGTATTGGATTCGTGAAAAAATCACACTTCAATCTTTTTACTTTTTCTTATGTTTCGAGATCCCGAAATAACGATAAACAAAGTCACTCATTTATGTCTATATGTCTATATTGACACTAGTTGGTTCAATAACTCTCGAACCAAATGAGATATCGATTTGAAATTTGGTACACGTATGACACTTGATACAGGAATAAAACTAGTTTTTGTGCAGTATGGCTTAAGGAGGAGGTCGTGAAAATGGCGGGTATCGTCGCATATTTTCAGTATATATCGTGATATCTTTTTGGGAGTATTTGGAGTTGAGGAATAGTGTTATTGTTATAATTGTATTAATTACCTTGGGACATTTAAAAATCTTTAGCAGAATGACACTACTCAACAATTAACACCACTACACCAAAGACCTATTTCTGTACTTGACTCGCGTTCCACTAACTATGCTAGCACCATCAGGACGATAATTGGCAACCATATATGATAGTCAATCATTGCTTTTGTTGGTGCTAATATGGTCAGCAAGACACGCGTTTGAGTGCAAAAATAAAATGTTTGGTGTAGTAGTGAGAACAGTCGTGAAGTGTATTTTTGTCCGCTCATTATACTGAAACATATAAGGGGTTAAACAGTGAGAAAAGCAGTTAAAGAGGTAGCTCCGTGTATTTTGTGTTATACGTCCTCTCTGGGTCTGTGGAGTAAAGAATGCTTAAAATTGCATTTTTCTTTGATTATTTTTTGATTATTTAGATCACACACATGTAAATGGTTTTTAAAGGGATGGGAAAAGGTTGGTCCGCATCCTTTTTCTGGGTCGTACATCCAAGGAATCGAAAAATTAAATTAATTTTTTTTTATTGCTCTCAAGTTTAACAGTACTAGTATGGCAGACGAGAGGGGAGATGTTATTATGAGTGATTTCTAAAAAATTATTACCATCATTCCATTTTTTCCCTTGTTTTTGGTTAAAAAGGATAACGATTTCAAATGTCCCTTTTCACTACATAAAAGGTTCCAATATTTTGTAACTGACGTCTCATCACAAGGTATTATTTCCTTCTTTAATGTATTTTGGTAATAATGCACATTTTTTAGTGTTCCGTACGGAACACTTATAAGGTCACTTCGGTGTCTGTCCGTCTGTCACATCCGATTTTCTCCGAAACTATTTCTCATGCAAAGAAGCTGTTGCTTCTAAACATCTTGCATACCGACAATGGCGTGAAAATCCAGTCCATAAATCGTAACACATTTGTTCGTGCCAGGAACAGATGCAAAGAAATTATCGACGAAACCAAGGAGGTACACAATCAACGGATTAGAAAACAAACTTTCCTCGCTTGTCCGACAATTCAAGGTCCTTTTGGTCAGTCGCTAAGGCAGTTAGTCAGAATTTGCATCACAAATCCACCATACCACCACTCACACGGCCAGATAATTCTATTGCAACGACGCCTGTTGAGAAAGCGAACTTGTTGGCTGAACTCTTTGCTTCACATTCTACTGTCGATTTCGAAGGAAAAAAACACCACCTACTATTCCCATAGTGCAGTCAAGGATGCCCGATGTTGTCTTCAGACAGCGTATTATAAAGCGTTTTCGGATGAAGCTAGACACCAAAAAGGCTTCTAGCGCTGACAGAATACCTGCCATAGTTCTTAAAAACTGTGCGAGGGAACTAACACCAGTTTTCTGTAGACTTTTCAACCTATCCTACAGAAAGGGAATATTTCCTTCCTGCTGGAAATGTGCTACAGTTCAGCCGATACCTAAAAAAAGGCAAGAGGACCTTGCCAAATAACTATCGACCAATCGCACTGCTTTCAACAATATCGAAAGTCATGGAAAAGCCTATCAATCAGCATCTTCTAAAATATCTTGAAGGATTCAACATTATTAGCGATCCAACCAATATGGCTTTCGTAGAATAGATCAACAGGAGAGATCTTCTGACTTATGTAACACATGTTTGGAACAATGCAATTGAACACTTTGGAGAATCTCGAGCGGTTGCTCTTGACATATCCAAGGCATTCGACCGTGTTTGGCACGATGGGCTGTTGGCTAAGCTACGTTCTTATGGTATGTCGGAAAAGTTCTGTTTGAGGCTCTCACGTTTCCTCAGAGAGCGTTCTTTACGAGTGGCAGTCGACGGATTTCTTTCTAACACCTTCACTATCAACGCCGGTGTACCCCAAGGCTCCATACTGTCTCCTACTCTCTTTCTCATTTATATTAACGATCTGCTGGAAAAGACGGAGAATCCAATCTACAGCTTTGCAGATGACAGTACACTTATCTCTTCATTTCACTTTGAACGCTCGGACATCGGCTACTCAGACGAATATCCGCAGACAGCAGGAAGTCATTCAACTTAACAAAGACCTGAAGAAATTCTATCTTGGGGTGACAGTAACCAAGTGGACTTTAACGCTACAAAAAACCCAGGCGGCAGTTTTTTTCTAAAAAAGTTAACGTTGCTGAACCCGACATAGTTATGTCGGGGGCACTCCATTCCTCTAACATCGTCACTCAATTTGTTGGGCGTTAATTTGGGAGCAAATATGTCCTGGCATGAACATGTTGCAGGCATAGCAAGGAGAGCTTCTCAAAAGTTCGGAATATTAGTTCGAACCAGAAAGCTTTACACTCCACAACAACTGTTAATTCTTTACAAAGCTCAAATTCTACCAACTATGGAATACTGCTCCCATGTTTGGAGCTCCGCTCCCAAACATACACTGCATTTGTTGGATTCTATCCAGAGAAGAGCTGTTCGTCTGATTGGGGATCCGGAACTGACCGTTGGATTGATTGAGATTGGAAACAAAGTTTGTTGAAAACTCATTTTTTAATTTAAAAACAATCAACGTACGGAACACTAATTGCGCAAGTTCAACTTGCACTTGACCGATTATTTAACGTGGGATACTTAAAGTCCGTATTTATTTTGCAACTTGACCAATTTGTTTTTCATTACTTTTAATTATAATGGGTTACTGAACTAGGAAGAGGGCTAAGAAAGTTTGTATATATCATATTATATCCATTTTCATTATTTTAAATTTTAATAGGCAAGAAATATACTGGATAAATGAACTCTACCGATTTCCTTGAACTAATTCATATATTTTTACTATTTTCATTTATTTTTTCTCTGTTGACATTTACAAAAGTCCTGAAATTTCTGCTGAAGTCAGACAAAATCTAATTTTAAAGTGGATAACATTGTACTTACTTATTGAACACATTGTCTATTTTAAGTAAAAGAATTGCCAAGTAAAACAACGAACTGAGGGATTCTCAATAAAAATTTTCGATTTCAAAGTTTTTAAAGAGCTTAACGGCAGATCTGTAAAGTGCAACTGACTGAAATTTGTTGATATGGTAAATTTTAGGAAATTAAATCATTGACTATTACTGTTGTTTTAGTGAAAACACCCATTACGAGTCAGTTTACTAAAGTCTGATAGTTATTTGTCATAGTTTTCATTAGAGTTTAATGTTTCTTATAGATATAATTCTTTTAGAGTTCTCCTGTGTCGATTGAATAAGTGAGGCGGACGATTTGCCGGTCATCTTGCCGGCTTCTTCAGACCTTGTTCTGCAAACTGACATTTCCATACGATTTTTATATTAGCTAACCGGAGTGGGGGGCAGGGCGATATGGATGATCTAGTCCAAAATTGGTGAGAGGTAAATACCAGTGTCACGATTGAGGTGGCCGGAATGTTTAGATATTTTGATAAACCCCTGAATAGGATAGAAAAGGAAATTTGTAGCAAGGATCCCAAATTCGTCACAGAAAATCAGGTGTCCTATTTCATGTCGGTGTGCCGCAACTGAAGTGGAAATGTTACCAAGACATATTACCATTTGATATTCTTTAATTCTAGTACATATTTTTCTGCTCGCTGCAAGTTTATTCAGTCATCGCTTCTGATTAGCGGAAGGTGAGGGTTTGGTTTAGTAGTGACAAATATTGAGTAGTGCAATAAATTTCTAAATCATAAAGTAACAAAATTAATTGTTTAATAATAGCAAAATATATTTTTGAAATGTTTATATACAGCAAAACTTTATGAAATAATGTTGATTAACTCAATTATATTACTGCACATTTTGCAATACAAAACTAGTCCAATTTGTAAGATATTTCATGCTAAATAACTTATTAAAAGTTTAGAGTAGTTGTAAACAACTGGAGTGATTACGTCGTATAATAAATGACACCTTTATGCATTCTGCACAATTTAGACTATTCTTTTTTATTAATTACTTATGACACGGCTGAGAACTGTGAGTAAGGAAACCAATATACAGGAATGGTCTAAATTTATTCGGGTTCCACTTTGATATTCAAGATCGCTTCTAATATTTAAATGATTGTAAAGTTTTGGATGTATTATAATACGCATGTTTGTCGCATATTTCTCTTAATGAATTATCTGCTAAAGAATAACAATTTTTTGAAAATTACATAAAAAAGTATCAGGATAGATTTTTATTTTCCAGGTTAAGAGAAGTGAAAAAAATTCTCTTTGAAATTTTTGCATTTACTTCATATTGTTGAGATCACTAAAAACATAGTTTTTCAATTTCTGTAGATTTGTTGGTTTGTCATTTTATTATTCTGACTTTTTTGCTACGATTACTCCCAAATGAAATAAAGCATCTATTACAAATAAGGTACACACATACTTATAGTTGTACAGAAACTTTTAAGTAATATCGCTTATCGCACAGCGTGAAAAGGGTAATGTAGTTAGATCTTACATATTTTGAATTGAATTATCAAAGTTTTTCTTGGTTTTTGGTTAGGATAAGGAACGGCTTTTAAGCATTATATTAGGAAAATATTTCTTGACTTTACTACTTTTCACGAAATAATTAGAAAATGAGAGAAAGAAATAAAAATATATTATGCTACGTTCACAGACAAGAATAAAGACGATCTTCTGAGGTTATTTGGCCAAAACAGCAAAAACATTTGGAATAATAATACTGGAAGGAAAAAGAAAATACTGATAACTTGTAAAACACCATTAAAACGTAAGTTTTAATGGTGTTTTACGATATTTTACCATCTTGGCCTCCATATATCGAGTTATGCTGATATTAGTACAGGCGTAAACAGTGAAGCCGTAAATCCGCATGACTACAAACGGACCTGCAGTAACGTTCATAATGGAAACCCGACCCAGTACATCAAAAATAAAAAAAAAAAACTTGAAACAATACAAATGAAAATAGGGGATGCCCACTATGGGATATAGAAGTGACAACATTAGACAGACATGCCAAAAACATAATATAAATGAGTAATAAACGAAAACATCGAACTCTATTGCATTTTGATTACCCGCTAAACAATGCTATCTGATTACCGAGAACATTAGTTACGTAAGCCATCTGGGGTGTCGGCATTCTAATTGTTTTATATCTCTGCGGATGTAACCTACTTTTTTACAAATCATATGAAATAATAGTAGTAATTTCTTATTGTGATTCAGACTTTTCTGCCTTTACGTATTGTGACGCAAAATTAGCACAGATAGCTAATTTTAGCTTAATTACTTATTAAAGATTTATTAGTGCCTGTGTTTGCACGTAATCTAATTGACTCTAAAAAATAAAGCAATGGAGAAAATGTATTATACATTTATTACCAAGAAACAACTATGATATGCCACTTACTACTCGTGATATATATATATATATATATATATATATATATATATATATATATATATATATATATATATATATAAATATGTGTGTGTATTAGAAGGTGACGACCTCTTTCATATTTGTTTTAAGAGAATTCTTTGAGAAAAAAGAGACATATGTACAAACAAGTTTACTAAGATTCTGACCGCAGATTGCACTAATGTAAGAGAAGTTCACGTTGAAAATTGTTTAGGGGATATTTAAAAGAAGTAAAAGCTTTAACAGGAAAGTAATAAAAATGTTCGCCCAAAAGGAAATGCCAGACATCGGATTTAAAACAAACGTAAAACTCAGAGAAGAAAAAGACAGACTGAATGTATAAATTATTATCTTGTATCTTCGGTGTCTTGTTGCTTTTAATCTCAGATAGTACTAGGATGGATCATGGATTGGGAAAGCCGTGTACTATTATTAAGGCAGATAGTTTATAAACAGGTAGAAGTTATTACATAAATACAATAATGCCAGTGGAAGCACTACCATGTAGTACCGTGAAATACAAATGTACGTTTTATTAATTGGACAATGTTGATGTATATCATCACATACTAAAAAAATGCGAGAGAGAACTAACACCAGCTTGCTGTAGACTTTTCAACCTACCCAAAAAGCTATCAATCATCCATGATCTACAATTTTTTGAAGGATTTAATATTATTAGAGACCATCAATATGGCTCTCGTGAGCAAAAATCTATAGGACATTTTCTAACTTATGTAACATATGTTTGGAACAAAGCAATTAAATACTTTGGAAAATCTCGAGAGGTTGCGCTTGATATATCCAAAGCATTGGACCGTGTTTGGCAGGCTGAATTATTGGCTAACCTACGCTGTTGTGGTATGCCTTAAAAGTTCTGGTTATGGCTCTAGTGCTTCCTCAGAGACCGTTCTTTACGGGTGGCAGTCGACGGATTTCTTTCCAATACCTTCATTATCAACGCCGGCGTGCCCTAAGGCTCCATATTGTATCTTACTTTCTTTCTCTTTACATTAACGATTTGTTGAAAAGGACGAGGAATCTAATCTACAGCTTTCCGGATGACAGTACGCTTATTTCTTTAGTCACTTTGAATGCTCGAACATTGACTAATCAAGCAAATATCTGCAGACAGCAGGAAGTCGTTCAACTTAACAAAGATCTGGAAGAAATTCTACCTTAGAGTAGCAGTAACCAAGTAAAATTTAATGCTACAAAAACCCAGGCAGAAGTTTCTCTAAAAAGTTAACGTTGCTGAACCCGACATATTTATGTCAGGGAATTCCAATCCTCTAGCATTCCCACTCAATTTGTTGGGCGTCAATTTGGGAGCAAATATGTCTTGGCATGAATATGCTGCAAGCACAGCAAAGAGATGTTCTTAAAAGCTGGGAATACTATTTCCAACTAGAAAGTTTTACCCGCTACAACAAGTATTAATTCTGTACAAAGCTCAAGTTATACCAACTGGAATACCGCTCCCATGTTTGGGGCTCCGCTTCCAAACATACATGCATTTGTTGGATTCTATTCAGAACAGAGCTGTTCGCCTGATTGGAGAGCCAGAACTGACCAGCAATTTTGATTCCTTGAAACATCGAAGAACGGTTGGTGACATGAGTTTATTTTACAAGTATTTTTATGGATGTAGTAATTCCTCTCAAAGCGGCGCATACTAGGAATACACGTCGCGCTAATACTTTAACACATGGGCTGAAAAGTCCCGGGCCTAACAAAGAAAACACGGTTTTTTTGGTTCAAAATTAGCTTTATTCATCAACGTAATCTCCATCAAGAGCAACGCAATCATTCCAGCGCCACTCTAACATTTCAATACCACTTTTGTAGAACGATTTATCTTTTGCCTCAAAATAGGCCTCAGTTTCAGCGATAACCTCTTCATTCGTGCGAAATTTCTTACCGGCGAGCATTTTTTTCAGGTCTGCGAACAGCCAGTAGTCGCTGGGAGCCAAATCTGGCGAATACGGTGGATGTGGGAGCAATTCGAAGTTCAATTCATGTAGTTTTGCCATTGTTTTGATTGACTTGTGACACGGTGCGTTGTCTTGATGAAACAAAATTTTTTTCTTTGCCATATGCGGTCGTTTCCTTGCAATTTCGGCCTTCAAACGCTCCAATAACGCTATATAATATTCACTGTTGATGGTATTTCCTTTCTCAAGATAGTCGATGAATATTACACCACGTACATCCCAAAATACCGAGGCCATAACCTTTCCAGCCGATTGTTGTGCTTTCGGGCGCTTTGGACGAGGTTCACCAGTTGCTGTCCACTCAGATGACGATCGTTTTGATTCCGGAGTGAAGTGATGGATCCATGTTTCATCCATTGTCACATATCGACGCAAAAATTCCGGTTTGTTACGTTTAAACATGGCCAAACACTGCTCCGAATCATCAACACGTTCTTGTTTTTGATCAACAGTGAGCAAACGCGGCACCCACTTTGAACAGAGCTTTCTCATAGTCAAATGCTCATGCAATATAAAACCAACACGTTCTTTTGATATCTTTACGATGTCAGCTAACTCACGCAACTTCACTTTTCGATCATTCAAAACGATTTTATGGATTTTTTTGATGTTTTCTGGTGTTACCGCCTCATTTGGACGTCCACTGCGTTCTGCATCATCGGTGTCTCTACGACCACGTTTGAAGTCAGCAAACCAACGTTTTATTGTTGTTTCTGATGGAGCGGAGTCCCCATAACACATTTCAAGCCGCTTGAACGGTATTTTTTTCCCATCAAGAAGCAGTGTAAAATTAAAACACGAAATTGTTTTTGATCCATTGTTTTGAAAATAACAAAAGTAGCGTCACTCTTAGCACAATAACTCACAAACTAATGAATAGAATATCATGAAATTTTAACAGCTGTCTTTTGAAGGTTAGTATTAACTGAAAAAAAGGTGACTGCAATAAAACTAGCGCCATCTATGTGTTAGGCCCGGGACTTTTCAGCCCATGTTATACATCCATATGAGCTTGTCATTTCTCGTACAACCTTTTTCAAGTAGTCTTTTTTATGGAAAGCTAATCTTAACATCAACGTAAATCGTTTATTTCACATACACGCCGCTTCTTTAGCGCTTTAGGGATTTCCCTGCAGGACGTGAGCTATGCTCATAAAAAACATCCTGCTGCTGCCTTTTTGATATTAGAAAGGGTTAATTGGTACTGAAGGGTGGAGGTAAATGATAAAAAAGTAATTTGATTCATTCTTTAACATAATATTGTATAATTTATTTGTATTAGGTCTGCAAAATTATCTAGAGAATTCCTTTTGTATGTTTCAAGAAAGGCTTATTCTCCCTCGTTTATTATAAATAATTAAAAATATCACTTTTAAGAACTTCAACAAATATAATCGCTGTTTTTATAACTTACTTCCCCACTCCTTTGACGATATATTTGGCTATAATTAACGAAAAGCAATGAAACAATTTCACAATACTTAGATTCCTGGACTTCAAGAACCATGATATTCATAACATGATATATATGGAGTAACCATTTAAGTCCATTTTCTATAGGTTTAATCCTCCATATGGTTAACTCTAAATAATGAAAATAACGAAAAAAATTAAAAAAAGGCTACGACGTCCCACTTCAATAACCATAAAAAAACGTTTTTTACTATATATACAGAGCACCTCTCTAACTCCTATCACTAGCTTATATATTTAGTTATAAATTATTGAAAATAATGAAAGAATAATAAAATTTTTATATTCTATAACTCTGAAAAGGATGTGTAACATAATATATATGGAGAAACTTCTTCCATTCCTTCTCCACTCCTTCGAGTCTATATATATATATATATATATATATATATATATATATATATATAACAATCCTAAGTTTAACTGCTGGGAAACGCCCTTATAAGGAGAAGAGATGAGCAATCAAAGATCTAAAGGCTCTAGTATCTGCTTTTTATTTTTATTATCGAGCTTTCGCTGCCTAATGGTAGCTTCTTCTGGATTCTAAAAATGCAAACCAGTTACAGAAAATAAACCAAAAACGTTCGTTTTTTAAAACGTGATTAAATGAATTGTACGACTGAATGTGAAATTACTTACAAAAATTTAGCAGTTAGTTCATCTCTGGTGAAGACAATGAAATTTGCATTTTTGTTGGCCAGGTAGTATGCATGATTACACAAAACATGATTAAAAGACACTTAGAGAGTTACACAAATATTGAAAATTAAACTTAGTCAATAACATTAGTTAAAACACTTTTTTAAAGACAGAAACACAACTGCAAGAAACCATGATGTTGAAATGGTACTCCATTTTAAAATTTTTTGACGTCGAGTTTAGTAACTATTTAGTGATATTTGAGTCCGAGCTGGATATTGTTGGTAGTCTATGTCATCATCAGGTCGACAAAAAAAGCATTAAAGTTAGGGATGTGGTAAATTTTATTTATTAGGTAGATGCTAATTTTAGATAAATTATTTATTATTAATATCTATTTTTTAGTTTTAATTTTATAAAAAAAAAGGGGGACTTAGATTTGATGAATGTTACTCTTCGACGAGTTATTTATTATTAATTATATTAATTCTTTTTAATTTTATAATCAAGAGATTCATAGGCTAATTTAAAAATTTAAAAATTTGAAATCGAAAATTAATACTGGACGTTATTTATTATTAGTCATATTTAATTTTTTATTATGTAATTTTAACAAGAAAATATAGAAAAGTAACCAGTAATAAATAGCAAAAAATGACAGAAAGAGATCAGAAACGTCAACTTTACTAGAAACTAATTTTTTCATAAAGATCGTTCTTTTTTATTGGTTTGGTATAGTTTTGTGTTAGCAAATAAGTATACATGGAGCTCAATCCTTCTGTCTTTTTTGTGGTTGAGATTATTTTTACAGGTTTTTATGTAACACATTTCCAAGAAACTTCTTCTGAAATAATTAGTCTCAACATCCAGAATGAAGCTGTTGTTATATTGTACTCTGTGATCTGTATTATTTACGTGTAAGCTCAAGCTAGTTGCGTTAGTTTTGTGTTTACTATCACTTTTGTGTAACGCTAATCTCTTAGAGAGCTTTTGTGAAGTTTGTCCAACGTAGACCAAACCACATTGACAGGGAATGCCATAGATTATATTAGATCTTTGTAAAGTATCGGTTTTATCTTTTAAATTGGTATAAAAACAATTCATTCTTTTTATGTTGTAGTTGGCAATTTTAATGTTTGTATTTTTAAAAAGAGAAGACAAGGACTGGGAAAGGCCTTCAATGTATTGTAACTTTCCCACCTTAATATCGACATTAGTGGTGACAGATATATATATATATATATATATATATATATATATATATATATATATATATATATATATATATATATATATATATATATTGAATATGATCATCTTGCTCAATAATAGTATTTTAAGTTGAATTAATTTATTAGAGTTAAGTGTTACAGTGGATGAAGTTGTGTTGGGAAAAGTCCTAAGACTATTCTTAGCAGTAAAAATTGTGTGTGTAGTATATGTTCAAGTATAATTACTGAAAAATATTTACAACAATATTATAAAGGCTAAACTATTTGCTGGTCTTTTTTGCCATTTTAATGTGAAAGAGACAAACTGCACGAAAAGGAATAATTGAAGTTGTCGAAGATGGATTGTGTGATATGCTCCGATAATTTTATTGTTAACAGTAAGACAGTAACTTGTGGTTTTTGTGAAAACAAATTTCACAGTGTATGTGTTAGAATAAAGGATGCTGCTTCAAAACTCGTGAACGATATGGAAAACTTAATTTGGTACTGTGATGAATGTATTCAAGTTGTTAAACAGAATTTGAAATTGATGGATAATTTAATTAATATAAAAAAGAGTGCTGAAGCGGCCGAAAAAACGTTCTGAACAGTGCTTTAAGGCTTTAGAAGATATAAAAACCAAAATAACTGCGAGTATCCAGGAAGACCCACTAAAAAATAGAGATGGCATGCAAATGGAAACCAAAACTTATGCTAATGCTCTAAGAGAGGGAGTTATAATTGTAAAGCCAAAAAATGTGGGCGAAAGTAGGAATACGGAACAAACCCTTCATCAGCATATGGATCCAGTAAATTTGGGAGTAGGGATCCAATCAATGAGGAGTGTCAAGGAAGGAGCAGTGGTAATATGTTGCAGAAATGATGAGGAAGCACAAAAACTAAAGTCAAATATTGAGCATGAAGTAGGTGAAAACTACTCTATCAGTGTGCCAAGCAAAAAGTATGTGCCAAGCAAAAAGCATGTATAAAAATTGTGGGAATCGGTAAAGAATATACACATGATGAACTAATTAATAATTTACGAAGAGAAAATCAAGGAATTGTAAGTGAGGAAAGCAACTTTTTAGTAAAAGTTGTTAAAAAAATGGTAAACAAATATATGGCAATAGTGGAATGTGACACAAAAACATTGGACAAAGCTGAGGGAAGACTTTATATAGGGTATGATGCATGCCGATGCTACGAATACGTTAATATTATGAGGTGTTATAACTGCTACGGATTTAAGCATTTGGCAAAGGCATGTAAGCATGGAAAAGTGTGTGGAAGATGCTCAAACGGAAATCATGAAACTAGAAATTGTAATAGTGATTTCCTGCAATGTGCGAACTGCAAATCTAGTAATGAGAAGTATAAGCTGGGATTGGATGTAAAGCATTCTGCCTTTAGTATGGATTGTCCCACATACCTGCACTGGGTCAAAGGTGAGAGAGCCAGAATCAATTATGTGGAAGTTCAAAAATAGCAATCATTTAAAGTAAGCG
Organism: Pachyrhynchus sulphureomaculatus; assembly: GCA_019049505.1. Taxonomy (NCBI): domain Eukaryota; kingdom Metazoa; phylum Arthropoda; class Insecta; order Coleoptera; family Curculionidae; genus Pachyrhynchus; species Pachyrhynchus sulphureomaculatus. Next base: position 36,511,701 of record CM032450.1, read on the forward strand.
GGGGGGAGAAAATTTATGCAGATACCACTGGGTCTTTAAGAGAAATCACTATCCTACATCAAAATATACAGTGTATACGAACAAAGACTTTGGAAATGCAAATGTATATAGAAAGCATGAATAAAAAACCTGATCTAATTTGTCTGTCGGAGCACTGGATGGAAAAAGAAGAAGAAACTTTTATAAGGATTCAAGGGTATAAACTCGGATCTTCTTTTGCAAGACCTAGCATGAAGCATGGAGGTGCATGTATCTTTGGAAGGGAAGACCTTCATTTTGAAGAAGACAAGAATATTGTGCAAAGTAGTGTTGAGGGGTCTATAGAATGTGCTGGTGTCGTAGACAAAGACTTAAGGTTACTAGTTGTTTGTGTATATAGGAGAGGATTGGGGTCGTTTGAGACATTTATAGACAAACTGGAAGAAATATTAGATTATATTAGGGTAAAGTATGTTAAATTTAAACTTGTATTGGCCGGAGATTTTAATTTAAACATGTTAGTAAGAACGATTAAGAATAACCTATTTATGGATCTATTGTAGGGTTATAATTTGAGGCAGGCTATTTTTGCACCGACAAGGGAGGCAAAGAACTCATCCACACTTATAGATAATATTTTTGTAAATATTGATGGTTTTAGTGCTGCTGTGATTGAAAATGCTCTCTCGGATCATCATGCGCAGCTTATTTCATTTCACTCAGAGCAGGTTGAAAACTTTAGATTACAAGTATATTAAAAAAAGAATATTTTCAAGAAAAAGATTACTTCTGTTTAGGCAGGAGCTGCAGACTGTTGACTGGAGCCCCATACTGGAGTGCAATGACGTCAATGTATGCTACAATACATTTATAAATATAATAAAATGTCTAATGAATGTAATTTTTCCAACAAAAAAATATAATTGTAAAAAACTTCATAATGGTTGGATAACTAAAGGTATAAAAATTTCATCTAAAAATAAAAGGAAACTATACTGTGAGAAAAAGAAAGGTAAAATATCTAACGATGAATTCAAGAGATACGATAAAATTTTAAAGAAAGTTATATTGGAAGCTAAAAGAAAATCAAATACTGAATTTATTTTGAATTCTGATAATAAAACTAGGGCAACCTGGTCATTTGTAAGGAATATATCTGAAAATTCTCAAAAAAATTCAATAATCGACACTTTTGCGCCGAAATATGGGGATTCAGTGACAGCATTGAATGCTTTAAACCATTACTTCATTAATTCTTGTCCAGATGTTGATGGTAGTGGGACAGTTGACTCATTCCCTATAGAAGGGTGTCAGCGGACGATATTCTTAGAACCAACTAGCACTGAAGATGTCTGTAGATGCATAAAAAATTTGAAAAACAAAAAATCCGTAGGAGAGGACCAGGTGCCTGTTTCGCTGCTGAAGGAGACGGCAGATATTATATCTATACCTTTGGAACATATTATTAATGTTATGTTCTCGACAGGAGTCTTCCCATACCAATTAAAGCTTGCACATATCAAAGCAATATATAAAAAAAAACCGGTCAAGTGCAAGTTGAACTTGCACAATTAGTGTTCCGTACGTTGATTATTTTTAAAATAAAAAATTTTGTTAGGGTGGTATAAAATGATCAGACTTCACAAAACACAACCCAAATGAGTCTTCAACAAAGTTTGTTTCCAATCTTTACTGAAAACTGGTGACCTTGAAATTTGTTTTTTTTATATACCAAATAAATTATTAAAGGTAATGTACTCGTGATAATTTTCTTTCAATCTATACCCCGTGGAGAATATTCCAGAATTTTTTCAAAATTTTTTGATCAGTACTTTTCGAGATAAGGTAGGCGACAGCGATTTTTTAAAAGTAATACGAAGAAAAGTGTGCGCAAGTATTACATTATATATATATTTTTTACTCGTGTTTTCACAAGCTTTCATTTGACATCACACTCGATGACCTAGTAAAAAAATTTTTTTTTCACTTCCGATTTCACCCCTCAAAACGAAACCCTTAAGTCAAAATTTATGTTAAGGTGGCATAAAAATGATCAGTGACTTCACAAAACACACCCCAAATGAGTTTTCAACAAAGTTTGTTTCCAATCTTTACTGAAATCTGATGACCTTGAAATTTTTGTTTTTTTTTTTATATACCATATAAATTATTAAAGATAATGCACTCGTGATAATTTTCGTTCAATCTATACCCCGTGGAGAATATTCCAGAATTTTTTCGAAATTTTTTGATAAGTACTTTTCGAGATAAGGCCCGGGACAGCGATTTTTCGCGAATTTTTAAAAATAATACAAAGAAAAGTGCGCGCAAGTATAATATTATATATATATTTTTTATTCGTATTTTCACAAGCTTTCATTTGACACCACACTCGATGACCTAGTAAAAAAATTTTTTTTTCACTTCCGACTTCACCCCCCAAAACTAACCCCTTAAGTCAAAATTTAATTCTCAAAACTACATGGCTCTGATGAGGCCATCAATTCCTATATTATTGCCAAATTTCATCTTTCTATGTAAAATAGTTTCGGAGAAAATCGGGTGTGACAGACAGACAGACAGACAGACAGACAGACAGACACCGAAGTGATCTTATAAGTGTTCCGTACGGAACACTAAAAAGGTGACCGAGCTGAAGAAAAAAAATTATAGGCCGGTATCACTGCTGTCAAATGTAAACAAAATTTTTGAAAAAATATTATACTCCAGATTGATATCCTTCCTTGAGCGAAACAATGTCCTGGCTGATCAGCAGAATGGCTTCAGTCGACATAAATCTACTATTAGAGCTATTTATCAAGCCATGTCAGAGATTCTTAATTCTTTAAATGATGATAGGGTGACTGTGGCCATGCTTCTCGATTTGTCAAAAGCATTTGACTCGGTAAATCACTCAATACTTTGCTTAAAACTAGAGAAGTATGGAATTAGAGGTGTAGCTCTTCAGCTCATAAAATCATATTTAAAAAACAGAACACAATGTGTTATTGAAACAGACCCTTGTGGAAAGCTTGCTTGCTCTGAGAAGGTCATAATAAAAAGGGGTGTACCTCAAGGTTCAATTTTAGGACCCCTGTTATATATACTGTATACTAATGAATTGCCTAAAGTGTAGCATGACTATATAGTGTTGTATGCCGATGATACTACTCTGATCTTTAAAGAGGATAATAAACATCTCTTACTTCAAAAAATGGTTAATACTCTAAACCTATTAAGGCAATATTTTTCTTCGAATGATCTAGTTTTAAATATCTCAAATGATTCTATTTTCTAACAGAAGTAATGAACGTGTAACAGTAACATATGACAACATTGATGTAGTTTCGGGAGATGAGATTTTATTTCTTGGAGTGATTGTGGACAGGAGACTTGACTGGAAGTGTCATGTGAGTGCTTTGGCCAATAATATGGCTAAGTATTGTTACGCGCTAAGAGTCATTTTAGATTATGTTGGTGAAGACGCAGCACTGTGTTCTTATTGCGCCTACATTCATTCGCGTATGAGATATGGAATCATCTTTTGGGGAAATTCCTGTGAAATAAACAGAATTTTGGTTTTGCAGAAAAAGTGTCTAAGAGTAGTGTACAGAATAAAGGCAAGAGATAGTTGTAAAAACGTATTCATTTCAAAACGGATTTTTACTGTAATAAGATTATATATATATGAAGCAGTATTATTTGTTCATAGTAATAAAGACCTATTTCAAGAAAGCATAAGAGTGCATGAACATAACACTAGGTTAAAAAATGATTTAAAACCAAACAAAAGTAGATATTCCTATATACAAAAGAATGTACATTTTTGTATTCTAAGATTGTACAATAGTTTTCCTAATCATGTTAGAATTTTAAGAACGAACTTGCTGAAACTAGTAATTAAGAATTATTTAGTCCGTAAGGCATTTTATAGTCTGGAGGAGTTCTTTGCTGATGAATCTCGGCTATTTTTATGTGTGTAACTAGAATATTTGATAAAATGCAATATTTCTTAGTTTAAGAATTTTGACATTGTTCTACGCTCCTATATGGAGCTTTGTAATTTGTAATTTACAAGGAATAAATAAAAACATTATCTACATATATATATATATATATATATATATATATATATATATATATATATATATATGACAATAGATAATAGAAAATAATAAAAACTTTAGATTGCTCGATAAAAAACTCTAAAATGGAAGTGTAACACGACATATACTGATCAACCTTTCATCTCCCTTTCCCATTCTTTCAGCTCTTTATTTGCTTAACTATAAATAATTAAATGTATAGAAAAAAATAGTACAATTTTAAAATTTCGCCACCTCAAGAATCCTCAAAAGATACCAACTTCCTGTAGCCATCCCCCAACTCTCCATCCCTTCTCTTTTAACTTTTAATATAATAATAAAATGAAGAAAAAGGAATATAATTTTCTGAGTTCTCAATTCCTCAACTCCAAGACCCCCGTAAAGATGATGACACTATATGAAAAAAAGACAATTTTCAGATTTCTGTACTTTGAGAACCCCGAAAAGGCCTATATTCACAGCGGCGGGGACATTGAGGCCTTATCCTCCTGCCTTGGCTACACTACAGTATATATCATCTTATATGTCCTTCTCAAGGTCCTTTCGAACAAGGAACCCGAAGAATTGTTATTTTTTTATGTTTTATGGCTAAATATATAAGGAATTAGTAAGATTATGGAGGGAGGTTAGTATATATCGTGGTCTAACAGAATATGAAACGAAGCAATCAATCTAAGCATTTTCCCTATTTTTTTAGGCATTTTTATACCATACTTGACTACAAATAGTTGAAAATAATGAAAGTAAAACACAATTTTTAGAGTACTCGTCCTTAAGTACTGTGAAAAGGATGTATAACCCGATGTATCTAGTGCAAGCTCTTTAAACTACTTTCGGCACCTCTTTCATCCTAAATATTTGAGAATAATACAAAAATTACACAATTACAACTGCATGCTTCAACTTCAAGAACCCTGAACGTTACTACAAATGATTATACAGTCTTATTCCTTTTCTTAATCGATCCCCTGCCTCCCCCCCCTACTCAAAAACTATAGGTTACATTTTCTCCTCTCATATTATGTGTATGTATGTATGTGTGTATGTGTACCGAATTGAAATCTATATCTAAGATCGTTTGAGAGTTGTTATGCCAACAAACAGAAAGTTCGATAAAAAGTAGTGAGTATATTATTTCTGATCTCTGAAAAAATCTTGGAGAATGATTTTCTCATAAATATGTTACTTCCAAAATAGCCAATTAACTAGTTGTACAAATTCGGTATGCATTTTTAAAAGTAAATACGCAAACCTCTGATTTGGTGAAATTGCAGTAAAATAGTTTTAACAGTAAAATTTCAGAAATTGTGAAGTTGTAATTGCCTGAAATATGCTTGCTGACGCAAATTAAATGAAATCATTTGTTTATTTTGCTTTTGCTTTTTAGCATAACTCTATTAAAAAGCAAAGTTAGTAATGGTGGGATGGTACATTGCGCTACATTACTTAGGATAAAGCGGAGCACAATATGTAATGTGGATCTTTTCACTCCTGGAAGCTTTTTTCCAAGTAATGATATTACCCTTATTGTAGTCCTAATTTGTGTAAATTGTTTGAAAACAAGTTTTATTTGTAATTATATTTCGAGTATAAATAATGTAGGCAGTAGGTAATTTGATATTAAGTAAAAACATAAATTATTAACTAATCTTCAGTGACTACTATAATAATTGTAGTCACCTGAATGATTTATCGCGTAAGTTTTGTCATTTAATGGATTTTTGTTTTGATTCAAAACAAATAATTGCTTTTCTAAAAAGAAGTATTGTTTTCATAAAAAAATTACCTGAGACATTTGCCTTTAGCCTCACGTTTCAGGATTCATTTGTTTGTCTACTTATCTGTCTGTTGGCACGATAACTTTCGAATGAAATGAGATTTCGATTTTAAATTTAGTACACATATAATACTCGACGGGGGAATGAAAATTATAGTCTTTTAGCGATATTAATCAAGGGGTACGAGTAAAATAGGTGGGGATATATACATTTTTTATATTTTTAATGTTATTTGGAGCATTTTCCTTGGCTTATCGTTGAAATAATGACAAAATTTTAAGCATAATTCTTTTTAACGAAACGTATAAGAAGTAAAAGCCTGGGAATGAGAAATAGAGAGCTTGCATCATATATATCCAGTGGCGTAACCAGATTCATGTGTGAGGGGGCACATAGCTTTAAAGGACTCCTTTTGAAGAAAAAAGAGGACATCTAAGGTGGAAATATTTATAGAGGGGGGCATCAATCGATAAATAGGGGCAGTCAAATTTCTTTATTTTAAAAACTTACACTTTAAGTGTAAAGTTCATTTAAAAAATCACTGATCAGGGGATGAACATTTTTTGCAACACAGAAGAATTCTCTATATTCACAGGGGCGGGGACATAGAGGCCTTATCCTCCTGCCTTGGCTACACTACAGTATATATCATCTTGTATGTCCTTCTCAAGGTGCTTTCGAACAAGGAACCCGAAGAATTGTTATTTTTTTATGTTTTATGGCTAAATATATAAGGAATTAGTAAGATTATGGAGGGAGGTTAGTATATATCGTGGTCTACGTCCTTCTTAGGGCCCTTGGATACAAGAAATCTAAAAATGATATTATTTCTTTTAAATATTAATGATATTAACAGAAATAGTATGTAGACAGAAACAGTTTATAACGGAACACTATAACAAATAGATGCTTATACTGCACTCTGTCGGCGACTTACTAAGTCTATTCAAGCAGAGCGGCACCGCACGGCTGGCATTTATTGCAGAAACGCGCCTTTTTCGAGCTTACTGCTCGAAGGCATAGATGACAGTATTGGTATAACAACTAAAGACGAAACGAAAAGAATCGCATTTTTAGAAGTTACCAAAAAAATGTGTTCTCGTATTTGCTTAACCTAGCCCAGCTGATGAGCCGTGATACGACGAAACGCGTCTTGGGATGGTTCAGCAAATACGAAGAACACTTTTGGTAACTTCTAAAAATGCGATTCTTTTCGTTTCGTCTTTAGTTGTTATACTAATGCTGACACCAGTTTATAGTCGTAATTATCTGAACTGCTGAAATGTTCTTGTAAATAATATCTGATAATAAATCTATATTATTTAAAGAATCGACTTCCAATGCTTGCATTTAATTATTATTTAGTGTGAAAATGTCAAATTCAGCAATTATTAAAAATCACCTGTTTCCAGGGAAATTACTAGGTAAATTAGTTCGCCGATTTTAATTCAGCAACATAATGATGTTACTTTTAATTAATATGAGGTGTTCTGGGTAAACCTTCGTGTCATAGAGCATACGACTTATCTTTCCTATGACTTTTTATGATAATGTCTCAAAAAATACTAATACTCTTGGTATGCTTTAGAGATTTTATGAAAACCTAAGTTAAATACTTTTTGAGTTGAGAATTATGACGAGTTTGGATGTAATTGTTAAGAATAATTACCAAAAGTAAGAAATTTTATGTGTATATTTATCTGTGTGTTTTAGAAAATTAAATGTTGTTTAGTTATTATACATCTCCAAAATCGCTCTCCGTGTATAAAATCGGATAACATAGTAGAACACGGAGTATTATATAAGTACACAGGTACTTGTTTCAAGTCACTGGGGTCTATTAGTCTATTATATTTATTACAAAAAGTTCTTTTTTCTCACATTTGATCAATGTGGTTCCATGTTTGGCTGACGGGCCAAAACCAAGTCAGCACAAACGCTATTACCATTCCGTATTAAGGAATGACCTGACAATGTTACATGTTTTCAAAATCACTGACTTCTGAATGTTTCTGTGTATGTCCGTGTTGAGTCCCAATTGCACTAAATGTGGTGTGAATGTTATTGGTGTAAGGCCTGTGGCTGATATAATGAGGGGGACAATGATGACTTTTTCCTGTCTCCATAGCCTTTTTATTTCCGTTGCAAGGTCTGTGTATTTGGAAATTTTTTCTGTGTATTTCGCTTGGATGTTTGTGTCGTTGGGGACAGCTATGTCAATCAGATAGGTGACTTTTCCTTTTTTGCACTGAAAAGTAATATCGGGTCTATTGGCGGAGACTGTTTTATCTGTATGGATACCGATATCCCAGTAGAGCTTGTAATCTTCATTTTCAAGTATGGATGTTGGCGTGTATTTGTAGTAGGGATCTGTGTTTTCTATGAGTCTGTATGTTGTGGCCAGTGCTTGGTGAACCACTTTGGCAGCTGAATCATGCCTGGCTGTGTACTCCGTTCCGGCCAATATTTTACATCCGCTCGTTATGTGTTCGATCGTTTCTTTCTGCTGGTGGCATTTCCTACATCTGTCCTCTGCAATAGTCGGGTCTTTGATGATATGCTTTTGGTAGTTTCTGGTTAATATGACTTTATCCTGGATGGCAAGTAAGAAGCCTTCAGTCTCAGGGAATAGCTGCCCATCCCGTAACCAGGTGTATGGTGTTTTTATTTTACGTGGTCTTGTTCTATGTGGTATCTGTGTTTTCCGTGGAGTGTTTTCTCTGACCACGTTTTCATCTTTTCCTGTTGTAATTGGGTGTGACTGTGTGTGTCTGCTGAGTGGTCTGCCCGGGCTAAGTCGAGAGGTGTGTAGTTTTTGTCTGCTTTCACTGTCGCTGTGTGGAGGCTGGTTTGCTTGCTGTGAAAGAATTTCCTAAGTGTTTGTATTTGTTTTGTGTGTAATGATCGATCTGATGTCTATAATTCCTCTTCCTCCTGCCTTCCTCTCGATGGTAAGTCTTTCTTTGCATGCGTTGGGGTGTAATTTCCTGTATTTGGTGAATTGAGACCGTATAAGGATGTGAATATTTTCTAAGTCTGTTTGTGACCATTTGATGATACCAAATGAATATGTGAGTATAGGTATAGCGAACGTGTTGATGGCTTTAGTGAGATTCTTAGAGTTGAGTTTTGTTTGCAAAAGTTTCGTCAGTCTGTTTTTGAATTCGGTTCTGAGCTCTGTTTTGATGTGAGTGTGGTTGAGTTTGGTGCTTTGTTGGAAGCCTAGATATTTGTATGTTTCTTTATCGAACATGTTATCGAGCGTTTCATTGTTGATGGTTTCTGTCTCATGGTGGTGCTTCCATTGGCCTTTGTTGATGTGGAGCACTTTGCATTTACTTATACCAAATTCCATATTGACATCTAAGGTGAATATTTCTGTGATTTTGAGGAGTTCTTTCAGCTGTGTTTGTGTGGCAGCGTAGAGTTTTATGTCGTCCATATATAGGAGGTGGTTTATTTTATGTTGATTCTCTTTTTGGTGTCTGATATTGAAGCCATGCTCTGTTCTGTTTAGTATATATTATATTATTATTATTACAAAAAGTTCTTCTTTCTCACATTTGATCAATGTGGTTCTATGTTTGGCTGACGGGCCAAAACCAAGTCAGCACAAACGCTATTACCATTCCGTATTAAGGAATGACCTGACAATGTTACATGTTTTCAAAATCACTGACTTCTGAATGTTTCTGTGTATGTCCGTGTTGAGTCCCAATTGCACTAAATGTGGTGTTTATTATTATTATTATTATGACTGTTCTCGTTTTTCTTTCTCACATTTGGTCAATGTGGTTCCATGTTTGGCTGACGGGCGGAAACCAAGTCAGCACAAAACGCATTATCATTGTGTATTAAGGAATGACCTGACAATGTTACATGTTTTCAAAATCACTGACTTCTGAATGTTTTTGTGTATGTTTGTGTTGAGTCCTAATTGTACTAAGTGTGGTGTGAATGTTGTTGGTGTAAGGCCTGTGGCTGATATAATGAGGGGGACAATGATGACTTTTTCTTGTTTCCATAGCCTTTTTATTTCCGTTGCAAGGTCTGTGTATTTGGAAATTTTTTCTGTGTATTTCGTTTGGATGTTTGTGTCGTTGGGGACAGCTATGTCAATTAGATAGGTGACTTTTTCTTTTTTGCACTGAAAAGTAATATCGGGTCTATTGGCGGAGACTGTTTTATCTGTATGTATACTGATGTCCCAGTAGAGTTTGTAATCTTTATTTTCAAGTACGGATGTTGGTGTATATTTGTAGTAGGGATCTGTGTTTTCTATGAGCTTGTATGTGGTGGCTAGTGCTTGGTGAACTACTTTTGCCGCTGAGTCATGTCTGGCTGTGTATTCCGTTCCGGCTAATATTTTACATCCGCTTGTTATGTGTTCGATCGTTTCTTTCTGTTGGTGGCATTTTCTGCATCTGTCTTCTGTAATAGTTGGGTCTTTGATAATATGCTTTTGGTAGTTTCTGGTTAATATGACTTTATCCTGGATGGCAAGTAAGAAGCATTCTGTTTCTGGGAATAGCTGCCCATCCCGTAACCAGGTGTATGATTGTTTTTTATTTACGTGGTCTTGCTCTATGTGGTATCTGTGCTTTCCGTGAAGTGTTTTTTCTGACCACGTTTTCATCTTTTCCTGTTGTAATTGGATGTGACTGTGTGTATCTGCTGGGTGGTCTACCCGGGATAAGTCGAGTGGGGTATAGTTTTTGTCTGCTTTGACTGTTGCTGTGTGGAGGCTGGTTTGCTTGGTGTGAAAGAATTTCCTAAGTGCTTGTATTTGTTTTGTGTGTAATGATCTGATGTCTATAATTCCTCTTCCTCCTGCCTTCCTCTCGATGGTAAGTCTTTCTTTGCATGCGTTGGGGTGTAATTTCCTGTATTTGGTGAATTGAGACCGTATAAGGATGTGAATATTTTCTAAGTCTGTTTGTGACCATTTGATGATACCAAATGAATATGTGAGTATAGGTATAGCAAACGTGTTGATGGCTTTAGTGAGATATTTGGAGTTGAGTTTTGTTTGTAAAAGTTTCGTCAGTCTGTTCTTGAATTCGGTTCTGAGCTCTGTTTTGATGTGAGTATGGTTGAGTTTGGTGCTTTGTTGAAAGCCTAGATATTTGTATGTTTCTTTGTCAAACATGTTATCGAGTGTTTCATTGTTGATGGTTTCTGTCTCATGGTGGTACTTCCATTGGCCTTTGTTGATGTGGAGCACTTTGCATTTACTTATACCAAATTCCATATTGACATCTAAGGTGAATATTTCTGTGATTTTGAGAAGTTCTTTCAGCTGTGTTTTTGTGGCAGCGTAGAGTTTTATGTCATCCATATATAGGAGGTGGTTTATTTTATGTTGATTCCCTTTTTGGTGTCTGATATTGAAGCCATGCTCTGTTCTGTTTAGTATATTTGAGAGTGGATTGAGACAGAGGCAAAACCATAGAGCGCTGAGCGAGTCTCCCTGAAATATACCCCGTCTGATGTACAGCTCTTCTGTTTGGATGCGTTCGGTTTGTGTTTCTAGGCGTATTTTGGTTTTCCATGTTTTCATAATTTGCGCTAGAAATTGCCTGAGGTGTTGGTTGATTTTATAGATTTCTAGGGCTCTGATTAACCAGCTGTGGGGTATGGAGTCGAAGGCTTTTTTATAGTCTATGTAACCGATGTGAAGGTTTCTGTGTTCTTTTCTGGTTTGTCCCATAATCACGCTATCTATGATCAGCTGCTCTTTGCATCCTCGACTATTTTTCCTGCATCCCTTCTGCTCTTCTGTGATAATATTGTTGTCTGTTAGGTGTTGTTCTATTTTCTTGGAAATTGCGGCTGTGATGATCTTGTATAGGGTTGGAAGACCGGTGATAGGTCGGTAGTTTGACGGGTTTGTGGTGTCTGAGCTTTTGGGTTTAACGTATGTTATTCCTTGTGTAAGGAAAGTGGGAAATGTGTGTGGTTGTAGAATGGCTTTGTTGATTTGGTGTGTGAGTGCTTCGTGTGTGGTGGTAAACTGTTTGTACCAGAAGTTTTGTATATTGTCTATTCCAGGACATTTCCAGTTGTGTGTGTGTTTGATTGTTTCTGTAATTTCTTCTGTAGTTAGTGTGGAATTTTCTTGTTCTGTCACACGTTTGTGTTTATCTTCTTCGGCTTTGATCCAGGAGGTGTTATTATTATGTAGTTTGGATTCTGACCAGACAGTTTTCCAATAATCTGCGAGTTCTTGTTTATTTGGTGGTTCAGTTACTACTGTCTGCTCGTTGTACATAGTATTATTATTTATTACAAAAAGTTCTTCTTTCTCACATTTGATCAATGTGGTTCCATGTTTGGCTGACGGGCCAAAACCAAGTCAGCACAAACGCTATTACCATTCCGTATTAAGGAATGACCTGACAATGTTACATGTTTTCAAAATCACTGACTTCTGAATGTTTCTGTGTATGTCCGTGTTGAGTCCCAATTGCACTAAATGTGGTGTGAATGTTATTGGTGTAAGGCCTGTGGCTGATATAATGAGGGGGACAATGATGACTTTTTCCTGTCTCCATAGCCTTTTTATTTCCGTTGCAAGGTCTGTGTATTTGGAAATTTTTTCTGTGTATTTCGCTTGGATGTTTGTGTCGTTGGGGACAGCTATGTCAATCAGATAGGTGACTTTTCCTTTTTTGCACTGAAAAGTAATATCGGGTCTATTGGCGGAGACTGTTTTATCTGTATGGATACCGATATCCCAGTAGAGCTTGTAATCTTCATTTTCAAGTATGGATGTTGGCGTGTATTTGTAGTAGGGATCTGTGTTTTCTATGAGTCTGTATGTTGTGGCTAGTGCTTGGTGAACCACTTTGGCAGCTGAATCATGCCTGGCTGTGTACTCCGTTCCGGCCAATATTTTACATCCGCTCGTTATGTGTTCGATCGTTTCTTTCTGCTGGTGGCATTTCCTACATCTGTCCTCTGCAATAGTCGGGTCTTTGATGATATGCTTTTGGTAGTTTCTGGTTAATATGACTTTATCCTGGATGGCAAGTAAGAAGCCTTCAGTCTCAGGGAATAGCTGCCCATCCCGTAACCAGGTGTATGATTGTTTTTTATTTACGTGGTCTTGTTCTATGTGGTATCTGTGTTTTCCGTGGAGTGTTTTCTCTGACCACGTTTTCATCTTTTCCTGTTGTAATTGGGTGTGACTGTGTGTGTCTGCTGAGTGGTCTGCCCGGGCTAAGTCGAGAGGTGTGTAGTTTTTGTCTGCTTTCACTGTCGCTGTGTGGAGGCTGGTTTGCTTGCTGTGAAAGAATTTCCTAAGTGTTTGTATTTGTTTTGTGTGTAATGATCTGATGTCTATAATTCCTCTTCCTCCTGCCTTCCTCTCGATGGTAAGTCTTTCTTTGCATGCGTTGGGGTGTAATTTCCTGTATTTGGTGAATTGAGATCGTATAAGGATGTGAATATTTTCTATGTCTGTTTGTGACCATTTGATGATACCAAATGAATATGTGAGTATAGGTATAGCGAACGTGTTGATGGCTTTAGTGAGATTCTTAGAGTTGAGTTTTGTTTGCAAAAGTTTCGTCAGTCTGTTTTTGAATTCGGTTCTGAGCTCTGTTTTGATGTGAGTGTGGTTGAGTTTGGTGCTTTGTTGGAAGCCTAGATATTTGTATGTTTCTTTATCGAACATGTTATCGAGCGTTTCATTGTTGATGGTTTCTGTCTCATGGTGGTGCTTCCATTGGCCTTTGTTGATGTGGAGCACTTTGCATTTACTTATACCAAATTCCATATTGACATCTAAGGTGAATGTTTCTGTGATTTTGAGGAGTTCTTTCAGCTGTGTTTGTGTGGCAGCGTAGAGTTTTATGTCGTCCATATATAGGAGGTGGTTTATTTTATGTTGATTCTCTTTTTGGTGTCTGATATTGAAGCCATGCTCTGTTCTGTTTAGTATATTTGAGAGTGGATTGAGACAGAGGCAAAACCATAGAGCACTGAGCGAGTCTCCCTGAAATATACCCCGTCTGATGTACAGCTCTTCTGTTTGGATCCGTTCGGTTTGTGTTTCTAGGCGTATTTTGGTTTTCCATGTTTTCATAATTTGCGCGAGAAACTGCCTGAGGTGTTGGTTGATTTTATAGATTTCTAGGGCCCTGATTAACCAGCTGTGGGGTATGGAGTCGAAGGCTTTTTTATAGTCTATGTAACCGATGTGAAGGTTTCTGTGTTCTTTTCTGGTTTGTCCCATAATCACGCTATCTATAATCAGCTGCTCTTTGCATCCTCGACTATTTTTCCTGCATCCCTTCTGCTCTTCTGTGAGGATATTGTTGTCTGTTAGGTGTTGTTCTATTTTCTTCGATATTGTGGCTGTGATGATCTTGTATAGGGTTGGAAGACAGGTGATAGGTCGGTAGTTTGACGGGTTTGTGGTGTCTGAGCTTTTGGGTTTAACGTATGTTATTCCTTGTGTGAGGAAAGTGGGAAATGTGTGTGGTTGTAGAATGGCTTTGTTGATTTGGTGTGTGAGTGCTTCGTGTGTGGTGGTAAACTGTTTGTACCAGAAGTTTTGTATATTGTCTATTCCAGGACATTTCCAGTTGTGTGTGTGTTTGATAGTTTCTGTAATTTCTTGTGTATTAAATGTGGTATTTTCTTGTTCTGTCACATGTTTATGTTTGTCTTCATCGGCTTTGATCCAGGGGGTGTTATTATTGTGTTGTTTGGGTTCTGACCAGATACTTTTCCAATAATCTGTGAGTTCTTGTTTGTTTGGTGGTTCAGTCACTGCTATCTGTTTGTTGTACATAGTTTTCCGGTAGAACTGTTTTTCGCTTCTTCGGAAGAGGTTGTTGGTGTCTTTCCTCTCATTTGATTCTTTGTATCTACGGAGTCTTGCGGCATATACACATAGTTTTTGTTTCAAGGTATCGAGGATTTCTGACAGTGTTCTGTTGGGAGACTTAGATTTGATCTTGTTTGACCCCTGTGTGACACGTTTGGACGCGTTCCCGCTTATAAACTGGGTAAGATGTCCTAGATCTCTCCTGATGTTGTTGATTTTGTTTTCTATTCTTATTTGCCATTTGAATTTTGGTTTTGTCCTGTTGGGGTTTCCTTGTCGTTGAGGGAGTTTTTGATTATTTTGTGTTAGAGTGGTGATTGCTGCTGCGTATATTATTGTGTGAATGTCTTCGATTGTGCTTGAGTCTGTTATATACTGAGGTATTATGTGCTTGTTTAGTGTGTTGAGGATTGGTTGCGTGCTCTGTCTGAAGATTAAACGAGGGATGGGATTTCTTGTTGTGGGGTCGGTGCCTGACCATCGAGCTAGATGTGACTCCATTTTTGCTTTAAGTGTTTGTATGAGACGTGATTCGGGCTGATGTTGTGTGGATGTCGTTGAGGGTGGCGAGTGATTCATGTATTATTATTATGACTGTTCTCGTTTTTCTTTCTCACATTTGGTCAATGTGGTTCCATGTTTGGCTGACGGGCGCAAACCAAGTCAGCACAAACGCATTACCATTGTGTATTAAGGAATGACCTGACAATGTTACATGTTTTCAAAATCACTGACTTCTGAATGTTTTTGTGTATGTTTGTGTTGAGTCCTAATTGTTCTAAGTGTGGTGTGAATGTTGTTGGTGTAAGGCCTGTGGCTGATATAATGAGGGGGACAATGATGACTTTTTCTTGTTTCCATAGCCTTTTTATTTCCGTTGCAAGGTCTGTGTATTTGGAAATTTTTTCTGTGTATTTCGTTTGGATGTTTGTGTCGTTGGGGACAGCTATGTCAATTAGATAGGTGACTTTTCTTTTTTTGCACTGAAAAGTAATATCGGGTCTATTGGCGGAGACTGTTTTATCTGTATGGATACTGATGTCCCAGTAGAGTTTATAATCTTTATTTTCAAGTACGGATGTTGGTGTGTATTTGTAGTAGGGATCTGTGTTTTCTATAAGCTTGTATGTTGTGGCTAGTGCTTGGTGAACCACTTTTGCCGCTGAGTCATGTCTGGCTGTGTATTCCGTTCCGGCTAATATTTTACATCCGCTTGTTATGTGTTCGATCGTTTCTTTCTGCTGGTGGCATTTTCTGCATCTATCTTCTGTAATAGTTGGGTCTTTGATGATATGCTTTTGGTAGTTCCTGGTTAATATGACTTTATCCTGGATGGCAAGTAAGAAGCCTTCTGTTTCCGGGAATAGCTGCCCATCCCGTAACCAGGTGTATGATTGTTTTTTATTCACGTGGTCTTGTTCTATGTGGTATCTGTGTTTTCCGTGGAGTGTTTTCTCTGACCACGTTTTCATCTTTTCCTGTTGTAATTGGGTGTGACTGTGTGTATCTGCTGCGTGGTCTACCCGGGATAAGTCGAGTGGGGTATAGTTTTTGTCTGCTTTGATTGTTGCTGTGTGGAGGCTGGTTTGCTTGGTGTGAAAGAATTTCCTGAGTGCTTGTATTTGTTTTGTGTGTAATGATCTGATGTCTATAATTCCTCTTCCTCCTGCCTTCCTCTCGATGGTAAGTCTTTCTTTGCATGCGTTGGGGTGTAATTTCCTGTATTTGGTGAATTGAGATCGTATAAGGATGTGAATATTTTCTATGTCTGTTTGTGACCATTTGATGATACCAAATGAATATGTCAGTATAGGTATAGCGAACGTGTTGATGGCTTTAGTGAGATTCTTAGAGTTGAGTTTTGTTTGTAAAAGTTTCGTCAGTCTGTTTTTGTTTCAAGGTATCGAGGATTTCTGACAGTGTTCTGTTGGGAGACTTAGATTTGATCTTGTTTGACCCCTGTGTGACACGTTTGGACGCGTTCCCGCTTATAAAACTGGGTAAGATGTCCTAGATCTCTCCTGATGTTGTTGATTTTGTTTTCTATTCTTATTTGCCATTTGAATTTTGGTTTTGTCCTGTTGGGGTTTCCTTGTCGTTGAGGGAGTTTTTGATTATTTTGTGTTAGAGTGGTGATTGCTGCTGCGTATATTATTGTGTGAATGTCTTCGATTGTGCTTGAGTCTGTTATATACTGAGGTATTATGTGCTTGTTTAGTGTGTTGAGGATTGGTTGCGTGCTCTGTCTGAAGATTAAACGAGGGATGGGATTTCTTGTTGTGGGGTCGGTGCCTGACCATCGAGCTAGATGTGACTCCATTTTTGCTTTAAGTGTTTGTATGAGACGTGATTCGGGCTGATGTTGTGTGGATGTCGTTGAGGGTGGCGAGTGATTCATGTATTATTATTATTATTACTATTATTATTACTTGTAGATAGATCAATAAAGAGTATCAAAAAGGTAATATGACTAAGAATCTATTTTGTTTTGTTAAAATAATGAATAATTATTTAATTTTTCTGCAGTTTTTTAGTTCATTTTCGTAATCTTCTAGTTACTTTCCATGATCTTTTAGTTTGAACAAATAAAACAATATGGTTTACTTTAATGAAACTAAGAAAAAAAGATATAAAAAAGTATTTAAAATTTTATTAATTTAAGAATCATTTTATATTTAATTATCTTCTCTTTGTATTTTTAATTTTATACTGGTACGAATGATCTTTGAACCACTTTTAACTTAGGTGTAACGAAATAATTAAGTTAAAAAATTTTGAGACAACTTGTTGGACAAATTATATTTTAACAGGTAAAAGCATTGTCGAGAAAATGTTAATTTTGTGTTGGAAAATTCAAATTAAAAGAACTTCAAACTTTTAAACAGCACAATATAATACTTTGTAAAGTTGTAATTGGATAAAATTTGGTTTCATGGTTTATTGCGACAAATTCCACAAAATAATAATCACAAAATATTACTTAATTTAAGCTAACATTTTTGTAAAACTGGTGTAGAATTAAATAATACAGGTGAAAAGTTTTTTCTGTAAAAAAGCTTTTTTTTCAGTAAGAGCGTCACATTCTTTACTATTTAATATGGTTGCCTACACCAGGAATCACTATGGTTTATAAATAAATTTTAGGTTCTGGTCCTTCATATAAGAAGTTATAGGTTTTTTTTGTTTCTAACCTACTTCAAAAACTGGAGGATCTCAATTCAATATGTACGTACGAGGGTGGATTTAAAAGTCTTGTAAAAAACAAGGTGACTACCATAAAAACAAAAATTTATATTTCAACATAATCTTAATATATTTGATTATCGTAAAGCAACTGAAAATAGACAGAAGTCCATATTCCCGCAGCTTACTAGCTGTTCTCTTGTCTGTCAAATCCATCCTGAAACGCGTTTCGCCGTATCACGACTCGTCAGTCAGGCTAGGATTGACAAACAAGAGAACGGTATCAAGTGGTACTTATCCCAGAAGTTACGGAGGACGATGGTAGGATACAACGAATTGTATTAAGTACGCATACCTATTACTCCATCGAAAGCTGACACAGCAGCTTTCGAACCGACAGAGTGGTTGACACAGTCAACGCTTTAAAAGCAGGTAGCGCTTTTTCGAGAAATCCTTCCTCAAGTATATATAATTATTGTAAAGCAACTGAAAATAGACAGAAGTCCATATTGTCAATTCTAGCCTGACTGACGAGCCGTGATACGGCGAAACGCGTCTCAGGATGGATTTGACAGACAAGAGAACAGCTAGTAAGCTGCGGGAATATGGACTTCTGCCTATTTTCAGTTACTTTACAATAATTATATATACTTGAGGAAGGATCCCTCGAAAAAGCGCTACCTGCTTTTAAAGCGTTGACTGTGTCAACCACTCTGTCGGTTCGAAAGCTGCTGTGTCAGCTTTCGATGGAGTAATGGGTATGCGTACTTAATACAATTCGTTGTATCCTACCATCGTGCCTAATATATTTGGTTCAGCAACATTCCAATTTTTTTATTCCCTCAGAAAAAAATGTTTTGAACTATGCATCATACTCGCTTATAGCATAGATAACCTCTTCATTTGACAAAAAATTTCTTTTACTCAAGCCTATTTTTGAGGTTAAGAAGCAAAGAAAACCACTTGTGGTCAAATTTGGGGAATAGGGTGGGTGGGGAGCTACTGCACTTTTGCCATTGTAACGGCCGGTATATGGGACGGCAGATTGCTCTGCTTCAACTCAGTATGCACAATCTTTTACTCTTTTCCAAATACTCAATCATGATGATACCTTCTGAGTCCTACAAAACAGTTGCCATCACTTTTCCCGCAGGTAAAACTGTTTTCGCTTTTTTCGGTGTATTTTCCTCTTTATCAACTCAATGTTTACAGTTACAGAACCACGCCAGAAGTCCGTCAGACTATGCTGCAACTTTTCCAAACACGATCTGGAAATGTGTTTCCTCGTACGTTTTTGGTCTGGAATCAACAAACGCAGCACCCTTCATTCACTCAGCTTTTTCATTTTTAGACCATCATGCAAGTTATTATGTACCAGTTTATATGAGATGCCTACCATCTCAGCAATATCACGATGCAATGCGACGATCTTTCATCATGATACTATGATCTTTATTATGGACCATTTCTTCGGAAGAAACCTCAATCAGGAGTCCTAAACGGGCAGCATATGCAGTGTTCGTACGGCCATGTTTAAATTCCTGATCTAGTAAAAAACGGTCTTGAGTGTTGAAGCAGAGTCCCCATGAATTTTCTTCCGTTAAGTTTCTATCTCGGCCGCAGTCCATTTTTTTTTAAATAAAAATGTTTTATTACTGCACCATACTCGGTTTTATCTATTTCTACGAAACGTGTAACACTGATCACAGGATTAATACTTAGTGTTTAAGTTTCCTGAAATGACTTTATCACACATCACATCTACTTATTCTGTATTTTTTAAATTATTGTTTCTTTCATAAACAATTTTTGTGTCTTTTATTCAGTGTCTAGAAGTATATAGAAACTGGAAGTAAGTTAATCAAGAACTTTGGTAAACAGCGTACCTTCTGTTAAATTGGGAAACTTAAAAGCTGCTTTTAAATAGTTCTCGACATTATTCTTCATGACTGTCTGCGAAGTATACAATTAGTTTAAATTTTAACTCCCTTTATGAGTTAATTAGTAATAGAGGATTATGATTTTTATTTCAAATTTTTAAAGTATGTCTAAAAAGTCACAAAGGAATCGCTTTTGTAAAAGAAAAAGGAGAAACTGTACTTTTATCTGAAGTCCTCTCGTTAATAATTTTCCGAAAATACATAGAGTAATTCATTCAAGTCAAGACATTTTTTTATTTGGTATTTGGTATAGTACTCGCATACTAAGCTCTTTTAAATCTAGTCTTAATTCAAAATTTGTCTAGTACTTGTGAAATTTTCTTCAATAATATCCTTTTTCATTTTTTCGGTTTTCCGACATGTTCACACAAGATCTTGCAACTGGCAAGTATCTCTTTCCCTTTGAACTTAAGTGTGAACTCCTAACAGGAAATGTCCTCCATCATCAGGATTTTTCCCGCAATTCTGACACATTGATGTCATTTTTTTATAAATTTATGGTTTATTTTTGTCCTATGGAACCTTTAAATATAAACAAACAAGTATTTTACGTATTTTGCCTCTTCTATCTCGGGTTATAATTAACTGTGGGAATATTTACGTAAGTATTTCTGTTAGCTAGAAGAAAAATGCTAGCATGTTGAATTTCACTTAAAAAAAAATTCAAAAATTACCACCAATGTTAATAACTGATTGAATTATCTAAAAATAGTGTTTTAAAATGCAAATAAATTGTAGTTACATTAACTCTCAAATAGACCTGTTGACAACATCGAGATGTTGGAGTACAAAAATTAATTTTTTAGTATATTCTTTTCAGCTTCTGTTGCTGTGGAAACTAGCGCTCCCTTAAAAATAGGGCATTTTTTTGGGAGTGTTACTAGTGATAAATCGTCACCACTCGGTCATCGATTTTTAAATTGGATTTTCTAAAGTCTCGCTGTATGCAAGGATCTTTTTTGTGACTGGTCCTCCGTTTTCTTAACTGGGTGTAAGTTTCTCAAGTTCACTGGTTTTTTTGTAAAAATCGTACCTTTTCAGGTCATCCATTTTTAATGTTGTAGAAAAGGTTTTTTTGTGCAAAATTTACACCTTCCGTCATCGATTTTTAGTTTACTGGTTCGTCAAAGACCTAAACTTTTAAAGTTCCAGTGCAAAAGGGTTCCGTTTTTATCAAGGAGCTTCGTTCATCCGGTTATCGTTGGTCGCCCCCCTTTCCTTTAGTTGATTAGCACTCTCCTTTTATCAGCAGGTCCGCCTTGAGTGTTATGTTTTTTTTCATATCCGTATAATATTTATTTTTTTCAAAAATCATTTTTTAAAAAACTGTGTGTTACTATTTACCTGTATTTTTGGTTGAGTTACAATATATCTCCAGTATTAAAAACATCAAAAATCAAATTGACATAGTAACAGTACTTAAACTTAACGGTAACTAACCTATTTATTAATCTATTGTGTATTTATAATAAAATGTAAGTTGATTCAGCACCTAGACTGTAAGAATCGCTTGTACAGGCTTTTATTAATATCAGCATTTCTGCTTGGTGTCAATGAAACGATTGGCGATGGTTGACCTCCTTTTATCATCCCTTTCGCCCTTTGAAGAGACACTATGGCATGTACCGTATTTCCGCCACACTCAGTAAATCGAACGGCTATGAGCTAACAACTTTTATGAGAATGCTGTTATTTTTAAAGGAATAAAGTTACTGTTAGTACTACCACGGCATTAACATGTCCAATCTTGAAGGAATTAAAAGTTAAACTCCAAAAAGAAGAAGTTAAAATTTATTCAGAATAGGTGTAATCATTTTTTTTCAGTACCATTAATATTATTTTAAGAGTAATACTGCGAAATGTGAGAAAATAAATTATGGGAAAACAAAAAAAATATAAAAATTGAAATAAGAAAGAGATAATACGTTGAAGAGACATATAACCTGCAGAAACGAAAACAAGAACTTCAAAACCAACCTGTGTAAATATATTTTCATTTTCCTAACGAGGAAAAAACAGGTAGAGTATCTTATTAAGATGTCCAATTAGAGACAGTGCCAAAACACAGTTTATCCAGTCCCTAGAATGGCTATTGTAACAATATAACTACATAATTGCTCGGCAAGGGTATAGTTATGTAATGTAAGGGTGATATTCCCTTATTATGCTGTAAGGATAGACAAAATACGCACATACGCCGAATTAAGCTCGACAGCAAAAAAGCAGCCCTCAGCAACAGGGCTGAGGTAAATTTGTAATTTCTTTCTTGTTTCTAAATAAGACAATTTATTTTCTGTATATGTTTGTTTTTGAATGATTACCAAAACAAGAAAAATAAAATGTCATTTAATTTCATAATAACGATGTCAATAAACATATATAACTCAGACTACGCCGCGAGCTATTTCAGTCAGAAAAAAATAAGATGGAATAAGATAAATTGAATGCTTAATTGTCTCTCCGTCAGTCGTACCTCGGTGGAGAAAAAATCAAATAAATCATTAAGGGTTTAAATTAACATTATCTGTTATTAGATTTGCTTCAAGTTCAGGTACTATTATTACATGTAGGTCAGTCAATAAGTTTTTAAAGCGGAAATGAGAAAAGATGAATTAACGAGTCGAAATATATTCATTCTTCAGTATAATTTCCTTTAAGCTTAATGCATTTTTTTTTCAGTCATTTTCCGATTCATTTACCCCATCTCTGACGTGATTTTCAGGAAGACCTTCAAAATCTCCATTTACGAATCCTATCACTTCATCATTTGTTGAAAAACGCTTCCCACGTAGAAATCTTTTAAGGTTTGGAAACAGATAGAAGCCAGATGGAGCTAGAGCTGGCAAATAGGGTGGATGTTCCAACAATTTGTACTTCAATTCGACCAGTTTTGTCGTTGCCAAAGCACTTCTGTGAGCACTTGCATTGTCATGATGAAAGATGATTTTTTTCTTCTGCAAACCCGGCCTTTTCTCAGGAATTTTCTCATCCAGCTGGTCCAAAATATTGCAATAATACTCTTATGTGATTGTTTTAGCGGTTTGAAGGTAATCGATTAGCAAAATTCTTTTACATCCTAGAAAACTGATGCCATAATATTTTTGGACGATCTTGACTGCTTTGGCTGCTTTGAAGATGAATAACTGGGTTCAGTCCTCTGTGCGGTTTGTTATAGTAGTCCCGCATCTTACTGGTAAACTCATGTCTCATCCATAGTTCCAAATCGGCGCACAAAATCAATTCTATGCTTTGTGAAACGAACATATGTTGTTTAGAAAGTTTCTATCGAGTGCCTTTTTGTTCTGATGTTAGTAAATGCGGCATCCATCTTGTGAATAGCTTTCTCATACCCAAAACTTTAGTTAAGATCTTATCTACTGCTCCATCTGAGATGCCTACAGCTTTAGTTAAGTCATCCATGGTTAATTGACGGTCTTCCATTACCATATCTAGTACTGGCACAACAGTTTCTTCAGTTCTTGCAGTTTCGGACGTCCTGAACGTGGATCATCAGCTTGTACGACTACGTTTAAATTCTAGAGTCCATGTAAGAACAGTTAGAAATGAAGGAGCAGCGCGATATTCGATACACATCTACTTTAACCAGCTGATAAATACAGAATGACTTGACAGATCGACTTGAAATTTAGGGTGTGTGTCATATGACAAAAGAAGTTTCAAAATGGTGTTTAATGTTTGGTTCAAATGATGTTCCATTCACTAACTTGTATAATAAAACTTCCACTTGCGCGAAGTCCGTAAGAAACTCGAGGGCGGAAGGAAGCCAGCTTCATTCTGCGGCTACGTTTTGCTCCACCGGCTTGTCTTTCTGTAGTGATAATTATATTTTTTTGTGTTTTAGGCTACAAAATTGTAAGGTTTATATTTCTCAATGTATAATTTTTTTTTCATAATTCTAAAAGAGTTACGTAAATCAAATTAAAATGGAAAGCCATTTTGACCAACATTTAACTGTAGGGTTCATACGAGGGTGGATTGTAAACTCTTGTAAAAAACAAAAACTAAAATTTATTTCTTAACATAATCTCCATTGAGCTTAATACATTTAGTCCAGTGAGATTCCAATTTTTTTATTCCGTCAAAAAGAATGTGAAGTGGAAGTTGAAAATAACATCAAAATTGAAGGCTGTGAGGAATATACGTACTTAGGGGTAAAAATAACAAGTGAAGGAAGATGTGAGAAAGAAATTGAAGACAGAATCAGCAAAGGAAGGAGAGTATTAGGAGCATTAAACTCTGTGCTTTGGTCTAAGGATATGCTGGATAACAGGAAAAGGATACTATATAACACTATCCTTCAAAGCATAATGCCATACGGTTCAGAGGTGTGGCAATTGAGTGAAAGGCAAAAAAAGAAACTCTTGTCAACAGAAATGGACTTCTGGCGAAGATCGGCTCGAATCTCTCGCTTAGACAAAATTAGAAACGAGAGAATAAGAGACAAGATGAAAGCAAATAAGACCATTATTCAGGAAATTTAAGAAAAACAACTACGTTGGTATGGCCACGTATAACGTATGGCCGACGAGAGAATACCGAAGCAAGTAATGCATTGGACACGAAAACGAGGCCGACCGAAGTGTACCTGGAACCAAGGAACAGAGAGGGCCATATCTGAAAGAAACCTGCAGCAAGGAGACTGGACCGGTAGACGAGAATGGCAAATGGGAACCGTAGGGCGTCGCAGAATGCTATGAAGCGGATTTATATACATTATATATAAAAAGAATGTTTAGCACTGTGCATGATAGCATTGATAACCGCGTAATTCATCAAAAATTTCTCCCCTAAGCCAATTTTTGAGGTTAGGAACCAAGAAACAATCACTTGGGCTAAATATGGAGTATAGAGTGGATGGGGAACTATTCAAAGCCGAGCTCGTACACTTCTGCCATTCCAACTGCTGAACAGGTGCATTGACCTGGTGAAGGAGCAGCGTTAATCTTGGTCGCTTTTGCATCAACTCACAATACAGACGATCCAATAACGTGGCCTAAGAAGAGCCAGTCATTGTTTTACCCCTTTCCAAGAACTCAATCATGATTATATCCTGTTAGTTCCTAAATAGATACTATCACTTCTCCTGATGATAAAATTGTTTTGGCTTGTTTCGGTTCATTTTTACCTTCGCCAACTCATTGTTTAACTGCCGTCTTGTCTCAGTCACAAAACGATGCCAGAAGCCCTTCAAATTATGCTGCAACTTTTCAAAATAAGATTTTGAAATGCCTTTCCTTCTGTGTTTTTAGTCTGGAGACAACAAACCCTTCACCAGCTTGTTCATTTTTAGAAATTCATGCAGGATATTATGGACTAGCTGACATGAGAGGTCTACAATCACAGCAATCTCACGAAGCTTAATGGCACGATCTTCCATCACGATACCATGAATTTTATTGACCATTTCTTCAGAAGAAACCTCAATCGGCTATCCTGAATGTGCAGCATCTGCTCGTACGGCCAAGTTTAAATTCATTTATCCGGCAATAAATGGCCTTAAATATTGATGCAGAGTCCCCAAGAATTTCTACATTTCAATTTCTTATCTGGGCCGCAGTCCACTATTTTTAAATCAAAATGTTTTATCACTTACTTGGGTTTTTCCGTTTATACGTGATCACTTACACCAGCCGCCAACTAGCAACTAGGCGTTGCATCTGTTCGATACTTTGAATAAAATCATTACAAGAATCACGCTCCACAACAGGCATGTTGTTTAATAAAATTTCTCACCATTTTGTAGAAATCTACCAAACTTATTAATCTACCCTTGTATGTTTATAGTGGTAACAAATAATTTTGGTTGATGGGATTCGTGAAAAAAAATGCCTTCCGAGATTGTTTCGGGGTCTCTAGGTCATAAAAAGCGTAACTAATATTTTTTTTCAGTTAGGATGTTAGAAGTATCTAACAGCAGCCTTTTTGGCCGTCTGAGTCATGATGCTGCGCTTGCAGCTCTACAAAACTCTTAAGCAGAATTTTTTTTTTATGAGTCTAGCACACGTGCTACAGAGAAGTCCCTAAAGCGCTCCGGGAGCGGCATGTGTGCGGAAAAAGCGATTCACGCTGTTCTTGAATCGTTGTAAATTGTACTCGGTGGGAAACACAGCCCTGGGCAAATTATTCCAAATAAAAGACTGCTTGAAAAGCGTTGTACGCGGAGTGACCTAAAGTACCTGAGTAAGCTGAACCTCATACGGATGTGAAGTATTAGCTCGACGTGTATTTCTAACATGCACCGCTCTGGGAGGAATTAAGCGTGCTACATCCTTCGAATACTTTTCATGAAAATACTTGTAGAACAGACTCAACTCGACAATCGCTCTTCCATGTTCTAGCGAATCAAGGTCGCCGGTCAGTTCCGGGTGTTCAGTCAGAAGAATAGCTCTTCTCTGAACAGAATCCAACAAATGCAGTGTGTGTTTGGGAGCGGAGTTTCAAACATGAGAGCAGTATTCCATAGTTGGTCGAATTTGAGCTTTGTAAAGAATTAACCGTTGTTGTGGAGTGTAAAGCTTTCTGGTTAGAAATAATATTCCCAACTTTTGAGAAGCTCTCCTTGCTATGCCTGCAATATGTTCATGCCAGGAAATATTTGCTTTCAAATTAACGCCCAACAAATTGAGTGACAATGCTAGGGCAAAGGGGTGCCCCAACATAACCATGTCGGTTTCAGCAACGTTAACTTTCTTAGAAAAAATTGCCGTCTGGGTTTTTGTAGCGTTAAATTCCACTTGGTTACTGTCACCTCAAGATAGGATTTCTTCCAGGTCTTTGTTAAGTTGAACGATCTCCTGCTGTCTGCGGATATTCGTCTATGGTCAGTAGCCGATGTCCGAGCGTTCAAAATGAATGAAGAGATAACCGTACTGTCATCTGCGAAGTGAAGGTGTTAAAAAGAAATCCGTCGACCGCCACTCGTAAAGAACGCTCTTTGAGGAAACATGAGATCCACAAGTAGAACTTTTCAGACATACCATAAGAGCGTAGCTTAGCCAACAGTCCATCGTGCCAAACACGGTCGAATGCCTTGGATATGTCAAAGGCGACCGCTCGAGATTCTCCAAAGTGTTCAATTGCGTTGTTCCAAACATGTGTTACATAAGTCAGAAGATCGGCTGAATTGTGGCACATATCCAGCAGGAAGGAAATATTCCCTTTCTGTAGGATAGGTTGAAAAGTCTACAGAAAACTGGTGTTAGTTCCCTCGCATAGTTTTTGAGAACTATAGCAGGTATACCGTCAGCGCCAGATGCCTTTTTGGTGTCTAGCATTATTAAAATACGTTTTATGATACGATGTCTGAAGCCAACAGTAGAAAGAATAGAGTGGAGATTGATGTTAAAACAAATCAGTTGTTCGGCTGTTGAATACGGAATGGTTAGCTAGTCGAATAGGATTATATTCTTTCATTGTACAGCTTAGGCTTACTAAGATATGGAAAAATTTGTATATAACGAAAATAATAGAACTAAACTTCGTCCAGACCTTAGTCTCTCCCATATTCTCATATGGCGTAGAATCCTGAAAGCTTAGAGTAAAGGAACGCAAACTCCTTGATTCCTTTGAAATGTGGTGCTTAGGAGGATGTTGAAAGTTTTCTGGACCGCAAGGAGAACCAACCATGAAAGAATTAAATATAACCGTAAGATTATCATCACTGTGCCTTAAACGAATTCTTCAGTATTTTGACGGTGTAGCCAGAAGACCAGGTGATAATGTAGACTTGTGCTTAAATAATACAAGTTAGAGATCAACCACTCCATGTATTAATACATTTGGCAAAGGATTGAGATAACTGGAGGGAAATGGTGGGCAGAATAGTGAAGTCATTCCAGAGAGATCACGACCCCCAAAAGTGGAGAGAGAGAATACAGCTTAGGAAAGTTTCCTGAAAAATTAGCGAAAAATAAACCATATAGCTGGGACTAACAATTCTATTTTGTAGAACTTTTCATTAGGATGGACAGACTACAATATAGCCCTGCATACAAAGTCAAAACTTTGCTAAATTTAATGGATTGTTTTCAGCATTTTTATTCATTTTTAATATATGTCATAGAAAATATAGCATAAAATACATGGTTGTTCTTTTCCTGTCGAAAAATATCTTGTTGGAACATTTCGACCCTCTAACATGAACTCGTACGATATGAGACACGCTATTTTATATTCATTTCACGAGGAGTTTTTAATATTTTATAACTCAGATTTGTGCCGGTTTTTATCTCCCTGTCTTTCATCATATTTTACAACTTGTGTGTAAATAGATTAATAAGCCCAAAAATGAAAAATATTGCCATTATAATATTCCAGGCTCAAAGAAAATGTTAAAATTCCTACCTTTGCGCTGTATAAGATATGCAAACGTTATAAATTCCTTATCTTAAAATTTTTGCTCAAATGTTTCTTTTGGGAAAAAGATAATATAGGAACGATTTTTTATTTAAGATGCGAAGATTGTGGCAGAAACAACATAAAAAACTGATTTACCCTTATCGAGAATGAAATATAATTTTATTCAAATTGACAATCTCAATTTTTTAAGGTCAAAGTTAGGGTTGTGCTGTCTCCGTATGTGGAAAATTTGAACCATATCTGATATTATCTAACACCATATCTTACCACACGATATAAATTTTGATAAGGTAACTTAGATATACGCCGTGAGTGTGTCTTGTCTGTGTCAATATCTAAGGTACGCTTAAAATTTAAACAAATACATGGAACCATGTAGACCAGGGGTGCTCAAACTTGAACTGCTGGCGATCTACCTCAATATTGTTAGACTACGATCGATCGACTCTGAGAGGCTGCAAGTAAGTGTGATGCAGGATTGTCGTCTAGGTAGGGTGTATCGTGGCATAGATATTAGTTTTCCGCACAATATGCATTTTTTAGTCAAGGTAAGTGTAGGTCTGCTCTAAAATATCAATGAGAAAACTCATAATTATTCAAAATTGCGAGTTCTAGTGTCTAAACTTAACTAAAGAGTGACTTTGGATGTTAAAGCGTGGCACTGCATGTCCTCAGCATACTTTTCGTAAGATGGTACGTAATTACCAAGTGCTAATCGCAGCATGATGACATATGTTCGTCAGTTAGTCGATTGTGATATTTTGACTTATTTATCTTCATTTCAGAAAATGCAGACTCGCACAAGTAAGTTGACCCAAACATTGCCGTTAGTTGAAGGGCGATTTGCTTAGATTCTGATATTTATCTTCAGATAAAAAACACCAGAATTTTGTATCAGATGCTGTGGCTTTGAGATGTATATCTGATATAATCTGCACTAACTCATTTTCAACAGAACATGAGTCCATGTTAAACTGACTTGCTATTTCAGTAGCTAATTCCTCAATGTTTTTACACGAAAAAGGATAACTCATAAATGATGCGATATTTGCCAATTTACTGAAATCATAAAAACGTATTTCGAATTGGCCCAAAATATTTGATAATTCTGCGTCATAAATATCATAATTCAACTGAGGAATCCTTGCTTCCAAAGACGGAAAATTTTTCAGATCCTTTCTTTTCAGTTGATCTATCATAAGTTGCAATTTACTTTTGAATGCGTTTATTGCGCTAATCATCTCAATAATAGTTTTTCCTTTACCTTGAAGCTCCAAATTAATGGTGTTTAAAAGCATTGTGATGTCTGTCAAAAATGCCAAATCAGTCAGCCATTTTCCGTTTTTCAGCATCTGAGTGTCATCACCGCTTTCGTCCAGAAAAGCTGTTATTTCGGGCAATAATTCTTGAAACCTTTCTAGGAATTTTCATCGACTCAACCACCTGACGTCCGTGTGAAGAACTAAATGAGTGTGTTCAGCTGACTCACTAACTTCCAACTGCAATTTAAAGAGTCGTCGTTGCAAGCTACGTGCACGGATAGTATTCACAATTTTTATTGCAATGCCCATAATCTCCTCCATGTTTAGAACTTTTGAACACAAAACTTGTTGATGTATAATGCAATGGAAGGAGAAAAACGAAGGGAAATCATCATTAGCTCGACACAATGCCACAAAACCGTTTTTGTTTCCAGTCATCCTCCAGGTGCTCCATCGGTTGTAATGCACACTAGTTTATATATTGGTAGCTTGTAGTTTGTTACAAAATTGAAGAAAACTTCATATATATCTTCGCCACGGGTCTTTCCTTTCAGAGGAATCATTGTCAAAAACTCTGCCTTAGCCGACATGTCATTGAATACTATTCGAATAAAAATACACAGCTGGGCAGTGTCTGTCATATCGGTGGATTCGTCGAACTGTAAAGAAAAGTATGTACATTCCATGATATCATGTTTTAGTTTATCTGCCATGTCCTGACTCATGACTTCAACACGCCTTGTGACAGTCGGACGAGATAACTGAAGTTCTCTAATAGCAGACATAATCTCTGTTTTATTTTTAAAATCTCCAAATAAAGTCTCACCCCCTTCATTAAATGCTTCCTTCACAACCAATCCATCATCAAATGGTTTCTTGTGTTTCGCCAATATATGAGATATTTTAAATGACGCGATCGTTGCAGCTTTTGATTGTTTGACTGGTCTTGTGAACATGGTTTGTTCTTTTTTCAAACATGTTATCAAATCATGTACTTTTCGTTTTCTTAATTCACTCTGTGACGGAAAATCCTTTTCACAGTTTTTATGAACCGTTTTATGATGCCTCTCTAAGTTCCCACGCTTAGGTATTGCAACTGACGCACGGCAAATGAGACAAATGTACTTATCCTTTACCATACAAAAGAAAAATTCTTCCTCCCAATCGTTATTAAAATGATAAGTTTTACTTTTCTTCGCCGCACTAATTTTGGACTATTTATTAATAAACTTTGTATCGATGTATCGCCTTCAAGTTACAACTCAGACTGACTCCTATTCCTGTAGGCGCAACATTTATATCGGCGCGAACGAAGTCTCGAATGTTCCCGTCAAACACGCCGCCCGAAGTTTCTAGAAAAATCGGCGGGAATCAAAAACGCGGCTTTTCTTTGACAAGTACCGCGCGTTCCTTTGATAAAGCCACCTTTTGCCGCTAGCAGGGGGTTATTACGATAAAAGAAAGTGATGAGGGGGTTATTCTGGCCTAATTGTGGATCGAATAAATTTTAGTAGTTTATTCATTACATTTTGTTTTAGTTACCTAAAACAAAATCTGTGAATAGTTCTATATCGGAATTTTTTTCTCGAGATCGACTCAAAAAGCACTCGCGATGGACTTGTCGATCGCGATCGACCGTTTGAGCACCCCTGATGTAGACTGATCCTGTGTCGCAAAAAGAGTAAAAACAATTTTCATCAACACTTTGACATCAAATTTAATTTATTTGCTTTATTTATCCACTAAAAAATACGTATATTTTGGAAATATTGTGGGTTTTTGTCTTTTCAAATGTATTATTTATCGTATTCGGCCTCTCCTCGGTATACGCTGGTCCCGATAACGCAGTGGGGTAAAAACCTACATATTAAACCAACGGTCGCTGGTTCGATTTCCGCAATCGACTGGGTGTTTTGTGTACTACGGTGTTATCTTAAAGATGCCAATCCGCACCTGGGTAACGTTGACAGATATTATGATATTTCCTCAATATATCTCAATCAAGGGAGAGTGGCAAGGAGGTGGACTGTAAAAAAAATTCGGGTAGTTATTCTACTCCAATTATATTATATCTTTAATTTATTATGCTCTTTATAGACCCTTCTGGTGTCTTGTGTCAGCCTTTGTTGTGTGTTTTATGAATGCTATCAGTGTCTCTTCATATTTAGCATTAGGTTATCTGAAGTGCCTAAATCGTTAAATACTCCTTTACATTTTTTATAGGCTAGGGAAATTCCTAAATGAGCAGAAAAGCGATTCAAGTTATTCTTAAATGGCAGTAAATTGTGCTCATTGGAAATCGCAGTCCTAGGCAATTTATTACTAAAGGTTCTCCATACCAAAGAATTTTTGAAAAAGCTGGTACAAGAAGTTTCCAGTACAAAATAATATTCCCAGCTTCGACAAGCTCTCTTTGCTATGTATGCAACATAATCGTGAAAAGGCATGATTGCAGCAAGTTGAATGACGTTACTAGTGTAATGGAGTATCCCGATATAATTATGTTGAGTTTCGCAAAGTTAATTCTGTTTAGAAAAAAAACTGCTGGCAGGGCTTTTATCGCGTTAAATTCTACTTGGTTACTGTCGCCCTTAGATAAAATTTTTTCCCAGTCTTTACTAAATTAAATAACTTCTTGCTACCTGTACATAATTGCATGAGTAGCTTATGTTTGAACGTTTAAGATAAAGTAGTGGCTGGGTTTCTTGCACATCATTTTTCCCAGCAGACCTTATAGAAAAACACAACGAATATAAAAAAACCACAAACAATCAATTCTTTTCCCACAAAAATAACTAAAAATCTCCATGGACACTTCTCGGACAGATCAGATTAAGTACACGAGATTTTAATACTACCGGCCAGAACAACGACCAGCCGAAAGGCAATGCTGTAAATGGGTGTGCTGCTAGCAGTACACCGTATTTATAATTGTAAGTCAAAATTGTATAGTAGACCTTGTAAGCATAATTATTGAATAAATAAAGAGTTTTTAAATTGAAATTAAATTGAATTGCTTGCGGTGCAGAAGGTCTCGGGTTCCAATCCCGGCAGGTCGGCATACTTTATTTATAAAATTATTTAAGTATATTTGGCCTGGCTTCGTAGGTAGTAGTTGTTTGCAGAAATGCAATAACGTCCGTGGCAGCACTAACGCGTTGTCTAAAAGGTGTCATAAAATACACAACTGTATGTTTCGGCACTTGAACAATGTTGACCGGTATTACGACATCACCGCCGATATTCTCGGGATATGAAGTAAGGGTAAAATCCCTACTCAGGCGGGAAGGCGAACGATAAAAAAAATAAAGGAATAAGCACTACGTCATAGGTAAAGCTGTAAATTGAAATCTTGGTCCTTTCCAGCAGATCATTATTGTCAAGGAAAAAAGGGAGTAGGAATGAGTGTGTAGCGATGGGGCACACAGGTGTTCGTATTTACAGAGGTTGGATCATAATGCTAAATTGTATATCTAGCTGCCAATATTCCGTGGAAACTTTTTTCTAGCTCACTTACCATTGGTTCCTTTCTTTTCCTTATTGAATTTTTTTTGACAATTTTTTAAATTTGTTTGGGCACTTTTAAATAAGTTCAGAGTTTCTTTAGTTTTGTCACTGCTATATAACCTATACAGGAGCGATGATTGTCTAATTCTATAATTAAAAAAACCGGTCAAGTGCAAGTTGAACTTGCACAATTAGTGTTCCGTACGTTGATTGTTTTTAAAATAAAAATTTTTGTTAGGCTGGTATAAAATGATCAGTGACTTCACAAAACACACCCCAAATGAGTTTTCAACAAAGTTTGTTTCCAATCTTTACTGAAAACTGGTGACCTTGAAATTTTGTTTTTTTTTTTATATACCAAATAAATTATTAAAGGTAATGCACTCGTGATAATTTTCGTTGAATCTATACCCAGTGGAGAATATTCCAGAATTTTTTCAAAATTTTTTGATCAGTACTTTTCGAGATAAGATAAAACAGCGATTTTTTAAAAGTAATAGGAAGAAAAGTGTGCGCAAGTATTACATTATATACTAGTATATATATATATATATATATATATATATATATATATATATATATATATATATATATATATATATGTATATATATATATATATATATACCTATATATATATATATATATATATATATATATATATATATATATATATATATATATATATTTACTCGTGTTTTCACAAGCTTTCATTTGACACCACACTCGATGACCTAGTAAAAAAAAAATTTTTTTCACTTCCGATTTCACTCCTCAAAACGAACCCCTTAAGTCAAAATTTATGTTACGGTGGTATAAAATGATCAGTGACTTCACAAAACACACCCCAAATGAGTTTTCAACAACTTTGTTTCCAATCTTTACTGAAATCTGATGACCTTGAAATTTTTGTTTTTTTTATATACCATATAAATTATTAAAGGTAATGCACTCGTGATAATTTTCGTTCAATCTACACCCCGTGGAGAATATTCCAGAATTTTTTCGAAATTTTTTGATAAGTACTTTTCGAGATAAGGCCCGGGACAGCGATTTTTCGCGAATTTTTAAAAATAATACAAAGAAAAGTGCGCGCAAATATAAATATTATATATATATTTTTTACTCGTGTTTTCACAAGCTTTGATTTGACACCACACTCGATGACCTAGTAAAAAAAATTTTTTTTCGCTTCCGACTTCACCCCCCAAAACTAACCCCTTAAGTCAAAATTTAATTCTCAAAACTACATGGCTCTGATGAGGCCATCAATTCCTATATTATTACCAAATTTCACCTTTCTATGTCAAATAGTTTCGGAGAAAAAATCGGGTGTGACAGACAGACAGACAGACAGACAGACAGACACCGAAGTGATTTTATAAGTGTTCCGTACGGAACACTAAAAATTAGACTGTATATTGAAATTGTGATTTACTGGAATTGAACCGACAAATCACAGACACAGGTTTAGTTCCAATCTAATAACCAGCAAAGAGACTGTGAATCCTTGGTCTTTATTTAGAGTATTTTTTACGTTTTATAATTTCAATACTTTCATATGCATAATTTTATCTATATTTTCTATATATATTATTAACTTACATTTTCTAATATTACTGTATGATTAAATTCAAGGGCATGTTCGGTAGTACTTGATTACTCTGATCTACCTTCTCTTGAATAAACTTAATGTTCTTTAAATCTTGTTTAATTCCACCTTCTGGTTTGTCCAACATTCCTGTTGCTATTATTACAACTGATTTCGTTAACGTTTATGAATTTTATCCTTCGGATTTTCTAACAGTTTTTTGATGTTGTCTGATGACTTATAGACTAAAGTGAGGCCTACCCCATTAAATATTTTATTAAGTCCTCCTCTTCTTATTCAGTGATAGTCAATCATGTACGTTAAGTGGGAAGCCCTGTAGATTTCGAGATAACAAGTGATATTCCCTCTTGAAATCCTTCGAAAATTATTTCTCTTCTACTATCTCCACTTTAATTTATCAGTCTGAATATTGCCAACGGGAGCTGCGTGTTGATACAATAAATTACCGATGTGAATAAATTAATGAATTATGGTAAAATATGGTTGCTGTTGAATGAAAGCATACGATTCTACAAATAATAAACTTTATTCTAGTGCAGATTGTATTATAGGAACATCCTGTTTTTAGTGTTCCGTACGGAACATTTATACGATTCGGTGTCTGTCTGTTTGTCTGTCTCTCATACCCGATTTTTTCTGAAACTGACATAGAAAGTTGAAATTTGGCCTATTATAGGAATTGGTGGCTCCATTAGAGCCGTGGAGTTTTGAAAGTTAAATTTTGATTTAAAAGGTTAGTTTTCGGGGGTGACACTGGAAATGATTTTTTTTTACCAGATCATCGAGAGGTGTGTCAAATGAAAGCTTGTGAAAACACGAGTTGAAAAATATATATAATGTAACACTTGCGCACACTTTTCTTTGTATTATTTTTAACTAATTTCCAAAAATCTCTGTCCTTCCCCTTATCTTGAAAAGTACTGATCAAAAAATTTTGAAAAAACTCTGGAATATTCTTCACAGGGTGTCGATTGAACGAAAATTATTACGAGGGCATTACCTTTAATCTGGTATCTGGTATATAAAAAAAATTTGAAGGTCATCAGTTTTCAGTGAAGATCGGAAAACAACTTTGTTGAAAACGCATTTGAGGTGTGTTTTATGAAGTTATTGATACTTTATACCTAATATAATATACTAATTGCGCAAGTTTAACTTGCACTTGGCTGGTTATTTAGACCATAAATCGGATTACAACCTAATAACTTTGCTCTTAGATTTATTCAGTTTGCTTAAAATATCAAGCATTAGTCCATGTTAAAAAAGAAGAAAATACATGCATCCACGCTATATAGAGCAAATTGCCTAAATTTGCCTCTTTCTCCTACCACTTATTCATTTTTTATTAGCTAAGGGATTTAAAACAATTTCAAAATTGCGGATTAAGGGCTTCAGGTTATTACAAACTTGTTTCGTATATTTTCTGTCACTGAAATTTGTAATTACCTTAAAAAATGACAACATTTTACCTTTTAAAGTAGGCGTATAAATTAAACTTATATTTCGTTTCTAACGAAAAAAAAAATGATAAAATTGTTGGATCTTTTTAAATCCTAATTCAAAATTATCTTGTTCCCCCTAAATTGCGTTACCCACATACGAGAGTACTTGTCAAATTAAAATGGGCCCATTATCTTTTCGATTTTGTAATTACATTTTGTAAATGGGTTGTCTAAAAAAAAATTGACCAATTATCCGGATTTTACTTCCTTTTGTAATATGTTAAATTCATTTATTTTTATTCTAATAAAGTGCTCTTTATTACTTTAAACTGTAAAAGAATATGAGCTGGTTATAATTTTAAAACTAGCTTAAAAATTTCAGTTTCTTAATTTTTAAGGAGTAAAAAGTAAAATAGTTTAAAACTTAGTAATTTGTAGAGTTAATTAGAGTTACAGTTTTAAATATTTAGCGTTTGCAAAATCACTTCAAATTGAATTTGTTCATGAATTACGAATATGAATAAAAATCATGATAAACATTAAACCACTATTTTTAAAAAATCTATCGATTCTATTAATGTTATTACTTTCGTAACTCCAGACATTGGCAATATTTACAGAGGCTAAAAATTTATTATTAAATTTCAATTTTCAGAGTTGATATTGTGAATTATGAGGTATTAAATATTGAGGCAAAAATCCTTGGTGAAGGTATCTCGTTTTATTTCATTTTGTTTTTAGTTTTGTAAATGTAATAAATGAAAAATATAAATTTTATATTTGACGGGCAGTATAAGTTATGATTCATTTCATTGCAAACACAAATTAGCCCATTAAATTTTTTAGTTCATCGTTTGGTCACTTTCCCTCTGAATAAAGTAAACTTTAATAAAGAAATGAATCGTAATAGAAATATAACTAGAGTTAATGTCTATGACGATGACTTAGTAAATAAGCTAATAAATAGACATAAGTTTAGGTTTAATATTCAGAATTCCACCTTTTTTACACGCGAAGAAAATAACACAAAGTATATCTCCATCTATAATATATATAAAATGCAACGTCTCTCTGTCTGTCTGTCTGTCTGTCCGTTAGTGCGCTTATCACTGGAGAACCACTTATCCGATTTACGTACTTTTTTTTTTAAAACACAGATATGTTCTCTGGCCAGGTTATAGGCTATATTTTATTACGATAGGTCGCATAAGGAATGAGCAGTGACGATAATAGTAAATGAAGTCGGAAAAAAGTTGGCCGGTAGCGCGTTCCCTTGCTATACACAGCCTAAACCATTAAATATGGAACAATATTATGTAGCAGAGAATATCTATAATCTATAATATATATAAAATGCAATGTCTCTCTGTCTGCCTGTCTGCCTGTCTGTCCATTAGTGCGTTTATCACGCGAGAACCACTTATCCAATTTACGTGTCTTTTTTTAAATTCATACATATATTCTTTGGCCAGGTTATATAATAATAATAATCTATATATATAATATATATATAAAATGCAGCGTCTCTCTGTCTGTCTGTCCGTTAGTGCGCTTATCACTGGAGAACCACTTATCCGATTTACTTGCTTTTTTTAAAACATACATATGTTCTCTGGCCAGGTTATCTATCTATAATATATATAAAATGCAACGTCTCTCAGTCTGTCTGTCTGTCCGTCAATGCGTTACGTACTTTTTTTTTAAAACATACATATATTCTCTGGCCAGGTTATAGGATATATTTTAATGCGTTAGGTAACATGAAGAATAAGCAGTGACGATAATAGTGAATCAAGTCTACCGTTAGCGCGGTCTCTTGCAAGATACTGCCTAAACCATTAAATATGGAACAATATCATGTTGCAAAGGATATAATATATATAAAATGCAACGTCTCTCTGTCTGTCTGCCTGTTAGTGCGCTTATCACTTGAGAACCGCTTATCCAATTTAAGTGTTTTTATAAATTTATACATATGATATGTTCTATATAATTCGATATAAGCCTAGATAATGGGAGATAAGGTGAGATAATGGGAGATAGGTATAAATAATGGGAGATAAGGAGAAATAATGGAAGATAAGCAGAAATAAGTCTAAGTAATGGGAGTTATGGTGAGATAATGGGAGATAAGGAGAAGTAATGGGAGATAAGCAGAGATAAGTCTAGGTAATGGGAGTTATGGTGAGATAATGGGAGATAAGGAGAAATAATGGGAGATAAGGAGAAATATTGCTAGATAAGTCGAGATAAGCCTAGATAATGGGAGATATGGTGAGATAATGGGAGATAAGTATAAATAATGGGAGATAAGCAGAGATAAGTCTAGGTAATGGGAGTTATGTTGAGATAATGGGAGATAAGGAGAAATAATGGGAGATAAGGAGAAATATTGCGAGATAAGTCGAGATAAGCCTAGATAATGGGAGATAAAAATGATATAATGGGAGATAAGAAGAAATAATGGGAGATAAAGAAAAATCTTGCGATATAAGCCTAGATAATGGGAGATAAGGAGAAATATTGCGAGATAAGTGGAGATAAGCCTAGATAATGGGTGACAAGGTGAGATAATGGGAGATAAGGAGAAATAATGGGAGATAAGGAGAAATAATGGGAGATGAGCAGAGATAAGCTTAGATAATGTAGAGATTATGTAGAGATAATGCGAGATAAGGAAAAATAATAGGACATAAGGGGAAATAATGGCAGATATTTTTTATGTTAGGTAACATAAGGAATAAGCAGTGACGATAGTAGTGAATCAAGTCCACGCGAGCGGAGCCCCGGGCACGGCTAGTACCATATAATCCGAAATATAGCAAGAGACTCAATAAGGTATCTAATAAGGTAGGCCTCACCTTAGTCTATAAGTCATCAAACAATCTGAGGAATATCTTAGGAAATCCTAAAGATAAGATTCCTAATTGAGAAATTGAGGAAAGTGGAATTTATGAAATTAGTTGTAACGATTGTGACAAAAAGTATGTTGGGCAAACTAAAAGGTCAATTAAAACACGATTTAAAGAACATTTAGCATACTTAAAATGCAGTAGAACAGAAAAGTCTAGCATTGCCGAACATGCCCTTGAAGCTGATCATATTGTAACATTAGATAATCTAAGAATAATAAAAGATGTACCTGATAGGAGATTGTTGAACGCATACGAAAGTATGGAAATTATAAAATGTAAAAGTAGTTTAAATCAAGACAGAGGGCATATTCCTTATAGTCCCCTCTACTGGTTACTTGACCGGAATTGATGGCCTTGCCTATGCCATTAGTTCCGCTTGAGTAATTCAAGGATTAGGCTAAGTATAAATAGGGTAGATTTGTAGTTTAGCTTTAGTCAATCATCGCTCCTGATGAAGCTAACATGGTTAGCGAAACGCGCGTCGAGTGCAAAAATGAAGTGTTTTGTGTAGTGGTGATATATACTGAG
Organism: Pachyrhynchus sulphureomaculatus; assembly: GCA_019049505.1. Taxonomy (NCBI): domain Eukaryota; kingdom Metazoa; phylum Arthropoda; class Insecta; order Coleoptera; family Curculionidae; genus Pachyrhynchus; species Pachyrhynchus sulphureomaculatus. The sequence continues at coordinate 36,551,166 of CM032450.1, forward strand.
TAGTATAACTATTAAGTTTTAGTTGAGTTGTTATCTTGTTTAGCTATCAGGTATCCAATTTATAGGCACAACTCTTATAGATTTCTCATGCGTTTATTAAATAAGTGACGTTTTGCCGATCATGCTGCCACCTTCTACACAGCTTGTGCCGAGAAATGATTTCTTTCTCTATTTCTGGCTAAATTCCAAAGAGCTTGGAACAAGCTCTAAAGAAGCCGGCAGGATAATCGACGGCTTGTAGCATCTTTTATTGGGAACTGGGGAAATCAAGAAGAATTATATCTATAACCTCTGTCCACTGTAGAAATTTTCTTCTGTAATTTATGTTGTTGATTTTGCTTTAAAAAAGTGTAATTTAGTAAAAGTTAAAATTTTATATTCATCATCTAATCATTATCCGAAAGTTATCAAAAAGGCTATCAACCAACATCTCCTTTTTTTTATGGGTCTAGCACACGTGCTGCAGGGAAGTCTCTAAAGCGCTACAGGGGCGACACGTGTGTGGAGAAAGCGATTCACGTTGTTCTTGAATAGCTGTAAATTGTACTCGGTGGGAAACACAGTCCTTTATTCCAAAAGGATGATGTTCTCCATATAAAAGACTGCTTGAGAAGCGTTGTACGAGAAGTAACAAGCTGAACCTCATACGGATGTGAAGTATTAGCGCGACGTGTACTTCTAACATGCACCGCTCTGGGAGGAATTAAGCGGGCCACATCCCTCGAACACTTTCCATGAAAATACTTGAAGAATAGGCTCAAGTCGCCAACCGTTCTTCTATAATTTCTTCTAAAATATCTAGAAGGAGTTAATATTATTAGCGACCATCAATGTGGCTTTCGTAAGCACACATGGTTGGATTAATGCATTTGAACATTCTGAAGAATTTCGAGAGTGCTAAGCTACCCTTTTACGGTACGTCTGAAAGGTATTGTTTATGACTCTTGTGGCTTCCTCAAAGAGTGTTCTTTACATCTGGTAGTAGACAGATTTTTTTCTAACACCTTTACTATCATCGCCGCAAGATGGGACGAAGTGCCACTGTGCAACTCAAAATTCTAACTGCCTTGCAATTTTTAAGATAGTGCATTAAGTCTTTTTCAAAATACTTGTCAGATACAGCGCTTCAGCTTATACCAGCAACTTTTTTATTATTTTTTTTTTTTTGTAATTTTGGCTGAGAAATGAAGGAGACCTCTATTTTTTAAATAATATTCTTTTGGACTATGAACTTTTAACTGTGTACATTGAAATCTCGATAATTTGCTCAGGGCAATATATGTTTCTGAGGTCGCTGATTACTACCTCAAAATAATATTATTAAGCCAGAAATTCCCAGTTCTTTCTTTATCAATCATCGCCGGTGTACTTCAAGGCTCCATACTGTCTCCTACTCTCTTTCTCATTTACATTAACGATCTGCTGGAAAACACCGAGAATCCAATCTACAGCTTTGCAGATGACAGTACGCTTATCTCTTCATTCACTTTGAACACTCGGACATCGGCTACTCAGACGAATATCCGCAGACAGCAGGAAGTCATTTAACTTAATAAATACCTGGTAGAAATTCTATCTTGGGGTGACAGTAACCAAGTGGAATTTAACGCTACAAAAACCCAGGCGGCAGTTTTTTCTAAAAAAGTTAACGTTGCTGAACCCGACATAGTTATGTCGGGGCACTCCATTCCTGTAATATGGTCACTCAATTTGTTGGGCGTTAATTTGGGAGCAAATATGTCCTGGCATGAACATGTTGCAGGCATAGCAAGGAGAGCTTCTTAAAAGTTGGGAATATTATTTCGAACCAGAAAGTTTTACACTCCACAACAACTGTTAATTCTTTACAAAGCTCAAATTCGACAAACTATGGAATACTGCTCCCATATTTGGGGCTCCGCTCCCAAACATACACTGCATTTGCTGGATTCTATTCAGAGAACAGCTGTTCGTCTGATTGGAGACCCGGAACTGACCGGCGGGCTTGATTCGCTGGAACATCGAAGAACGGTTGGCGACTTGAGCCTATTCTACAAATATTTTCATGGAAAGTGTTCGAAGGATGTGGCCCGCTTAATTCGGTGCGGTGCATGTTAAAAGTACACGTCGCGCTAATACTTCACATCCGTATGAGGTTCAGCTTGTTACTCCTCGTACAACGCTTTTCAAGCATCATTCCTTTGGAATAATTTGCCCAGGACTGTGTTTCCCACCGAGTACAATTTACAGCTATTCAAGAACAACGTGAATCGCTTTCTCCGCACACATTTCGCTTCTGTAGCGCTTTAGGGACTTCCCTGTAGCACGTGTGCTAGACTCATAAAAGAAAATCGGCTGAAAAAACTATAAAAAAATAGCGGAAAATAACCAAAATTGGCCAATAACTAAAATCCTCAAAATTCTTGCTAAAATTTATAGGAATCGGCGACATCAAAACCATAAGCAAATTATCGAGATTTTAATGTACACAGTTCATCGCTTAAAATAGTATTGTTTAAAAGAAAGAGACCTTCTTCATCTTTCAGCCAAATTTAACAGCAAAATTGTACAGGTACAAGTTAATGCGCTATATCTGACGAGTAGTTTAAAAAAGATTTAACGCAATATCTTAAAAATTAAAAACAGCCGGAATTTTCAAATTAAAAATTTAATGCAATATCTTAAAAATTGAAAGACTGCTGAAACTTTGTCCCACTGTGCGCTGGTGTACCACGAAGTTCTATACTGTCTCCTAGTCACTTTCTCATTTACATATGCGATTGTTGGAAAGGACCCGGAATCGAATCTACAGCTTAGCAGTTTACGGTAGGCATATTTCTTCATTCACTTTGAACACTCGAACATCTGCGACTTATGCGAATATCCGCAGACAGTATAGTTTAATTTGACAAAGACCTAGACCTATCTTAGGGTGACAATAACCAATTAGAATATAACGCTACAGTTAAAAGTTAATGTGGCTAAATAGTTATGTCAGGACACTCCATTGCTCTAGCATCGTTACTCAATTTGCTGGACGTTAACTTGGGAGCAAATATGTCTTGGAATGAATGTCGCATGCATAGAGAACAATTTTCTCAAAAGCTGGGAATATTGTTTCGAACTAGAAAGCTTTAAGCTCGACAACAACTGTTAATTATGTACAAAGCTCAAATTCGCCTAACGATCAAATATTGCTCCCACGTTTTGGGTTCGGTTCCCAAATATATACGGCATTTTTTGAGGTTTACCTTGTCACTCCTCGTAAAACCCTTTTCAATCAGTCTTTTATATGGATACCACTATCCCTTTGGAATGATTTGCCAAGTGTGTACAATTTACACTGATTCAAGAGGATCGTGAATCGTTTTTTCCGCATACGCATCGCTCCTATAGCGTTTTAGGGATTTCTTTGCAGCACGTGTGCTATGCCAATAAAAAATTACATTTTAAGTATAATCTTAGTTTAATTAAATTCGAACCAAGGTCATTTACAATTGGCTGTCCAGATTAGATTTAATTAAATATCAGAAAATTTTATAAATTTTCCAAATAGATGTAGCAACATCACCACATCACATGGGTGTGGTAGTACTTAAAACTAAAAAGGAAATTATCTATCTTTCCGGTGTTGCTGTGTTTGGTTCCTATCTTACTGTATTTGGTCGTCTAAAAAGTATTTCGACAGTTTAAAGTAAAAATTTTAGCATTTTTCCTTTAATATTTTAAAGAATAATAAATCAAATATTTGCCATTTGAATCCACGACCTTCAGCCATTTTTCTGTTAGAACCATTATCCCGTTACTGTAGAACTTCTGGGCGAACTGAACCAAGTAATCTTTACACACTTCTCTTGAACTCAACTATACACTATTAGAAGAGTTCTGCTGAGACCGAAATATATAGTAGCCTGTCGGTGCTTGGTCTGGGCTGTTTGGTGAATACTTCAAAACTTCCCAGCCAAGCTCTTCTAATTCTTGCAGAGACGTTAAAAACATACGTGGTCTGGTTTTTTAATGATGAAAGACAACCCATTTTCTGTCGAATAATACCTGCCACTTATTTTCAATTGCTCGCTGCAATCTGTTTCATATTTGATAAAAAATATCAGAATCAGTCATCGGGCTAGGTTGTAGCACCTAGTGATTTACGGATCCGTTCCAGTCTCATCACACCTACCACATCACCTTGCCACAGTTTTCACAGATTCACCAAGATTCGACCACAATCTTTTTCACACATTATTATCCTATGTGATCCATTCTTCATCATCCGTAATAAGATAGTTGAAAATGGATTAATTTCATTCCGTTTCAATAATATTTTCCGTTAAATAAATTTCTCGTCGTTAAATCATGCAGCACCCAAACTTCGAGTTTTTTTGGCTATCTAGGCACCTCCAAATATTTTAAAACTATTTGGTGATGAACGTCTAACTCTCTATTAATATCCTGATTGCTTGTGTGTCGATCAAGCTCAACATTTTCCAAGATTTTCTTGAGTTTTTCGGTGCTTGGCTAACCAGAATGAGGTACATTTTTGATATAGAAATTTCCAGAACGAAAGTGAGCGAACCATCTCGTAGCTCTTATTTTCTAGAAAATATCTGGATCGTAAACAGCACAAATTTCTTCATAAGTCGCTTTATTTTTCCTTCTATTGTAATAAAATTGCTAATGTAGCGAATTTTTTTGATCTTGGTGGGATTAAAAAGGTGTCAATAATTACGAGGTTTTACCAAGAGAGCAAGTAATTCACACTATTCCGTAAGTGCACTTCCAAATTGTATTCTTTCAGTTAAAAAAACTATTTTTAAATACAAATTACAATTAAGAAACTTATAATTAATTATCCAAAACTATACCACATCTATTAAACAAGTCTAGCTACCCTTTCAGGTCATAATAATCTGGGTCTCGACAAAACGATCAATACAAAATAATAAATTTCATCTTCGTGGTTATCCTTAAGTATTGAAATATTATTATTCTACTTCGAGTATTAATTGCTTTGAAAATAAGAATAATAATTAAGGACACCCTCATTTTAAGGGACGATGGCGTTTCTTGAAATTGCATAAATTTTAAATTGTTATAATAAATTCGTCCTCGGCTCAATTAGACTTGTTTCCGAGAGATGAACTTCCAAATGGGACCCATTAATCATCAGCTTCATAAGAACACCTTTTGAAAACTGCAGAAATGAAAAAATTACAGGCCTCCAAATCACCGATAAAAATGCAAACATATATACTTTTCTAACATCTAATTTATTCGTTTTTGTGTCAATAGCTTCGTTAGTTAAAAGAGCTATATTATGTTGTAATCTCCTTTTAGTAGCCAGAAATATACTCAATAAATAAACTTCAAAAACAAAAGCTTCCTTCTCTCGAAGAAGCCTGAAAAGACTTTAAAATTAACCTAGTTTTCATTTCACTCAGCTAAATCTTTTCTGAATTAGCGAAAGCAAAAAGAAAATACAGTGGCGTATATTATCTCTTGACTTAGAAAAGCATATATATATATATATATATATATATATATATATATATATATATATATGTATATATATATATATATATATATATATATATATATATATATATATATATATATATCTATATATATATATATATATATATATATATATATATATATATATATATATATATATATATATATATATATACAGATATGTGTCTCAGGAAAACATTTGAAAACAAAGCCACAACCATAAGAGAATTAAAAATAGTTTCTCGGTGCCGGTGGGATTCAAACCCACGTTCTCAGGGTATACGCTCCATTATTTTATCAACGAAGCGTCAGCATTAGCGTACCTTGGCTTACTAGTCGGATATCTATCTCGTCGTTTCCACCACCGCAGCATGTATTATAAAGACGAACGAACGAAATAATAAAATCAGTCGCTCTGAGGTTGAGGTTATTTATTCATGATACCAATACACGTGGAGTTAAAGGAGTTAAGATTGGTTCTGGATTGAGCTGGGGAAACGATGAGACAGATCTCTTTTCAGGTACGCCGAGATCGTTGGTGCGAATCTCATCGGCACTGAGAAATTTTCGTCGTCGCAAGCGATTGTAGAAAAATATTTGATAAATAGCGCCTCCGATCATAACATGTAAAATTAACTCAAAAGAAACTCAAACCTTTTTCCAGGAATATCGCGGCTATTACCTGACTGACCACGAATTCACAGCGACCAACTTATACTACAAAGAAGTCACAGATAGAACCGTATACATATCCTATTTTATCGAAAAAATCAGTTAACCGTTTGAAATGTACATAAAAAACAATATTCTTAGGAATCAATGATTTGGTAGTAAGAAATGCATTAAACAAATCGTTACAGGTTGAATACGCTACGCGTAACCAAAAAAACACTAATTTGTTTAATTAAGTGCACTAAATTAGAAAATAATTACAACTAAACTTAAGCAAGAACAATAAAACAAGCTTGCAGCTTGCAATACGAATTTATGATATTTAACGAAAAGAAGGTTTACTTTTATAGCACATTTCAATAGGTAAACAAGAAGGACAATGTCTTAAACATTTGATGGCTCGGCATTTCTTTTCCAATCGGTTGAAAAAACCCCTCTCTCTTACTTATGCATATCGAGCAGGCAGTCAGTGGCGGAGCAATACTTTTTAAATTGGGTAGTGCACTGATTTCATAAATTTTCAACTTTACTCTAATTTGTTTCAATTCAATGATAGTCCCACTTCGATTTCCAATTGACTCAAGGGCTCCTCCATTTCAATATACCAAACCATTTTAATAACATCCTGTATATATCTTTATAAAGAAAATGAAAAATGTATATCGGGTTTAGTTGATGAAAAACGTGCTCTTTGCTTGTGCAGCAGAAGTACGAGAGTTCAAAACTATGGACTACCCCGGCATGCCGTTGGCCCCACTCCTGGCTACGTCATAGGTTACCTATAACTTCAACTGTTTTAAAATGCTTTTGTATGGTTCATGCATATAGTCATGTAGTATTCTTAATCCTGTCGGGTGCCAATAAATTTTTAAAACTGAAACAATCCTAGTACCGTAATATGCTAGCTTATGAGTCTTATATTCCTGATATATTGCGGGAAAAAATATTTAAGATAAATAAGAATCAGTTCTATTTCTTAGACGCCATGTTATCTTTTTTGTGTGTTGGAAAACAACAAAGCTATTTTACGAGGCATATGCACAAACGTGAATGAAATTTTAAATTAAATTATAACTCAGTTTTAGATTTCGCCAGCAATATTCTATTTATTTATTTTGTATCATAAAAATCAATTCCTTAATATATTAATTTAAAATTGCTGCCTCGGGATTAATTTCCTAGTGACAGATTTTATCAAAATACGAAGACATGTTAATGCCATGAAAATTAGCATTTGAATGGAATTATTTTGTAAGTATGAATTAACCATTTTGGGTTTAAGTTAAGGGTTTTATGCAAAAAAAAAGGGTACGTGCTAGAGTAAAACGAAACTTTGTAACTAGTTTCATAGAAATAGTCTATTCTACCCAAAATTGTGTTTGATTATAATTAATTATACAATGGTGTTACCGCTACCATGAAAATAAAGATTATAAGAGGTGGAAAATGGAGAAATCCATTCCAACGAAAAGCAATAAACAAAATAAATCATTTGCTACTTTTAATGGGAATTTATTTATTTTTTTGAAAGTGCAGTTAAAGAAATTTTTCTTTTGAATAGACCTAAATCAATTTTCTGGTGTGACTAAGTGCAGAACTTCAAACGTGTAAGCAGTATTTCAGAAAACCCTAGCTTTGTATAGAGCTTTAGAATTTATCGGGGTGTATACAACCCTTATGTATAAATCAACCTTTTTTACTTGAATAGAGTTTAATAGGCAAAACACTTTAGGAAAGTATTGGTTATATTTTCGTTAAAATTAGCATATTGCCAATTCATTGGTAAACTATGTATTATATTATCAGGACATCTATTTAAGGCTAGATAAACTAATTAATAAAAAACCATTTCTACCTCTTTATAAAATTTATTTTCAGTAAAAACTTTAAATATTTAAGTCTACAACAGAAAATTTATTCTTATCGATCCCTAAACTTTAAAATAGAAAGTTGATACTTATTTTTTCAAGCTACACTAAAACCTTAACGTCTTTTTAAGTGAGCTAAGTACACTAAAAATTTCAATAAATTATTCATAAAAGCATTATTCTAATATATAGAGATATTTAATAAAAATAGGAGCTTAACCTCTTTCTCCGAAGTACCGGAACTAAAAAGTAGGGCAGTACTTTCTTTAAAAACAATATACTGACACACTGGCAAACATACAGATATTCAAAATTGATATTATTTCTCCAAATAGAACTTGAAGCTTATCACCATGAGTTCCACTACACAACAAACTATAAATAAAATCACTTTGACAGAAAATATATGTGTGATTTTTTAAAATTCTTACAGCATGCTTTTTAGTATTAATTGTTAATTTGTTATGCATCCTTATGAAAAAAGACTTACCACCAGTCTGCGAATATTATGATAATAAATCAGAAATTTTTAGAATTCTACCGTGTCAACCCAGAGTAATTTTCCGACATTTCACCTACGATTGCACGATATAGTCTCAGGAGATACTTACTCTTTGAGATTGAAACAGTGGATATGTCAACACTATTAAGTGATAGTATAATAATTAGTAGGTAATTTCGAATTTATTGAATAAGATATCTGTGTGTGCCATCTGTAGCTCTGTAGGGGAAAACAGATAGCCTAAAATTACAATCAGAAAGTTGAAAATAGTTAAAGGTAACTTTGCGGTGCAGAAGGTTTCGTGTTCCAATCCCGGCAGGTCGGTATACGATATTTATTAATTTATTTAAGTATATTTGACCTGGCCACGTACATAGGTAGTAGTTGCTTGCAGAAATTCAATAACGTCCGTGGCAGCACTACCGCGTTGTCCAAAAGGTGCTGTGAAATACAAAAATGTATATTTTGGCACTTGGACAACGTTGACGGGTATTAAGACATCCTCGCCGATATCGTTAGGATATATAACAAGGGCAAAATCCCTACTCAGGCGGGTAGGTAAACGATAAAAAAAATCCTACTTGCCTTCCAAGTCAGTCGCAATAGAGGTCTACCCTCTATCAACTAGCAAGCATGTTTATGGTACCTATTCTACAATTTTCTTCAAATGTTTATTTGTGCATATTAATGCTTCTATATAAACCCTATTTTCTTATAACTTTTAGCCAACTCCCAGCAAAAACGTAGAAAAATTTGGTCCCTATAGAAGCTTCAGCAATTGCTCGTACTGCGATAGTAGCATGTTCTTCTATGTAGGACACCTTACAGATGTATCGTTTTAATTTTGACGCTCCAATTATGTCATCCATAGCGCTCGGAGCAAGATGCCAGTTTTTGGTTCAATTCAGGTTTTTAGCTTACGTGTAACAAGAAATTATCATTTTACTTCATAAGAGGGTCAAAGAAACTTCAATTGGAGATAGAGGTTCATATTATTATATACGTTGGTGCAAAACTGCTGTCTTATTATATTGAATCAGAAATTCTAGTAGCTTATTACATTACGTTGGCTAAGAACTTGCTGAATTACTGAAATAAATATTGAAATATCGCTTTTTATTACATCTTTTATGACCTAAATGAGCAACTAAGGAATGTAATGTTATTAACCGTTCTGTGTCTATACATGTAGGTCTATTTATTCGCTCTTAAATTTTAAAGAAATTAATAGACTTTAATGAATAATGACTGTAGAAAAAAATTCAATATAGCAGATGTCAGACGACTTTTTGTTAAAAGTGAAAGAATATAATTTGTTAAAAACTATTGGGTGGGATATCACAAGATGTTTGCAAATTTTAAGTAAGGTATAGCTTTATTAAACAGTATGATGTGAAAAATAAATGTAATTAAAAATTTGCAAACTAATAACATATTCAATGCAAATTTTCGTTTCAAGAAAAAATAAGTTGGATTACCTAAAAGTGGCGCACTGCTATAACCTAATGTCTGCAAATCTTACAAAAGTCTTTAAATATCGCGTTAACATTGCAACGTAGCCGTTGAAGATATTCACCCCTTAAGTATTGCTTATTTAGGTGTCCATAGAGTATAAGATTTACAAAGGACATTACATATTGTACTAGCTGAGATTATTCTCTGTAAATTACCGCCCTGGTTTTGCTTTGACTCACGACTAATGATATAATATCTGCATTTAAAAGAGAATTGTTTAACAACTATAAATTTTATTTATAATAATAATTTCTTTCTTCTGGACTTTTTCTACATTGATTTAAAAAGTGATACTGACGTTTAGCCGATCATCTTGCTACCTTTTTCAGAGCTTCATCAGAAAAATAACTTTTCGGAATTTAGCGCAAAATGTTTCATGTCAACCGACAGACCGAGCACAAATGACCATAACCGAAGTCTCTGAAATGACGGCCAAAATGGCCCACTACGCCCAATCAGAGCTGCTACAACTTCGGATGAAGATTTGAACTCCCGGAAGCAACTTATCTCTTAGTAAGCCACTGAACTCTAAATATATATATATATATATATATATATATATATATATATATATATATATATATATATATATATATATATATATACAGCAGTATTGTGTTCTTGGGGTAAGCGGTCTACCGACCGCTTACCCCAAGAACCAATACTGCTGTTTAACTAGTCGGTCAAGACTACCCTTCTCCTCTAATTCTAGGAATGCGGTTTTACCAAAATATCGCAACACAGTATGGTAGAGAACCAGCCACCCTTCTCAAACACTGGGCAAAATCTAACATCAAAATTTGCACAAAAAAAATAGACGAATTTTCTTACTTAGATGCAGAAAAAATGGCATTACTCCAAAACAGAAGACCGCTTACCCCAAGAACACAATACTGCTGTTTAACTAGTCGGTCAAGACTACCCTTCTCCTCTATATATATATATATATATATATATATATATATATATATATATATATATACACACACACAGTCTACCGGAAGCCCACCCACACCAATAGATATTTAAATGCTGGCTCACACCACCATCCATCCCAAATCCAGTCGGTAGCCAACACTCTCGTATTGAGATCATACCCACACACCGAACCAGACACGAGACAGCAAGAAATTATACAAATCACTAGAACCCTTAAGCAAAATGGATATAAAGAGCAGTCCATACGGAGAGCATTAGAAAGGCAGCGCCATCCACAGACAAGGACAGAAGAACGCGACCTCAACCAGAGTAGAGTCCTATTACCGTATGTGAACGGAGTTACAGATAGGATTAGAAGAGTCCTAAGAAAACACAACATAGGCACAGCATACAAACCATAAAACACTCTGGGGGACATCCTGGGAGACCCCAAGGATAAGAGGAAACTGGAAAACCATGGAGTTTACAGCGTCCCATGCGGAGACTGCCACAAACTGTATATAGGACAAACAAACAGAAGAATCTCCACCCGGATCCAAGAACATAAAATAAGTATTAAAAACAAACAAACATCAGATCTTTTTCAGGTCACAACATTTTTGAAGGATCTAAACAAATAGCCTCGATTTCCCATTAAAAAAACTCGCATAGTCAGAGAAGTCTTGGAAATCGAAAATAATGGACAGCTAAATAAGCGAGATGATGCGCTGAATATCTCCACTACATGGAAAGGTCTACTAGCCAAACCAAGGAGTACCAAAACCCTGAGAAGGCAACAGTCAGCATAGCGCCGGAACCTGTAATTACTACCCAGCCGGCAAACACCGATGCTCGGAGGAACGCTTCCCACCCCCCTACCTGCAACCTGCGTAGACGTCGACCTATAAAAGACGATGACCGCACGTCGGTTTTTCACATTCAACAGTTGTTGTCCGTAAACTAGTGGTAATATCACTCTAGTTTGTCGGCGGCGGCTCGTTCAGTGGGTTGCAAATGTCGTGCGTTCGACAAGAGACTCACAGATTTACGTTAGACTAACTCATGACACAACTGACCAACCTTGACTTAGTATAAGGTTAAGGCCGTAGGTTAGTTGAGCCACTCCTTCTGAATAGAATTAGTATACAATCAATTGTAACACAACACTCCATCATTGAGGAAATAGGTTAGGTTAGGACTAGGTAGGTTAAGTTAGGTTAAGTCTAGTGAGTGAAATTTAACATTAGTGTTAGTGAGTGAATTAGCCTAGTGTTAATTCCAAACTTAAACAATCTAGTGATTAGAATAAGTCAGTTATGTAAAAGGAGTAA
>CM032450.1:36563564-36623564 GCA_019049505.1 Pachyrhynchus sulphureomaculatus
ATATATATATATATAGATATATATATATATATATATATATATATATATATATATATATATACATATATATATATATATATATATATATATATATATATATATATATATATATATATATATATATATATATATATATGCTTTTCTAAGTCAAGAGATAATATACGCCACTGTATTTTCTTTTTTGCTTCGCTAATTCAGAAAAGATTTAGCTGAGTGAAATGAAAACTAGGTTAATTTTAAAGTCTTTTCAGGCTTCTTCGAGAGAAGGAAGCTTTTGTTTTTGAAGTTTATTTATTGAGTATATTTCTGGCTACTAAAAGGAGATTACAACATAATATAGCTCTTTTAACTAACGAAGCTATTGACACAAAAACGAATAAATTAGATGTTAGAAAAGTATATATGTTTGCATTTTTATCGGTGATTTGGAGGCCTGTAATTTTTTCATTTCTGCAGTTTTCAAAAAGGTGTTCTTATGAAGCTGATGATTAATGGGTCCCATTTGGAAGTTCATCTCTCGAAACAAGTCTAATTGAGCCGAGGACGAATTTATTATAACAATTTAAAATTTATGCAATTTCAAGAAACGCCATCGTCCCTTAAAATGAGGGTGTCCTTAATTATTATTCTTATTTTCAAAGCAATTAATACTCGAAGTAGAATAATAATATTTCAATACTTAAGGATAACCACGAAGATGAAATTTATTATTTGTATTGATCGTTTTGTCGAGACCCAGATTATTATGACCTGAAAGGGTAGCTAGACTTTAATAGATGTGGTATAGTTTTGGATAATTAATTATAAGTTTCTTAATTGTAATTTGTATTTAAAAATAGTTTTTTTAACTGAAAGAATACAATTGGAAGTGCACTTACGGAATAGTGTGAATTACTTGCTCTCTTGGTAAAACCTCGTAATTATTGACACCTTTTTAATCCCACCAAGATCAAAAAATTCGCTACATTAGCAATTTTTATTACTATAGAAGGAAAAATAAAGCGACTTATGAAGAAATTTGTGCTGTTTACGATCCAGATATTTTATAGAAAATAAGAGCTACGAGATGGTTCGCTCACTTTCGTTTTGGAAATTTCTATATCAAAAATGTACCTCATTCTGGTTAGCCAAGCACCGAAAAACTCAAGAAAATCTTGGAAAATGTTGAGCTTGATCGACACACAAGCAATCAGGATATTAATAGAGAGTTAGACGTTCATCACCAAATAGTTTTAAAATATTTGGAGGTGCCTAGATAGCCAAAAAAACTCGAAGTTTGGGTGCCGCATGATTTAACGACGAGAAATTTATTTAACGGAAAATATTATTGAAACGGAATGAAATTAATCCATTTTCAACTATCTTATTACGGATGATGAAGAATGGATCACATAGGATAATAATGGGTGAAAAAGATTGTGGTCGAATCTTGGTGAATCTGTGAAAACTGTGGCAAGGTGATGTGGTAGGTGTGATGAGACTGGAACGGATCCGTAAATCACTAGGTGCTACAACCTAGCTCGATGACTGATTCTGATATTTTTTATCAAATATGAAACAGATTGCAGCGAGCAATTGAAAATAAGTGGCAGGAATTATTCGACAGAAAATGGGTTGTCTTTCATCATTAAAAAACCAGACCACGTATGTTTTTTAACGTCTCTGCAAGAATTAGAAGAGCTTGGCTGGGAAGTTTTGAAGTCTTCACCAAACAGCCCAGACCAAGCACCGACAGGCTACTATATATTTCGGTCTCAGCAGAACTCTTCTAATAGTGTACAGTTGAGTTCAAGAGAAGTGTGTAAAGATTACTTGGTTCAGTTCGCCCAGAAGTTCTACAGTAACGGGATAATGGTTCTAACAGAAAAATGACTGAAGGTCGTGGATTCAAATGGCAAATATTTGATTTATTATTCTTTAAAATATTAAAGGAAAAATGCTAAAATTTTTACTTTAAAACTGTCGAAATACTTTTAGACGACCAAATACAGTAAGATAGGAACCAAACACAGCAACACCGGAAAGATAGATAATTTCCTTTTTAGTTTTAAGTACTACCACACCCATGAGCTGGTGATGTTGCTACATCTATTTGGAAAATTTATAAAATTTTCTGATATTTAATTAAATCTAATCTGGACAGCCAATTGTAAATGACCTTGGTTCGAATTTAAATTAAACTAAGATTATACTTAAAATGTAATTTTTTATTGGCATAGCACACGTGCTGCAAAGAAATCCCTAAAACGCTATAGGAGCGATGCGTATGCGGAAAAAAACGATTCACGATCCTCTTGAATCAGTGTAAATTGTACACACTTGCAAATCATTCCAAAGGGATAGTGGTATCCATATAAAAGACTGATTGAAAAGGGTTTTACGAGGAGTGACAAGGTAAACCTCAAAAAATGCCGTATATATTTGGGAACCGAACCCAAAACGTGGGAGCAATATTTGATCGTTAGGCGAATTTGAGCTTTGTACATAATTAACAGTTGTTGTCGAGCTTAAAGCTTTCTAGTTCGAAACAATATTCCCAGCTTTTGAGAAAATTGTTCTCTATGCATGCGACATTCATTCCAAGACATATTTGCTCCCAAGTTAACGTCCAGCAAATTGAGTAACGATGCTAGAGCAATGGAGTGTCCTGACATAACTATTTAGCCACATTAACTTTTAACTGTAGCGTTATATTCTAATTGGTTATTGTCACCCTAAGATAGGTCTAGGTCTTTGTCAAATTAAACTATACTGTCTGCGGATATTCGCATAAGTCGCAGATGTTCGAGTGTTCAAAGTGAATGAAGAAATATGCCTACCGTAAACTGCTAAGCTGTAGATTCGATTCCGGGTCCTTTCCAACAATCGCATATGTAAATGAGAAAGTGACTAGGAGACAGTATAGAACTTCGTGGTACACCAGCGCACAGTGGGACAAAGTTTCAGCAGTCTTTCAATTTTTAAGATATTGCATTAAATTTTTAATTTGAAAATTCCGGCTGTTTTTAATTTTTAAGATATTGCGTTAAATCTTTTTTTAAACTACTCGTCAGATATAGCGCATTAACTTGTACCTGTACAATTTTGCTGTTAAATTTGGCTGAAAGATGAAGAAGGTCTCTTTCTTTTAAACAATACTATTTTAAGCGATGAACTGTGTACATTAAAATCTCGATAATTTGCTTATGGTTTTGAGGTCGCCGATTCCTATAAATTTTAGCAAGAATTTTGAGGATTTTAGTTATTGGCCAATTTTGGTTATTTTCCGCTATTTTTTATAGTTTTTTCAGCCGATTTTCTTTTATGAGTCTAGCACACGTGCTACAGGGAAGTCCCTAAAGCGCTACAGAAGCGACATGTGTGCGGAGAAAGCGATTCACGTTGTTCTTGAATAGCTGTAAATTGTACTCGGTGGGAAACACAGTCCTGGGAAAATTATTCCAAAGGAATGATGCTTGAAAAGCGTTGTACGAGGGAGTAACAAGCTGAACCTCATACGGAAGTGAAGTATTAGCGCAACGTGTACTTTTAACATGCACCGCACCGAATTAAGCGGGCCACATCCTTCGAACACTTTCCATGAAAATATTTGTAGAATAGGCTCAAGTCGTCAACCGTTCTTCGATGTTCCAGCGAATCAAGGCCGCCGGTCAGTTCCGGGTCTCCAATCAGACGAACAGCTGTTCTCTGAATAGAATCCAGCAAATGCAGTGTATGTTTGGGAGCGGAGCCCCAAATATGGGAGCAGTATTCCATAGTTTGTCGAATTTGAGCTTTGTAAAGAATTAACAGTTGTTGTGGAGTGTAAAACTTTCTGGTTCGAAATAATATTCCCAACTTTTAAGAAGCTCTCCTTGCTATGCCTGCAACATGTTCATGCCAGGACATATTTGCTCCCAAATTAACGCCCAACAAATTGAGTGACCATATTACAGGAATGGAGTGCCCCGACATAACTATGTCGGGTTCAGCAACGTTAACTTTTTTAGAAAAAACTGCCGCCTGGGTTTTTGTAGCGTTAAATTCCACTTGGTTACTGTCACCCCAAGATAGAATTTCTACCAGGTATTTATTAAGTTTGAATGACTTCCTGCTGTCTGCGGATATTCGTCTGAGTAGCCGATGTCCGAGTGTTCAAAGTGAATGAAGAGATAAGCGTACTGTCATCTGCAAAGCTGTAGATTGGATTCTCGGTGTTTTCCAGCAGATCGTTAATGTAAATGAGAAAGAGAGTAGGAGACAGTATGGAGCCTTGAAGTACACCGGCGATGATTGATAAAGAAAGAACTGGGAATTTCTGGCTTAATAATATTATTTTGAGGTAGTAATCAGCGACCTCAGAAACATATATCGCCATGAGCAAATTATCGAGATTTCAATGTACACAGTAAAAAGTTCATCGTCCAAAAGAATATTATTTAAAATAACCGGTCAAGTGCAAGTTGAACTTGCACAATTAGTGTTCCGTACGTTGATTGTTTTTAAAATAAAAAATTTTGTTAGGGTGGTATAAAATGATCAGTGACTTCACAAAACACACCCCAAATGAGTTTTCAACAAAGTTTTGTTTCCAATCTTTACTGAAAACTGGTGACCTTGAAATTTTGTTTTTTTTTCTATACCAGATAAATTATTAAAGGTAATGATAATTTTCGTTCAATTTATACCCCGTGGAGAATATTCCAGGATTTTTTCAAAATTTTTTGATCAGTACTTTTCGAGATAAGGTAAGGGACAGCGATTTTTTCACGATTTTTTAAAAGTAATACGAAGAAAAGTGTGCGCGTATTACATTATATATATATTTTTTACTCGTGTTTTCACAAGCTTTCATTTGACACCACACTCGATGACCTAGTAATAAAAAATTTTTTTTCACTTCCGATTTCACCCCTCAAAACGAATCCCTTAAGTCAAAATTTATGTTACGGTGATATAAAATGATCAGTGACTTCACAAAACACACCCAAGTAAGTTTTCAACAAAGTTTATTTCTAATCTTTACTGAAAATTGATGACTTTGAAATTTCTGTTTTTTTTATATACCAGATAAATTATTAGAGGTAATGCACTCGTGATAATTTTCGTTCAATCTACACCCCGTGGAGAATATTCCAGAATTTTTTCAAAATTTTTTATAAGTACTTTCCGAGATAAGGCGGGTGGACAGCGATTTTTCGCGATTTTTTAAAAATAATACAAAGAAAAGTGCGCGCAAGTATTACATTATATATATATTTTTTACTCGTGTTTTCATAAGCTTTCATTTGACACCCACACTCGGTTACCTAGTAAAAAAATTTTTTTTCACTTCCGATTTCACCCCCCAAAACTAACCCCTTAAGTCAAAATTTAACTTTCAAAACTACATGGCTCTGATGAGGCCATCAATTCCTATATTACTACCAAATTTCAACTTTCGATGACAAATAGTTTCGGAGAAAATCGGGTGTGACAGACGGACAGACACCGAAGTGATCTTATAAGTGTTCCGTACGGAACACTAAAAATAGAGGTCTCCTTCATTTCTCAGCCAAAATTACAAAAAAAAAAATAATAAAAAAGTTGCAGGTATAAGCTGAAGCGCTATATCTGACAAGTATTTTGAAAAAGACTTAATGCACTATCTTAAAAATTGCAAGGCAGCTAGAATTTTGAGTTGCACAGTAGCACTTCGTCCCATCTTGCGGCGATGATAGTAAAGGTGTTAGAAAAAAATCTGTCTACTACCACTTGTAAAGAACACTCTTCGAGGAAGCCTCAAGAGTCATAAACAATACCTTTCAGAAGTACCGTAAAAGGGTAGCTTAGCACTCTCGAAATTCTCCAAAATATTCAATTGCATTGGTCCAAACATGTATGCTTACGAAAGCCACATGGATGGTCGCTAATAATATTAACTCCTTCTAGATATTTTAGAAGAAATTATCGAAGAACGGTTGGCGACCTGAGCCTATTCTTCAAGTATTTTCATGGAAAGTGTTCGAAGGATGTGGCCCGCTTAATTCCTTCCAGAGCGGTGCATGTTAGAAGTACACGTCGCGCTAATACTTCACATCCGTATGAGGTTCAGCTTGTTACTCCTCGTACAATGCTTCTCAAGCAGTCTTTTATATGGAGAACATCATCCTTTTGGAATAAAGGACTGTGTTTCCCACCGAGTATAATTTACAGCGATTCAAAACAACGTGAATCGCTTTCTCCACACATGTGTCGCTCCTGTAGCGCTTTAGAGGCTTCCCTGCAGCACGTGTGCTAGACCCATAAAAAAAGGAGATGTTGGTTGATAGCCTTTTCGATAACTTTCAGATAATGATTAGATGATGAATATAAAATTTTAACTTTTATTAAATTACACTTTTTAAAAGCAAAATCAACAACATCTATAATATATATAAAATGCAACGTCTCTCTGTCTGTCTGTCTGTCCGTTAGTGCGCTTATCACTGGAGAACCACTTATCCGATTTACGTATTTTTTTTTTTTAAACATACATATGTTCTCTGGCCAGGTTATAGGTTATATTTTATTACGATAGGTAGCAGAAGGAACGAGTAGTGACGTAAAATAGTGAGTGAAGTTGGAAAAAAGTTTGCCGCTAGCGCGTTCCTTTGCAATACACAGCCTAAACCATTAATTATGGAACAATATTATGTAGCAGAGAATATCTTTAATCTATAATCTACAATATATATATATATATATATATATATATATATATATATATATATATATATATATATATAAAATGCAATGTCTCTCTGTCTGTCTGTCTATCCATTAGTGCGTTTATCACGCGAGAACCACTTATCCGATTTACCTGTCTTTTTTTAAATTCATACATATATTCTTTGGCCAGGTTATATAATAATAATAATAATAATAATAATAATCTATATCTATAATATATATAAAATGCAAGGTTTCTCTGTCTGTCTGTCTCTCCGTTAGTGCGCTTATCCCTCGAGAACCACTTATCCGATTTACGTGATTTTTTAAATTCATACATATGTTCTCTGACCAGGTTATAGATATACATTTTATTACATCTATAATATATATAAAATGCAACGTATATCTGTCTCTCTGTCTGTCTGTCTATCTGTCTGTCCGTTAGCGCACTTATCACTGGAGAACCACTCATCCGATTTTCGTACTTTTTTTTTTAAACATACATATGTTCTCCCGCCAGGTTATAGGCTATATTTTATTACGATAGGTAGCATAAGGAATGAGCAGTGACGATAATAGTGACTGAAGTCGGAAAAAAGTTTGCCGCTAGCGCGTTCTCTTGCAATACACAATCTAAACCATTAAATATGGAACAATATTATGTAGCAAAGGATATCTATAATCTATAATATATATAAAATGCTATGTTTCTCTGTCTGTCTGTCCATTAGTGCGTTTATCACGCGAGAACCACTTTTCCGATTTACGTGTCTTTTTTTTAAATTCTTACATATATTCTTTGACCAGGTTATATAATAATAATAATAATCTATATCTATAATATATATATATATATATATATATATATATATATATATATACATATAAAATGCAACGTCTCTCCGTCTGTCTGTTAGTCCGTTAGTGCGCTTATGACTGGAGAACCACTTATCCGATTTACGTGCTTTTTTTAAAATATACATATGTTCTCTGGCCAGGGTATAGACTATATTTTATTACGTTAGGTATCAAATCGGAAAAAAGTTTGCCGCTAGCGCGTTCTCTTGCAATACACTGCCTAAACCACTAAATATGGAACAATATCATGTACCAAAGGATATCTATAATATACATAAAATGCAACGTCTCTCTGTCTGTTTGTTCGTTTATGCGCTTATCACTGGAGAATCACTTATCCGATTTACGTGCTTTTTTTTAAAACATACGTATGTTCTCTGGCCAGGTTATAGGTGACATAAGGAATAAGCAGCGACAATAGTAGTGAATCAAGTCGGAGAAAAGTTTGCCGCTAACGCGTTCTCTTGCAATACACTGCCTAAAGCATTAAATATGGAACAATATCATGTAGCAAAGAATATAATATATATAAAATGCAACGTCTCTCTGTCTGTCTGTCTGTCCGTTAGTGCGCTTATCACTCGAGAACCACTTATCCGATTTACGTGTTTTTTATAAATTTATACATATGTTCTATATAATTCGATATAAGCTTAGATAATGGGAGATAAGGTGAGATAATGGGAAATAAGGAGAAATAATGGGAGATAAGTCGAGATAAGCCTCGATAATGGATGATAAGGTGAGTTATGGGAGATAAGTATGAATAATAGGAGATAAGGAGAAATAATGGGAGATAAGCAGAGATAAGTCTAGATAATGGGAGTTATGGTGGGATAATGGGAGATAAGGAGAAATAATGGGAGATAAGGAGAAATATTGCGAGATAAGTCGAGATAAGCCTAGATAATGGGAAATAAGGTGAGATAAGGAGAAATAATGGGAGATAAGGAGAAATAATGGGAGATGAACAGAGATAAGCCTAGATAATGAAAATTATGTAGAGATAATGGGAGATAAGGAGAAATATTGGGAGATAAGGGGAAATAATGGGAGATATTTTATTACGTTGGGTAACATAGGGAATAAGCAGTGACGATAGTAGTGACTCAAGTCCACGCGAGCGGAGCAGCGGGCTCGGCTAGTAAATTACATAAGAAAATTTCTACAGTGAACAGAGTTTATAGATATAATTCTTCTAGATTTCGCCAGTTCTCATTGAATAAGAGATGCTACAAACCGCCGATTATCCTGCAGGCTTCTTCAGAGCTTGTTCCAAGCTCTTTGAAATTTAGCCAGAAATAGAGAAAGAAATCATTTCTCAGCACAAGCTGTGTAGAAGGTGGTAGCATGATCGGCAAAACGTCACTTATTTATTAAACGTATGAGAAATCTATAAGAGTTGTGCCTATAAATTGGATACCTGATAGCTAAACAAGATAAAAAACTCAACTAAAACTTAATAGTTATACTACTCAGTATATATCACCACTACACAAAACACTTCATTTTTGCACTCGACGCGCGTTTCGCTAACCATGTTAGCTTCATCAGGAGCGATGATTGACTAAAGCTAAACTACAAATCTACCCTATTTATACTTAGCCTAACTCTTGAATTACTCAAGCGGAACTAATGGCATAGGCAAGGCCATCAGTTCCGGTCAAGTAACCAGTAGAGGGGACTATAAGGAATAGGCCCTCT
Source organism: Pachyrhynchus sulphureomaculatus (assembly GCA_019049505.1). NCBI lineage: Eukaryota > Metazoa > Arthropoda > Insecta > Coleoptera > Curculionidae > Pachyrhynchus > Pachyrhynchus sulphureomaculatus. The sequence goes on from CM032450.1 coordinate 36,572,799, forward strand.
GTCTTCATTTAAACTACTTTTACATTTTATAATTTCTGTACTTTCGTATACGTTCAACAATCTCCTATCAGGTACATTTTTTATTATTCTTAGATTATCTAATGTTACAATATGATCAGCTTCAAGGGCATGTTCGGCAATGCTAGACTTTTCTGTTCTACTGTATTTTAAGTGTGCTAAATGTTCTTTAAATCGTGTTTTAATTGACCTTTTAGTTTGCCCAACATACTTTTTGTCACAATCGTTACAACTAATTTCATAAATTCCACTTTTCTCAATTTCTCAATTAGGAATCTTATCTTTAGGATTTCCTAAGATATTCCTCAGATTGTTTGATGACTTATAGACTAATGTGAGGCCTACCTTATTAGATACCTTACTGAGTCCCTTGCTATATTTCAGATTATATGGTATGGAGACATACTTGGTGTTATTTTCTTCGCATGTAAAAAAGGTGGAATTCTGAATATTAAACCTAAACTTATGTCTATTTATTAGCTTATTTACTAAGTCATCGTCATAACCATTAACTCTAGTTATATTTCTATTACGATTCATTTCTTTATTAAAGTTTACTTTATTCAGACGGAAAGTGACCAAATGATGAACTAAAAAATTTAATGAGGCTAATTTGTGTTGTTTGCAATCAAATGAATCATAACTTATGCTGCCCGTCAAATATAAAATTTATATTTTTCATTTATTACATTTACAAAACTAAAAACAAAATGAAATAAAACGAGATACCTTCACCAAGGATTTTTGCCTCAATATTTAATACCTCATAATTCACAATATCAACTCTGAAAATTGAAATTTAATAATAAATTTTTAGCCTCTGTAAATATTGCCAATGTCTGGAGTTACGAAAGTAATAACATTAATAGAATCGATAGATTTTTTAAAAATAGTGGTTTAATGTTTATCATGATTTTATTCATATTCGTAATTCATGAACAAATTCAATTTGAACTGATTTTGCAAACGCTTAATATTTAAAACTGTAACTCTAATTCACTCTACAAATTACTAAGTTTTAAACTATTTTACGTTTTTACTCCTTAAAAATTAAGAAACTGAAATTTTTAAGCTAGTTTTAAAATTATAATCAGCTCATATTCTTTTACAGTTTAAAGTAATAAAGAGCACTTTATTAGAATAAAAATAAATGAATTTAACATATTACAAAAGGAAGTAAAATCCGGATAATTGGTCAATTTTTTTTTAGACAACCCATTTACAAAATGTAATTACAAAATCGAAAAGATAATGGGCCCATTTTAATTTGACAAGTACTCTCGTATGTGGGTAACGCAATTTAGGGGGAACAAGATAATTTTAAATTAGGATTTAAAAAGATCCAACAATTTTATCATTTTTTTTTTTTTCGTTAGAAACGAAATATAAGTTTAATTTATACGCCTACTTTAAAAGGTAAAATGTTGTCATTTTTTAAGGTAATTACAAATTTCAGTGACAGAAAATATACGAAACAAGTTTGTAATAACCTGAAGCCCTTAATCCGCAATTTTGAAATTGTTTTAAATCCCTTAGCTAATAAAAAATGAATAAGTGGGTAGGAGAAAGAGGCAAATTTAGGCAATTTGCTCTATATAGCGTGGATGCATGTATTTTCTTCTTTTTAACATGGACTAATGCTTGATATTTTAAGCAAACTGAATAAATCTAAGAGCAAAGTTATTAGGTTGTAATCCGATTTATGGTCTAAATAACCGGCCAAGTGCAAGTCGAACTTGCGCAATTAGTATATTATATTAGGTATAAAGTACCAATAACTTCATAAAACACACCTCAAATGCGTTTTCAACAAAGTTGTTTTCCGATCTTCACTGAAAACTGATGACCTTCAAATTTTTTTTATATACCAGATACCACATTAAAGGTAATGCACTCGTAATAATTTTCGTTCAATCGACACCCTGTGAAGAATATTCCAGAGTTTTTTCAAAATTTTTTGATCAGTACTTTTCAAAATAAGGGGAAGGACAGAGATTTTTGGAAATTAGTTAAAAAAATAATACAAAGAAAAGTGTGCGCAAGTGTTACATTATATATATTTTTCAACTCGTGTTTTCACAAGCTTTCATTCGACACACCTGTCGATGATCTGGTAAAAAAAAATCATTTCCAGTGTCACCCCCGAAAACTAACCTTTTAAATCAAAATTTAACTTTCAAAACTCCACGGCTCTAATGGAGCCACCAATTCCTATAATAGGCCAAATTTCAACTTTCTATGTCAGTTTCAGAAAAAATCGGGTATGAGAGACAGACAAACAGACACCGAATCGTATAAATGTTCCGTACGGAACACTAAAAACAGGATGTTCCTATAATACAATCTGCACTAGAATAAAGTTTATTATTTGTAGAATCGTATGCTTTCATTCAACAACAACCATATTTTACCATAATTCATTAATTTATTCACATCGGTAATTTATTGTATCAACACGCAGCTCCCGTTGGCAATATTCAGACTGATAAATTAAAGTGGAGATAGTAGAAGAGAAATAATTTTCGAAGGATTTCAAGAGGGAATATCACTTGTTATCTCGAAATCTACAGGGCTTCCCACTTAACGTACATGATTGACTATCACTGAATAAGAAGAGGAGGACTTAATAAAATATTTAATGGGGTAGGCCTCACTTTAGTCTATAAGTCATCAGACAACATAAAAAAACTGTTAGAAAATCCGAAGGATAAAATTCATAAACGTTAACGAAATCAGTTGTAATAATAGCAACAGGAATGTTGGACAAACCAGAAGGTGGAATTAAACAAGATTTAAAGAACATTAAGTTTATTCAAGAGAAGGTAGATCAGAGTAATCAAGTACTACCGAACATGCCCTTGAATTTAATCATACAGTAATATTAGAAAATGTAAGTTAATAATATATATAGAAAATATAGATAAAATTATGCATATGAAAGTATTGAAATTATAAAACGTAAAAAAACGTAAAAAATACTCTAAATAAAGACCAAGGATTCACAGTCTCTTTGCTGGTTATTAGATTGGAACTAAACCTGGTGTCTGTGATTTGTCGGTTCAATTCCAGTAAATCACAATTTCAATATACAGTCTAATTTTTAATTATAGAATTAGTCAATTATCGCTCCTGTATAGGTTATATAGCAGTGACAAAACTAAAGAAACTCTGAACTTATTTAAAAGTGCCCAAACAAATTTAAAAAATTGTCAAAAAAAATTCAATAAGGAAAAGAAAGGAACCAATGGTAAGTGAGCTAGAAAAAAGTTTCCACGGAATATTGGCAGCTAGATATACATTTTAGCATTATGATCCAACCTCTGTAAATACGAACACCGGTGTGCCCCATCGCTACACACTCATTCCTACTCCCTTTTTTCCTTGACAATAATGATCTGCTGGAAAGGACCAAGATTTCAATTTACAGCTTTACCTATGACGTAGTGCTTATTCCTTTATTTTTTTTTATCGTTCGCCTTCCCGCCTGAGTAGGGATTTTACCCTTATTTCATATCCCGAGAATATCGGCGGTGATGTCGTAATACCGGTCAACATTGTTCAAGTGCCGAAACATACATTTGTGTATTTTACGACACCTTTTAGACAACGCGTTAGTGCTGTCACGGACGTTATTGCATTTCTGCAAACAACTACTACCTACGAGGCCAGGCCAAATATACTTAAATAATTTTATAAATAAAGTATGCCGACCTGCCGGATTGGAACCCGAGACCTTCTGCACCGCAAGCAATTCAATTTAATTTCAATTTAAAAACTCTTTATTTATTCAATAATTATGCTTACAAGGTCTACTATACAATTTTGACTTACAATTATAAATACGGTGTACTGCTAGCAGCACACCCATTTACAGCATTGCCTTTCGGCTGGTCGTTGTTCTGGCCGGTAGTATTAAAATCTCATGTACTTAATCTGATCTGTCCGAGAAGTGTCCATGGAGATTTTCAGTTATTTTTGTGGGAAAAGAATTGATTGTTTGTGGTTTTTTTATATTCGTTGTGTTTTTCTATAAGGTCTGCTGGGAAAAATGATGTGCAAGAAACCCAGCCACTACTTTATCTTAAACGTTCAAACATAAGCTACTCATGCAAATATGTACATGTAGCAAGAAGTTATTTAATTTAGTAATGACTGGGAAAAAATTTTATCTAAGGGCGACAGTAACCAAGTAGAATTTAACGCGATAAAAGCCCTGCCAGCAGTTTTTTTTTCTAAACAGAATTAACTTTGCGAAACTCAACATAATTATATCGGGATACTCCATTACACTAGTAACGTCATTCAACTTGCTGCAATCATGCCTTTTCACGATTATGTTGCATACATAGCAAAGAGAGCTTGTCGAAGCTGGGAATATTATTTTGTACTGGAAACTTCTTGTACCAGCTTTTTCAAAAATTCTTTGGTATGGAGAACCTTTAGTAATAAATTGCCTAGGACTGCGATTTCCAATGAGCACAATTTACTGCCATTTAAGAATAACTTGAATCGCTTTTCTGCTCATTTAGGAATTTCCCTAGCCTATAAAAAATGTAAAGGAGTATTTAACGATTTAGGCACTTCAGATAACCTAATGCTAAATATGAAGAGACACTGATAGCATTCATAAAACACACAACAAAGGCTGGCACAAGACACCAGAAGGGTCTATAAAGAGCATAATAAATTAAAGATATAATCTAATTGGAGCAGAATAACTATCCGAATTTTTTTTACAGTCCACCTCCTTGCCACTCTCCCTTGATTGAGATATATTGAGGAAATATCATAATATCTGTCAACGTTACCCAGGTGCGGATTGGCATCTTTAAGATAACACCGTAGTACACAAAACACCCAGTCGATTGCGGAAATCGAACCAGCGACCGTTGGTTTAATATGTAGGTTTTTACCCCACTGCGCTATCGGGACCAGCGTATACCGAGGAGAGGCCGAATACGATAAATAATACATTTGAAAAGACAAAAACCCACAATGTTTCCAAAATATACGTATTTTAGTGGATAAATAAAGCAAATAAATTAAATTTGATGTCAAAGTGTTGATGAAAATTGTTTTTACTCTTTTTGCGACACAGGATCAGTCTACATCAGGGGTGCTCAAACGGTCGATCGCGATCGACAAGTCCATCGCGAGTGCTTTTTGAGTCGATCTCGAGAAAAAAATTCCGATATAGAACTATTCACAGATTTTGTTTTAGGTAACTAAAACAAAATGTAATGAATAAACTACTACTAAAATTTATTCGATCCACAATTAGGCCAGAATAACCCCCTCATCACTTTCTTTTATCGTAATAACCCCCTGCTAGCGGCAAAAGGCGGCTTTATCAAAGGAACGCGCGGTACTTGTCAAAGAAAAGCCGCGTTTTTGATTCCCGCCGATTTTTCTAGAAACTTCGGGCGGCGTGTTTGACGGGAACATTCGAGACTTCGTTCGCGCCGATATAAATGTTGCGCCTACAGGAATAGGAGTCAGTCTGAGTTGTAACTTGAAGGCGATACATCGATACAAAGTTTATTAATAAATAGTCCAAAATTAGTGCGGCGAAGAAAAGTAAAACTTATCATTTTAATAACGATTGGGAGGAAGAATTTTTCTTTTGTATGGTAAAGGATAAGTACATTTGTCTCATTTGCCGTGCGTCAGTTGCAATACCTAAGCGTGGGAACTTAGAGAGGCATCATAAAACGGTTCATAAAAACTGTGAAAAGGATTTTCCGTCACAGAGTGAATTAAGAAAACGAAAAGTACATGATTTGATAACATGTTTGAAAAAAGAACAAACCATGTTCACAAGACCAGTCAAACAATCAAAAGCTGCAACGATCGCGTCATTTAAAATATCTCATATATTGGCGAAACACAAGAAACCATTTGATGATGGATTGGTTGTGAAGGAAGCATTTAATGAAGGGGGTGAGACTTTATTTGGAGATTTTAAAAATAAAACAGAGATTATGTCTGCTATTAGAGAACTTCAGTTATCTCGTCCGACTGTCACAAGGCGTGTTGAAGTCATGAGTCAGGACATGGCAGATAAACTAAAACATGATATCATGGAATGTACATACTTTTCTTTACAGTTCGACGAATCCACCGATATGACAGACACTGCCCAGCTGTGTATTTTTATTCGAATAGTATTCAATGACATGTCGGCTAAGGCAGAGTTTTTGACAATGATTCCTCTGAAAGGAAAGACCCGTGGCGAAGATATATATGAAGTTTTCTTCAATTTTGTAACAAACTACAAGCTACCAATATATAAACTAGTGTGCATTACAACCGATGGAGCACCTGGAGGATGACTGGAAACAAAAACGGTTTTGTGGCATTGTGTCGAGCTAATGATGATTTCCCTTCGTTTTTCTCCTTCCATTGCATTATACATCAACAAGTTTTGTGTTCAAAAGTTCTAAACATGGAGGAGATTATGGGCATTGCAATAAAAATTGTGAATACTATCCGTGCACGTAGCTTGCAACGACGACTCTTTAAATTGCAGTTGGAAGATAGTGAGTCAGCTGAACACACTCATTTAGTTCTTCACACGGACGTCAGGTGGTTGAGTCGATGAAAATTCCTAGAAAGGTTTCAAGAATTATTGCCCGAAATAACAGCTTTTCTGGACGAAAGCGGTGATGACACTCAGATGCTGAAAAACGGAAAATGGCTGACTGATTTGGCATTTTTGACAGACATCACAATGCTTTTAAACACCATTAATTTGGAGCTTCAAGGTAAAGGAAAAACTATTATTGAGATGATTAGCGCAATAAACGCATTCAAAAGTAAATTGCAACTTATGATAGATCAACTGAAAAGAAAGGATCTGAAAAATTTTCCGTCTTTGGAAGCAAGGATTCCTCAGTTGAATTATGATATTTATGAGGCAGAATTATCAAATATTTTGGGCCAATTCGAAATACGTTTTTATGATTTCAGTAAATTGGCAAATATCGCATCATTTATGAGTTATCCTTTTTCGTGTAAAAACATTGAGGAATTAGCTACTGAAATAGCAAGTCAGTTTAACATGGACTCATGTTCTGTTGAAAATGAGTTAGTGCAGATTATATCAGATATACATCTCAAAGCCACAGCATCTGATACAAAATTCTGGTGTTTTTTATCTGAAGATAAATATCAGAATCTAAGCAAATCGCCCTTCAACTAACGGCAATGTTTGGGTCAACTTACTTGTGCGAGTCTGCATTTTCTGAAATGAAGATAAATAAGTCAAAATATCGCAATCGACTAACTGACGAACATATGTCATCATGCTGCGATTAACACTCGGTAATTACGTACCATCTTACGAAAAGTATGCTGAGGACATGCAGTGCCACGCTTTAACATCCAAAGTCACTCTTTAGTTAAGTTTAGACACTAGAACTCGCAATTTTGAATAATTATGAGTTTTCTCATTGATATTTTAGAGCAGACCTACACTTACCTTGACTAAAAAATGCATATTGTGCGGAAAACTAATATCTATGCCACGATACACCCTACCTAGACGACAATCCTGCATCACACTTACTTGCAGCCTCTCAGAGTCGATCGATCGTAGTCTAACAATATTGAGGTAGATCGCCAGCAGTTCAAGTTTGAGCACCCCTGGTCTACATGGTTCCATGTATTTGTTTAAATTTTAAGCGTACCTTAGATATTGACACAGACAATACACACTCACGGCGTATATCTAAGTTACCTTATCAAAATTTATATCGTGTGGTAAGATATGGTGTTAGATAATATCAGATATGGTTCAAATTTTCCACATACGGAGACAGCACAACCCTAACTTTGACCTTAAAAAATTGAGATTGTCAATTTGAATAAAATTATATTTCATTCTCGATAAGGGTAAATCAGTTTTTTATGTTGTTTCTGCCACAATCTTCGCATCTTAAATAAAAAATCGTTCCTATATTATCTTTTTCCCAAAAGAAACATTTGAGCAAAAATTTTAAGATAAGGAATTTATAACGTTTGCATATCTTATACAGCGCAAAGGTAGGAATTTTAACATTTTCTTTGAGCCTGGAATATTATAATGGCAATATTTTTCATTTTTGGGCTTATTAATCTATTTACACACAAGTTGTAAAATATGATGAAAGACAGGGAGATAAAAACCGGCACAAATCTGAGTTATAAAATATTAAAAACTCCTCGTGAAATGAATATAAAATAGCGTGTCTCATATCGTACGAGTTCATGTTAGAGGGTCGAAATGTTCCAACAAGATATTTTTCGACAGGAAAAGAACAACAATGTATTTTATGCTATATTTTCTATGACATATATTAAAAATGAATAAAAATGCTGAAAACAATCCATTAAATTTAGCAAAGTTTTGACTTTGTATGCAGGGCTATATTGTAGTCTGTCCATCCTAATGAAAAGTTCTACAAAATAGAATTGTTAGTCCCAGCTATATGGTTATTTTTCGCTAATTTTTCAGGAAACTTTCCTAAGCTGTATTCTCTCTCTCTCCACTTTTGGGGGTGATCTCTCTGGAATGACTTCACTATTCTGCCCACCATTTCCCTCCAGTTATCTCAATCCTTTGCCAAATGTATTAATACATGGAGTGGTTGATCTCTAACTTGTATTATTTAAGCACAAGTCTACATTATCACCTGGTCTTCTGGCTACACCGTCAAAATACTGAAGAATTCGTTTAAGGCACAGTGATGATAATCTTACGGTTATATTTAATTCTTTCATGGTTGGTTCTCCTTGCGGTCCAGAAAACTTTCAACATCCTCCTAAGCACCACATTTCAAAGGAATCAAGGAGTTTGCGTTCCTTTACTCTAAGCTTTCAGGATTCTACGCCATATGAGAATATGGGAGAGACTAAGGTCTGGACGAAGTTTAGTTCTATTATTTTCGTTATATACAAATTTTTCCATATCTTAGTAAGCCTAAGCTGTACAATGAAAGAATATAATCCTATTCGACTAGCTAACCATTCCGTATTCAACAGCCGAACAACTGATTTGTTTTAACATCAATCTCCACTCTATTCTTTCTACTGTTGGCTTCAGACATCGTATCATAAAACGTATTTTAATAATGCTAGACACCAAAAAGGCATCTGGCGCTGACGGTATACCTGCTATAGTTCTCAAAAACTATGCGAGGGAACTAACACCAGTTTTCTGTAGACTTTTCAACCTATCCTACAGAAAGGGAATATTTCCTTCCTGCTGGATATGTGCCACAATTCAGCCGATCTTCTGACTTATGTAACACATGTTTGGAACAACGCAATTGAACACTTTGGAGAATCTCGAGCGGTCGCCTTTGACATATCCAAGGCATTCGACCGTGTTTGGCACGATGGACTGTTGGCTAAGCTACGCTCTTATGGTATGTCTGAAAAGTTCTACTTGTGGATCTCATGTTTCCTCAAAGAGCGTTCTTTACGAGTGGCGGTCGACGGATTTCTTTTTAACACCTTCACTTCGCAGATGACAGTACGGTTATCTCTTCATTCATTTTGAACGCTCGGACATCGGCTACTGACCATAGACGAATATCCGCAGACAGCAGGAGATCGTTCAACTTAACAAAGACCTGGAAGAAATCCTATCTTGAGGTGACAGTAACCAAGTGGAATTTAACGCTACAAAAACCCAGACGGCAATTTTTTCTAAGAAAGTTAACGTTGCTGAAACCGACATGGTTATGTCGGGGCACCCCTTTGCCCTAGCATTGTCACTCAATTTGTTGGGCGTTAATTTGAAAGCAAATATTTCCTGGCATGAACATATTGCAGGCATAGCAAGGAGAGCTTCTCAAAAGTTGGGAATATTATTTCGAACCAGAAAGCTTTACACTCCACAACAACGGTTAATTCTTTACAAAGCTCAAATTCGACCAACTATGGAATACTGCTCTCATGTTTGAAACTCCGCTCCCAAACACACACTGCATTTGTTGGATTCTGTTCAGAGAAGAGCTATTCTTCTGATTGAACACCCGGAACTGACCGGCGACCTTGATTCGCTAGAACATGGAAGAGCGATTGTCGAGTTGAGTCTGTTCTACAAGTATTTTCATGGAAAGTATTCGAAGGATGTAGCACGCTTAATTCCTCCCAGAGCGGTGCATGTTAGAAATACACGTCGAGCTAATACTTCACATCCGTATGAGGTTCAGCTTACTCAGGTACTTTAGGTCACTCCGCGTACAACGCTTTTCAAGCAGTCTTTTATTTGGAATAATTTGCCCAGGGCTGTGTTTCCCACCGAGTACAATTTACAACGATTCAAGAACAGCGTGAATCGCTTTTTTTTCCGCACACATGCCGCTCCCGGAGCGCTTTAGGGACTTCTCTGTAGCACGTGTGCTAGACTCATAAAAAAAAAATTCTGCTTAAGAGTTTTGTAGAGCTTCAAGCGCAGCATCATGACTCAGACGGCCAAAAAGGCTGCTGTTAGATACTTCTAACATCCTAACTGAAAAAAAATATTAGTTACGCTTTTTATGACCTAGAGACCCCGAAACAATCTCGGAAGGCATTTTTTTCACGAATCCCATCAACCAAAATTATTTGTTACCACTATAAACATACAAGGGTAGATTAATAAGTTTGGTAGATTTCTACAAAATGGTGAGAAATTTTATTAAACAACATGCCTGTTGTGGAGCGTGATTCTTGTAATGATTTTATTCAAAGTATCGAACAGATGCAACGCCTAGTTGCTAGTTGGCGACTGGTGTAAGTGATCACGTATAAACGGAAAAACCCAAGTAAGTGATAAAACATTTTGATTTAAAAATAGTGGACTGCGGCCCAGATAAGAAATTGAAATGTAGAAATTCTTGGGGACTCTGCATCAATATTTAAGGCCATTTATTGCCGGATAAATGAATTTAAACTTGGCCGTACGAGCAGATGCTGCACATTCAGGATAGCCGATTGAGGTTTCTTCTGAAGAAATGGTCAATCAAATTCATGGTATCGTGATGGAAGATCGTGCCATTAAGCTTCGTGAGATTGCTGTGATTGTAGACCTCTCATGTCAGCTAGTCCATAATATCCTGCATGAATTTCTAAAAATGAACAAGCTGGTGAAGGGTTTGTTGTCTCCAGACTAAAAACACAGAAGGAAAGGCATTTCAAAATCTTATTTTGAAAAGTTGCAGCATAATTTGAAGGGCTTCTGGCATCGTTTTGTGACTGAGACAAGACGGCAGTTAAACAATGAGTTGGCGAAGGTAAAAATGAACCGAAACAAGCCAAAACAATTTTATCATCAGGAGAAGTGATAGTATCTATTTAGGAACTAACAGGATATAATCATGATTGAGTTCTTGGAAAGGGGTAAAACAATGACTGGCTCTTCTTAGGCCACGTTATTGGATCGTCTGTATTGTGAGTTGATGCAAAAGCGACCAAGATTAACGCTGCTCCTTCACCAGGTCAATGCACCTGTTCAGCAGTTGGAATGGCAGAAGTGTACGAGCTCGGCTTTGAATAGTTCCCCATCCACTCTATACTCCATATTTAGCCCAAGTGATTGTTTTTTGGTTCCTAACCTCAAAAATTGGCTTAGGGGAGAAATTTTTGATGAATTACGCGGTTATCAATGCTATCATGCACAGTGCTAAACATTCTTTTTATATATAATGTATATAAATCCGCTTCAAATTTTGGATGGTTGTACACACACAGTGTAAAATGTAGATCTGAAGAAGCTGTATCGACAGCGAAACACGTCATCGCAATTTAAATAAACCAGTGGAAATTGACTAAAAAACAGTCTTTTATTATATATAAATCCGCTTCATAGCATTCTGCGACGCCCTACGGTTCCCATTTGCCATTCTCGTCTACCGGTCCAGTCTCCTTGCTGCAGGTTTCTTTCAGATATGGCCCTCTCTGTTCCTTGGTTCCAGGTACACTTCGGTCGGCCTCGTTTTCGTGTCCAATGCATTACTTGCTTCGGTATTCTCTCGTCGGCCATACGTTATACGTGGCCATACCAACGTAGTTGTTTTTCTTAAATTTCCTGAATAATGGTCTTATTTGCTTTCATCTTGTCTCTTATTCTCTCGTTTCTAATTTTGTCTAAGCGAGAGATTCGAGCCGATCTTCGCCAGAAGTCCATTTCTGTTGACAAGAGTTTCTTTTTTTGCCTTTCACTCAATTGCCACACCTCTGAACCGTATGGCATTATGCTTTGAAGGATAGTGTTATATAGTATCCTTTTCCTGTTATCCAGCATATCCTTAGACCAAAGCACAGAGTTTAATGCTCCTAATACTTTCCTTCCTTTGCTGATTCTGTCTTCAATTTCTTTCTCACATCTTCCTTCACTTGTTATTTTTACCCCTAAGTACGTATATTCCTCACAGCCTTCAATTTTGATGTTATTTTCAACTTCCACTTCACATTCTTTTTGACGGAATAAAAAAATTGGAATCTCACTGGACTAAATGTATTAAGCTCAATGGAGATTATGTTAAGAAATAAATTTTAGTTTTTTTTGTTTTTTACAAGAGTTTACAATCCACCCTCGTATGAACCCTACAGTTAAATGTTGGTCAAAATGGCTTTCCATTTTAATTTGATTTACGTAACTCTTTTAGAATTATGAAAAAAAATTATACATTGAGAAATATAAACCTTACAATTTTGTAGCCTAAAACACAAAAAAATATAATTATCACTACAGAAAGACAAGCCGGTGGAGCAAAACGTAGCCGCAGAATGAAGCTGGCTTCCTTCCGCCCTCGAGTTTCTTACGGACTTCGCGCAAGTGGAAGTTTTATTATACAAGTTAGTGAATGGAACATCATTTGAACCAAACATTAAACACCATTTTGAAACTTCTTTTGTCATATGACACACACCCTAAATTTCAAGTCGATCTGTCAAGTCATTCTGTATTTATCAGCTGGTTAAAGTAGATGTGTATCGAATATCGCGCTGCTCCTTCATTTCTAACTGTTCTTACATGGACTCTAGAATTTAAACGTAGTCGTACAAGCTGATGATCCACGTTCAGGACGTCCGAAACTGCAAGAACTGAAGAAACTGTTGTGCCAGTACTAGATATGGTAATGGAAGACCGTCAATTAACCATGGATGACTTAACTAAAGCTGTAGGCATCTCAGATGGAGCAGTAGATAAGATCTTAACTAAAGTTTTGGGTATGAGAAAGCTATTCACAAGATGGATGCCGCATTTACTAACATCAGAACAAAAAGGCACTCGATAGAAACTTTCTAAACAACATATGTTCGTTTCACAAAGCATAGAATTGATTTTGTGCGCCGATTTGGAACTATGGATGAGACATGAGTTTACCAGTAAGATGCGGGACTAGTATAACAAACCGCACAGAGGACTGAACCCAGTTATTCATCTTCAAAGCAGCCAAAGCAGTCAAGATCGTCCAAAAATATTATGGCATCAGTTTTCTAGGATGTAAAAGAATTTTGCTAATCGATTACCTTCAAACCGCTAAAACAATCACATAAGAGTATTATTGCAATATTTTGGACCAGCTGGATGAGAAAATTCCTGAGAAAAGGCCGGGTTTGCAGAAGAAAAAAAAAATCATCTTTCATCATGACAATGCAAGTGCTCACAAAAGTGCTTTGGCAACGACAAAACTGGTCGAATTGAAGTACAAATTGTTAGAACATCCACCCTATTTGCCAGCTCTAGCTCCATCTGGCTTCTATCTGTTTCCAAACCTTAAAAGATTTCTACGTGGGAAGCGTTTTTCAACAAATGATGAAGTGATAGGATTCGTAGATGGAGATTTTGAAGGTCTTCCTGAAAATCACGTCAGAGATGGGGTAAATGAATCGGAAAATGACTGAAAAAAAAAAATGCATTAAGCTTAAAGGAAATTATACTGAAGAATGAATATATTTCGACTCGTTAATTCATCTTTTCTCATTTCCGCTTTAAAAACTTATTGACTGACCTACATGTAATAATAGTACCTGAACTTGAAGCAAATCTAATAACAGATAATGTTAATTTAAACCCTTAATGATTTATTTGATTTTTTCTCCACCGAGGTACGACTGACGGAGAGACAATTAAGCATTCAATTTATCTTATTCCATCTTATTTTTTTCTGACTGAAATAGCTCGCGGCGTAGTCTGAGTTATATATGTTTATTGACATCGTTATTATGAAATTAAATGACATTTTATTTTTCTTGTTTTGGTAATCATTCAAAAACAAACATATACAGAAAATAAATTGTCTTATTTAGAAACAAGAAAGAAATTACAAATTTACCTCAGCCCTGTTGCTGAGGGCTGCTTTTTTACTGTCGAGCTTAATACGGCGTATGTGCGTATTTTGTCTATCCTTACAGCATAATAAGGGAATATCACCCTTACATTACATAACTATACCCTTGCCGAGCAATTATGTAGTTATATTGTTACAATAGCCATTCTAGGGACTGGATAAACTGTGTTTTGGCACTGTCTCTAATTGGACGTCTTAATAAGATACTCTACCTGTTTTTTCCTCGTTAGGAAAATGAAAAGATATTTACACAGGTTGGTTTTGAAGTTCTTGTTTTCGTTTCTGCAGGTTATATGTCTCTTCAACGTATTATCTCTTTCTTATTTCAATTTTATATATTGTTTTGTTTTCCCATAATTTATTTTCTCAAATTTCGCAGTATTACTCTTAAAATAATATTAATGGTACTGAAAAAAATGATTACACCTATTCTGAATAAATTTTAACTTTTTGGAGTTTAACTTTTAATTCCTTCAAGATTGGACATGTTAATGCCGTGGTAGTAGTAACAGTAACTTTATTCCTTTAAAAATAACAGCATTCTCATAAAAGGTGTTAGCTCATAGCCGTTCGATTTACTGAGTGTGGCGGAAATACTGTACATGCCATAGTGTCTCTTCAAAGGGCGAAAGGGATGATAAAAGGAGGTCAACCATCGCCAATCGTTTCATTGACACCAAGCAGAAATGCTGATATTAATAAAAGCCTGTACAAGCGATTCTTACAGTCTAGGTGCTGAATCAACTTACATTTTATTATAAATACACAATAGATTAATAAATAGGTTAGTTACCGTTAAGTTTAAGTACTTTTACTATGTCAATTTGATTTTTGATGTTTTTAATACTTCAGATATATTGTAACTCAACCAAAAATACAGGTAAATAGTAACACACAGTTTTTAAAAAATGATTTTTGAAAAAATAAATATTATACGGATATGAAAAAAAACATAACACTCAAGGCGGACCTGCTGATAAAAGGAGAGTGCTAATCAACTAAAGGAAAGGGGGGCGACCAACGATAACCGGATGAACGAAGCTCCTTGATAAAAACGGAACCCTTTTGCACTGGAACTTTAAAAGTTTAGGTCTTTGACGAACCAGTAAACTAAAAATCGATGACGGAAGGTGTAAATTTTGCACAAAAAAAAACCTTTTCTACAACATTAAAAATGGATGACCTGAAAAGGTACGATTTTTAAAAAAAAAACCAGTGAACTTGAGAAACTTACACCTAGTTAAGAAAACAATAACGGAGGACCAGTCACAAAAAAGATCCTTGCATACAGCGAGACTTTAGAAAATCCAATTTAAAAATCGATGACCGAGTGGTGACGATTTATCACTAGTAACACTCCCAAAAAAATGCCCTATTTTTAAGGGAGCGCTAGTTTCCACAGCAACAGAAGCTGAAAAGAATATACTAAAAAATTAATTTTTGTACTCCAACATCTCGATGTTGTCAACAGGTCTATTTGAGAGTTAATGTAACTACAATTTATTTGCATTTTAAAACACTATTTTTAGATAATTCAATCAGTTATTAACATTGGTGGTAATTTTTGATTTTTTTTTAAGTGAAATTCAACATGCTAGCATTTTTCTTCTAGCTAACAGAAATACTTACGTAAATATTCCCACAGTTAATTATAACCCGAGATAGAAGAGGCAAAATACGTAAAATACTTGTTTGTTTATATTTAAAGGTTCCATAGGACAAAAATAAACCATAAATTTATAAAAAAAATGACATCAATGTGCTGTATCAGAATTGCGGAAAAATCCTGATGATGCAGGACATTTCCTGTTAGGAGTTCACACTTAAGTTCAAAGGGAAAGAGATACTTGCCAGTTGCAAGATCTTGTGTGAACATGTCGGAAAACCGAAAAAATGAAAAAGGATATTATTGAAGAAAATTTCACAAGTACTAGACAAATTTTGAATTAAGACTAGATTTAAAAGAGCTTAGTATGCGAGTACTATACCAAATACCAAATAAAAAAATGTCTTGACTTGAATGAATTACTCTATGTATTTTCGGAAAATTATTAACGAGAGGACTTCAGATAAAAGTACAGTTTCTCCTTTTTCTTTTACAAAAGCGATTCCTTTGTGACTTTTTAGACATACTTTAAAAATTTGAAATAAAAATCATAATCCTCTATTACTAATTAACTCATAAAGGGAGTTAAAATTTAAACTAATTGTATACTTCGCAGACAGTCATGAAGAATAATGTCGAGAACTATTTAAAAGCAGCTTTTAAGTTTCCCAATTTAACAGAAGGTACGCTGTTTACCAAAGTTCTTGATTAACTTACTTCCAGTTTCTATATACTTCTAGACACTGAATAAAAGACACAAAAATTGTTTATGAAAGAAACAATAATTTAAAAAAATACAGAATAAGTAGATGTGATGTGTGATAAAGTCGTTTCAGGAAACTTAAACACTAAGTATTAATCCTGTGATCAGTGTTACACGTTTCGTAGAAATAGATAAAACCGAGTATGGTGCAGTAATAAAACATTTTTATTTTTAAAAAAAATGGACTGCGGCCGAGATAGAAACTTAACGGAAGAAAATTCATGGGGACTCTGCTTCAACACTCAAGACCGTTTTTTACTAGATCAGGAATTTAAACATGGCCGTACGAACACTGCATATGCTGCCCGTTTAGGACTCCTGATTGAGGTTTCTTCCGAAGAAATGGCCCATAATAAAGATCATAGTATCATGATGAAAGATCGTCGCATTGCATCGTGATATTGCTGAGATGGTAGGCATCTCATATAAACTGGTACATAATAACTTGCATGATGGTCTAAAAATGAAAAAGCTGAGTGAATGAAGGGTGCTGCGTTTGTTGATTCCAGACCAAAAACGCACGAGGAAACACATTTCCAGATCGTGTTTGGAAAAGTTGCAGCATAGTCTGACGGACTTCTGGCGTGGTTCTGTAACTGTAAACATTGAGTTGATAAAGAGGAAAATACACCGAAAAAAGCGAAAACAGTTTTACCTGCGGGAAAAGTGATGGCAACTGTTTTGTAGGACTCAGAAGATATCATCATGATTGAGTATTTGGAAAAGAGTA
The DNA here is from genome assembly GCA_019049505.1 of Pachyrhynchus sulphureomaculatus. Taxonomy (NCBI): domain Eukaryota; kingdom Metazoa; phylum Arthropoda; class Insecta; order Coleoptera; family Curculionidae; genus Pachyrhynchus; species Pachyrhynchus sulphureomaculatus. The sequence goes on from CM032450.1 coordinate 36,590,240, forward strand.
AAAGATTGTGCATACTGAGTTGAAGCAGAGCAATCTGCCGTCCCATATACCGGCCGTTACAATGGCAAAAGTGCAGTAGCTCCCCACCCACCCTATTCCCCAAATTTGACCACAAGTGGTTTTCTTTGCTTCTTAACCTCAAAAATAGGCATGAAGAGGTTATCTATGCTATAAGCGAGTATGATGCATAGTTCAAAACATTTTTTTCTGAGGGAATAAAAAAATTGGAATGTTGCTGAACCAAATATATTAGGACGATGGTAGGATACAACGAATTGTATTAAGTACGCATACCTATTACTCCATCGAAAGCTGACATAGCAGCTTTCGAACCGACAGAGTGGTTGACACAGTCAACGCTTTAAAAGCAGGTAGCGCTTTTTCGAGGGATCCTTCCTCAAGTATATATAATTATTGTAAAGTAACTGAAAATAGGCAGAAGTCCATATTCCCGCAGCTTACTAGCTGTTCTCTTGTCTGTCAAATCCATCCTGAGACGCGTTTCGCCGTATCACGGCTCGTCAGTCAGGCTAGAATTGACAATATGGACTTCTGTCTATTTTCAGTTGCTCTACAATAATTATATATACTTGAGGAAGGATTTCTCGAAAAAGCGCTACCTGGTTTTAAAGCGTTGACTGTGTCAACCACTCTGTCGGTTCGAAAGCTGCTGTGTCAGCTTTCGATGGAGTAATAGGTATGCGTACTTAATACAATTCGTTGTATCCTACCATCGTCCTCCGTAACTTCTGGGATAAGTACCACTTGATACCGTTCTCTTGTTTGTCAATCCTAGCCTGACTGACGAGTCGTGATACGGCGAAACGCGTTTCAGGATGGATTTGACAGACAAGAGAACAGCTAGTAAGCTGCGGGAATATGGACTTCTGTCTATTTTCAGTTGCTTTACGATAATCAAATATATTAAGATTATGTTGAAATATAAATTTTTGTTTTTATGGTAGTCACCTTGTTTTTTACAAGACTTTTAAATCCACCCTCGTACGTACATATTGAATTGAGATCCTCCAGTTTTTGAAGTAGGTTAGAAACAAAAACCTATAACTTCTTATATGAAGGACCAGAACCTAAAATTTATTTATAAACCATAGTGATTCCTGGTGTAGGCAACCATATTAAATAGTAAAGAATGTGACGCCCTTACTGAAAAAAAAGCTTTTTTAAAGAAAAAACTTTTCACCTGTATTATTTAATTCTACAGCAGTTTTACAAAAATGTTAGCTTAAATTAAGTAATATTTTGTGATTATTATTTTGTGGAATTTGTCGCAATAAACCATGAAACCAAATTTTATCCAATTACAACTTTACAAAGTATTATATTGTGCTGTTTAAAAGTTTGAAGTTCTTTTAATTTGAATTTTCCAACACAAAATTAACATTTTCTCGACAATGCTTTTACCTGTTAAAATATAATTTGTCCAACAAGTTGTCTCAAAATTTTTTAACTTAATTATTTCGTTACACCTAAGTTAAAAGTGGTTCAAAGATCATTCGTACCAGTATAAAATTAAAAATACAAAGAGAAGATAATTAAATATAAAATGATTCTTAAATTAATAAAATTTTAAATTCTTTTTTATATCTTTTTTTCTTAGTTTCATTAAAGTAAACCATATTGTTTTATTTGTTCAAACTAAAAGATCATGGAAAGTAACTAGAAGATTACGAAAATGAACTAAAAAACTGCAGAAAAATTAAATAATTATTCATTATTTTAACGAAACAAAATAGATTCTTAGTCATATTACCTTTTTGATACTCTTTATTGATCTATCTACAAGTAATAATAATAATAATATAATAGACTATCCCTCAGGGGCTAGGGGAATCCCAGGATTCTCCTAGTACGGGCATTGACGATCTCGAGGTACCTGAGTCATGTTGTGCTGTCTTGTGTTGTCCAGATTATGTGTAATAAAAACGCAATCTTAAGGTGTTTACCGTGCCGAGAAGATGAATGGCTCAGCGTTTATGAGTCGCGAACGGTTCCCCCGGATACCGGGCGCCCTCCGGGAGTAAGTAGCCTTGCTGTGGCATCCAGGCTCTGCCGCAGTCGACCTTTCTTTCCTAGGATACTCGTGGGAATACTATGTTAAACAATAATAATTATAATAATGAAAATGGAAGGGTGTTGCGGAGGCGGACCCCTATCGTACAAACAGCTACAGCAACACCACAACAACAACTACAGACGAACCAAACAACCGCCTCAGTCGAAACTACTCCCGATAGTTTTACCAGATCCGACATTGTAGGTGATGGAAATTGCCTTTTCCGTGCAGTTAGCTTATACTTATATGGCCACCAGAACCATCATGAGAAACTCCGAGAGGTTGCTCTAAGATATTTACAACAAAACTGGTCGGAACTTCACACATTTTCATTAATTGAACTCGACGATATAAAAGACTTCAATAACTATTATAATTATATGCGGAAAAATGGCACCTATGGAACGAGCCTAGAGATACTTGCCCTCTCGGAAACACAAAATAGCAACTTTCATATCTTCTCAAAACAACGAAGAACAAGACATACAAAAATAACTTTTACGGACAGACCAACAATAATAAGCACGGGAAAATACAACAAAATCATTTACCTTCTACTAACAGGCAACCCAATGTCGGGACACTTTGAGCTTCTGACACCACAAAACACTGAAAACATTCCAGAGAACAACAGACCAATAAAAGAAGCATCGGGCGAGCGACGTAACGGTCGAGGACGTCGCGGGAAATGGCAGCTCGACCAAAACGATGAAGACCAGGCAACCGAAAATGGACCTGCCAAAAGTGTTGTGTTGGCGACTAAGCCGACACCCACCAAGGCGGGAAAATCACAGCAGCGCATGAGTTGCACCACAGGAATCAACGAACACGCCATGCGTTGCTGTAATGAAAACACAAAACCTGACAAAGAAATCACTGAGAAGAGAATCACTCGCCGCTTGGACCCACCAACATCAATCCCAAGCGCAACCGACGTAGATACGGGACAAACACAACCACCAAAGCCAGGCCAGGGCCCGTATGTATTACAAGGACAACATGCAACTACCAAGGCTGGAAAACCAAGACAGCGGTTAAAGTGGACGGATGAGATGAATAGGACGGTGATGCGCTGTTACTACACCGCCACCAAACTTGAAACAATAACATCGGGCTACAGACAGCAACTGCACAGACTTTTCTTGACCGAATATCCACATCTGCAATTACTTGTTTCAGAACAGAGAGTAGTAGACCAAAAAAGAGTTATTACCAAGAACAATCGTCTCACACCTCTCGAATTGCAAACCATCAAGGACACAGTGGCTGTTGAACTGAACACAGACCAACCAAACAATAGAAACAATAAAGCAGATTCCGAACCAGCCTCACACACACAACCACCCAGTCGAACACAACAATACCCACCACCCAGGAGGAGCATAACGCAAAATAATATTGCGAGTACCGCGCAACACCATATCGCAGACAACAACATGAATCTCTCGCCACCCTCAACGACATCCACACAACATCACCCGAATCACGTCTCATACAAACACTTAAAGCAAAAATGGAGTCACATCTAGCTCGATGGTCAGGCACCGACCCCACAACAAGAAATCCCATCCCTCGTTTAATCTTCAGACAGAGCACGCAACCAATCCTCAACACACTAAACAAGCACATAATACCTCAGTATATAACAGACTCAAGCACAATCGAAGACATTCACACAATAATATACGCAGCAGCAATCACCACTCTAACACAAAATAATCAAAAACTCCCTCAACGACAAGGAAACCCCAACAGGACAAAACCAAAATTCAAATGGCAAATAAGAATAGAAAACAAAATCAACAACATCAGGAGAGATCTAGGACATCTTACCCAGTTTTTATAAGCGGGAACGCGTCCAAACGTGTCACACAGGGGGCAAACAAGATCAAATCTAAGTCTCCCAACAGAACACTGCCAGAAATCCTCGATACCTTGAAACAAAAACTATCTGTATATGCCGCAAGACTCCGTAGATACAAAGAATCAAATGAGAGGAAAGACACCAACAACCTCTTCCGAAGAAGCGAAAAACAGTTCTACCGGAAAACTATGTACAACAAACAGATAGCAGTGACTGAACCACCAAACAAACAAGAACTCACAGATTATTGGAAAAGTATCTGGTCAGAACCCAAACAACACAATAATAACACCCCCTGGATCAAAGCCGAAGAAGACAAACATAAACATGTGACAGAACAAGAAAATACCACATTTAATACACAAGAAATTACAGAAACTATCAAACACACACACAACTGGAAATGTCCTGGAATAGACAATATACAAAACTTCTGGTACAAACAGTTTACCACCACACACGAAGCACTCACACACCAAATCAACACAGCCATTCTACAACCACACACATTTCCCACTTTCCTCACACAAGGAATAACATACGTTGAACCCAAAAGCTCAGACACCACAAACCCGTCAAACTACCGACCTATCACCTGTCTTCCAACCCTATACAAGATCATCACAGCCACAATATCGAAGAAAATAGAACAACACCTAACAGACCACAATATCCTCACAGAAGAGCAGAAGGGATGCAGGAAAAATAGTCGAGGATGCAAAGAGCAGCTGATTATAGATAGCGTGATTATGGGACAAACCAGAAAAGAACACAGAAACCTTCACATCGGTTACATAGACTATAAAAAAGCCTTCGACTCCATACCCCACAGCTGGTTAATCAGGGCCCTAGAAATCTATAAAATCAACCAACACCTCAGGCAGTTTCTCGCGCAAATTATGAAAACATGGAAAACCAAAATACGCCTAGAAACACAAACCGAACGGATCCAAACAGAAGAGCTGTACATCAGACGGGGTATATTTCAGGGAGACTCGCTCAGTGCTCTATGGTTTTGCCTCTGTCTCAATCCACTCTCAAATATACTAAACAGAACAGAGCATGGCTTCAATATCAGACACCAAAAAGAGAATCAACATAAAATAAACCACCTCCTATATATGGACGACATAAAACTCTACGCTGCCACACAAACACAGCTGAAAGAACTCCTCAAAATCACAGAAATATTCACCTTAGATGTCAATATGGAATTTGGTATAAGTAAATGCAAAGTGCTCCACATCAACAAAGGCCAATGGAAGCACCACCATGAGACAGAAACCATCAACAATGAAACGCTCGATAACATGTTCGATAAAGAAACATACAAATATCTAGGCTTCCAACAAAGCACCAAACTCAACCACACTCACATCAAAACAGAGCTCAGAACCGAATTCAAAAACAGACTGACGAAACTTTTGCAAACAAAACTCAACTCTAAGAATCTCACTAAAGCCATCAACACGTTCGCTATACCTATACTCACATATTCATTTGGTATCATCAAATGGTCACAAACAGACATAGAAAATATTCACATCCTTATACGATCTCAATTCACCAAATACAGGAAATTACACCCCAACGCATGCAAAGAAAGACTTACCATCGAGAGGAAGGCAGGAGGAAGAGGAATTATAGACATCAGATCATTACACACAAAAGAAATACAAACACTTAGGAAATTCTTTCACAGCAAGCAAACCAGCCTCCACACAGCGACAGTGAAAGCAGACAAAAACTACACACCTCTCGACTTAGCCCGGGCAGACCACTCAGCAGACACACACAGTCACACCCAATTACAACAGGAAAAGATGAAAACGTGGTCAGAGAAAACACTCCACGGAAAACACAGATACCATATAGAACAAGACCACGTAAATAAAAAACAATCATACACCTGGTTACGGGATGGGCAGCTATTCCCTGAGACTGAACGCTTCTTACTTGCCATCCAGGATAAAGTCATATTAACCAGAAACTACCAAAAGCATATCATCAAAGACCCGACTATTGCAGAGGACAGATGTAGGAAATGCCACCAGCAGAAAGAAACGATCGAACACATAACGAGCGGATGTAAAATATTGGCCGGAACGGAGTACACAGCCAGGCATGATTCAGCTGCCAAAGTGGTTCACCAAGCACTAGCCACAACATACAGACTCATAGAAAACACAGATCCCTACTACAAATACACCCCAACATCCATACTTGAAAATGAAGATTACAAGCTCTACTGGGATATCGGTATCCATACAGATAAAACAGTCTCCGCCAATAGACCCGATATTACTTTTCAGTGCAAAAAAGGAAAAGTCACCTATCTGATTGACATAGCTGTCCCCAACGACACAAACATCCAAGCGAAATACACAGAAAAAATTTCCAAATACACAGACCTTGCAACGGAAATAAAAAGGCTATGGAGACAGGAAAAAAGTCATCATTGTCCCCCTCATTATATCAGCCACAGGCCTTACACCAATAACATTCACACCACATTTAGTGCAATTGGGACTCAACACGAACATACACAGAAACATTCAGAAGTCAGTGATTTTGAAAACATGTAACATTGTCAGGTCATTCCTTAATACGGAATGGTAATAGCGTTTGTGCTGACTTGGTTTTGGCCCGTCAGCCAAACATGGAACCACATTGATCAAATGTGAGAAAGAAGAACTTTTTGTAATAAATAATAGACTAATAGACCCCAGTGACTTGAAACAAGTACCTGTGTACTTATATAATACTCCGTGTTCTACTATGTTATCCGATTTTATACACGGAAAGCGATTTTGGAGATGTATAATAACTAAACAACATTTAATTTTCTAAAACACACAGATACATATACACATAAAATTTCTTACTTTTGGTAATTATTCTTAACAATTACATCCAAACTCGTCATAATTCTCAACTCAAAAAGTATTTAACTTAGGTTTTCATAAAATCTCTAAAGCATACCAAGAGTATTAGTATTTTTTGAGACATTATCATAAAAAGTCATAGGAAAGATAAGTCGTATGCTCTATGACACGAAGGTTTACCCAGAACACCTCATATTAATTAAAAGTAACATCATTATGTTGCTGAATTAAAATCGGCGAACTAATTTACCTAGTAATTTCCCTGGAAACAGGTGATTTTTAATAATTGCTGAATTTGACATTTTCACACTAAATAATAATTAAATGCAAGCATTGGAAGTCGATTCTTTAAATAATATAGATTTATTATCAGATATTATTTACAAGAACATTTCAGCAGTTCAGATAATTACGACTATAAACTGGTGTCAGCATTAGTATAACAACTAAAGACGAAACGAAAAGAATCGCATTTTTAGAAGTTACCAAAAGTGTTCTTCGTATTTGCTGAACCATTCCAAGACGCGTTTCGTCGTATCACGGCTCATCAGCTGGGCTAGGTTAAGCAAATACGAGAACACATTTTTTGGTAACTTCTAAAAATGCGATTCTTTTCGTTTCGTCTTTAGTTGTTATACCAATACTGCCATCTATGCCTTCGAGCAGTAAGCTCGAAAAAGGTGCGTTTCTGCAATAAATGCCAGCCGTGCGGTGCCGCTCTGCTTGAATAGACTTAGTAAGTCGCCGACAGAGTGCAGTATAAGCATCTATTTGTTATAGTGTTCCGTTATAAACTGTTTCTGTCTACATACTATTTCTGTTAATATCATTAATATTTAAAAGAAATAATACCATTTTTAGATTTCTTGTATCCAAGGGCCCTAAGAAGGACGTAGACCACGATATATACTAACCTTCCTCCATAATCTTACTAATTCCTTATATATTTAGCCATAAAACATAAAAAAATAACAATTCTTCGGGTTCCTTGTTCGAAAGCACCTTGAGAAGGACATACAAGATGATATATACTGTAGTGTAGCCAAGGCAGGAGGATAAGGCCTCTATGTCCCCGCCCCTGTGAATATAGAGAATTCTTCTGTGTTGTAAAAAATGTTCATCCCCTGATCAGTGATTTTTTAAATGAACTTTACACTTAAAGTGTAAGTTTTTAAAATAAGGAAATTTGACTGCCCCTATTTATCGATTGATGCCCCCTCTATAAATATTTCCACCTTAGATGTCCTCTTTTTTCTTCAAAAGGAGTCCTTTAAAGCTATGTGCCCCCTCACACATGAATCTGGTTACGCCACTGGATATATATGATGCAAGCTCTCTATTTCTCATTCCCAGGCTTTTACTTCTTATACGTTTCGTTAAAAAGAATTATGCTTAAAATTTTGTCATTATTTCAACGATAAGCCAAGGAAAATGCTCCAAATAACATTGAAAATATAAAAAATGTATATATCCCCACCTATTTTACTCGTACCCCTTGATTAATATCGCTAAAAGACTATAATTTTCATTCCCCCGTCGAGTATTATATGTGTACTAAATTTAAAATCGAAATCTCATTTCATTCGAAAGTTATCGTGCCAACAGACAGATAAGTAGACAAACAAATGAATCCTGAAACGTGAGGCTAAAGGCAAATGTCTCAGGTAATTTTTTTATGAAAACAATACTTCTTTTTAGAAAAGCAATTATTTGTTTTAAATCAAAACAAAAATCCATTAAATGACAAAACTTACGCGATAAATCATTCAGGTGACTACAATTATTATAGTAGTCACTGAAGATTAGTTAATAATTTATGTTTTTACTTAATATCAAATTACCTACTGCCTACATTATTTATACTCGAAATATAATTACAAATAAAACTTGTTTCAAACAATTTACACAAATTAGGACTACAATAAGGGTAATATCATTACTTGGAAAAAAGCTTCCAGGAGTGAAAAGACCCACATTACATATTGTGCTCCGCTTTATCCTAAGTAATGTAGCGCAATGTACCATCCCACCATTACTAACTTTGCTTTTTAATAGAGTTATGTTAAAAAGCAAAAAATAAACAAATGATTTCATTTAATTTGCGTCAGCAAGCATATTTCAGGCAATTACAACTTCACAATTTCTGAAATTTTACTGTTAAAACTATTTTACTGCAATTTCACCAAATCAGAGGTTTGCGTATTTACTTTTAAAAATGCATACCGAATTTGTACAACTAGTTAATTGGCTATTTTGGAAGTAACATATTTATGAGAAAATCATTCTCCAAGATTTTTTCAGAGATCAGAAATAATATACTCACTACTTTTTATCGAACTTTCTGTTTGTTGGCATAACAACTCTCAAACGATCTTAGATATAGATTTCAATTCGGTACACATACACACATACATACATACACATAATATGAGAGGAGAAAATATAACCTATAGTTTTTAAGTAGGGGGGGAGGCAGGGGATCGATTAAGAAAAGGAATAAGACTGTATAATCATTTGTAGTAACGTTCAGGGTTCTTGAAGTTGAAGCATGCCGTTGTAATTGTGTAATTTTTGTATTATTCTCAAATATTTAGGATGAAAGAGGTGCCGAAAGTAGTTTAAAGAGCTTGCACTAGATACGTCGGGTTATACATCCTTTTTACAGTACTTAAGGACGAGTACTCTAAAAATTGTGTTTTACTTTCATTATTTTCAACTATTTGTAGTCAAGTATGGTATAAAAATGCCTAAAAAAATAGGGAAAATGTTTAGATTGATTGCTTCGTTTCATATCCTGTTAGACCACGATATATACTAACATCCCTCCATAATCTTACTAATTCCTTATATATTTAGCCATAAAACATAAAAAAATAACAATTCTTCGGGTTCCTTGTTCGCAAGCACCTTGAGAAGGACATATAAGATGATATATACTGTAGTGTAGCTAAGGCAGGAGTATAAGGCCTCTATGTCCCCGCCCCTATGAATATAGAGAATTCTTCTATTTTGTAAAAAACGTTCATCCCCTGATCACTGTTTTTTTAAATGAACTTAAACTAAACACTTAAAGTGTAAGTTTTTAAAATAAGGAAATTTGACTGCCCCTATTTATCGAATGATGCCCCCCTCTATAAATATTTCCACCTTAGATGTCCTCTTTTTTCTTCAAAAGGGGTCCTTTAATTCTATGTGCCCCCTCACATATGAATCTGGTTACGCCACTGGATATATATGATGCAAGCTCTCTAATTCTCATTCTCAGGCTTTTACTCCTTATACGTTTCGTTATAACAATTCTTCGGGTTCCTTGTTCGCAAGCACCTTGAGAAGGACATATAAGATGATATATACTGCAGTGTAGCCAAGGCAGGAGGATAAGGCCTCAATGTCCCCGCCCCTGTGAATATAGGCCTTTTCGGGGTTCTCAAAGTACAGAAATCTGAAAATTGTCTTTTTTTCATATAGTGTCATCATCTTTACGGGGGTCTTGGAGTTGAGGAATTGAGGAATCAGAAAATTATATTCCTTTTTCTTCATTTTATTATTATATTAAAAGTTAAAAGAGAAGGGATGGAGAGTTGGGGGATGGCTACAGGAAGTTGGTATCTTTTGAGGATTCTTGAGGTGGCGAAATTTTAAAATTGTACTATTTTTTTCTATACATTTAATTATTTATGGTTAAGCAAATAAAGAGCTGAAAGAATGGGAAAGGGAGATGAAAGGTTGATCAGTATATATTGTGTTACACTTCCATTTTAGAGTTTTTTGTCGAGCAATTTAAAGATTTTGTTAAGTTTTTATTACTTTCTATTATCTATTGTCATATATATATATATATATATATATATATATATATATATATATATATATATATATATATATATATATATAGACTCGAAGGAGTGGGGAAGGAATGGAAGAAGTTTCTCCATATATATTATGTTATACATCTTTTTCAGAGTTATAGAATATAAAAATTTTGTTATTCTTTCATTATTTTCAACAATTTATAACTAAATATATAAGCTAGTGATAGGAGTTAGAGAGGTGCTCCGTATATATAGTAAAAAACGTCTTTTTTAAGGTTATTGAAGTGGGACGTCGTAGACTTTTTTATTTTTTTCGTTATTTTCATTATCTAGAGTTAACCCTATGGAGGATTAAACGTATAGAAAATGGACTTAAATGGTTGCTCCATATATATCTCGTTATGAATATCATGGCTCTTGGAATCCAGGAATCTAAGTATTGTAAAATTGTTTCATTGCTTTTCGTTAATTATAGCCAAATATATTGTCAAAGGAGTGGGGAAGTAAGTAATAAAAACAGCGATTATATTTGTTGAAGTTATTAAAACTGATATTTTTAATTATTTATAATAAACGAGGGAAAATAAGCCTTTCTTGAAACATACAAAAGGAATTCTCTAGATAATTCTGCAGACCTTATATAAATAAATTATACAATATTATGTTATAGAATGAATCAAATTACTTTTTTATCATTTACCTTCACCCTTCAGTACCAATTAGCCCTTTCTAATATCAAAAAGGCAGCAGCAGGATGTTTTTTATGAGCATAGCTCACGTCCTGCGTCCTCCTAAAGCGCCACGTGTATGTGAAAAAAGCGATTTACGTTGATGTTAAGATTAGCTTTCCATAAAAAAGACTACTTGAAAAAGGTTGTACGAGAAATGACAAGCTCATATGGATGTAAAGTATTAGCGCGACGTGTATTCCTAGCAGGCACCGCTCTCAGACGAATTAAGCGGGCTACATCCATACAAATACTTGTAAAATAGACTCATGTCACTAACCGTTCTTCGATGTTTCAAGGAATCAAAATTGCTGGTCAGTTCTGGCTCTCCAATCAGGCGAACAGCTTTGTTCTGAATAGAATCCAACAAATGCATGTATGTTTGAAAGCGGAGCCCCAAACATAGGAGCAGTATTCCAGTTGGTATAACTTGAGCTTTGTACAGAATTAATACTTGTTGTAGCGGGGTAAAGCTTTCTAGTTGGAAATAGTATTCCCAGCTTTTAAGAAGATCTCTTTGCTGTGCTTGCAGCATATTCATGCCAAGACATATTTGCTCCCAAATTGACGCCCAACAAATTGGGAGGATTGGAATTCCCTGACATAAATATGTCGGGTTCAGCAACCTTAACTTTTTTAGAGAAACTTCTGCCTGGGTTTTTGTAGCATTAAATTTTACTTGGTTACTGCCACTCCAAGGTAGAATTTCTTCCACATCTTTGTTGAGTTGAACGACTTCCTGCTGTCTGCGGATATTTGCTTGATTAGTCAATGTTCGAGCATTCAAAGTGACTAAAAAAATAAGCGTACTGTCATCCGGAAAGCTGTAGATTAGATTCCTCGTCCCTTTTAACAAATCGTTAATGTAAAGAGAAAGAAAGTAAGATACAATATGGAGCCTTAGGGCACACCGGCGATGATAGTGAAATTCCCCGACTGCCACCCGTAAAGAACGCTCTCTGAGGAAACACTAGAGCCTTAAACAGAACTTTTAAGGTATACCACAACAGCGTAGGTTAGCCAATAATCCATCGTGCCAAACACGGTCCAATGCCTTGGATATATCAAGCGCAACCTCTCGAGATTCCCTAAAGTATTTAATTGCTTTCTTCCAAACATATGTTACATAAGTTAGAAAATGTCCTATTGATTTTTGTTCACGGAAGCTATATTGATGGTCTCTTATAATATTAAATCCTTCAAAAAATTTTAGAAGATCATGGATGATTGATAGCTTTTTCGGTAAGTTGAAAAGCAAGCTGGTGTTAGTTCTGTCGCGCATTTTTTGAGTATGTGATGATATACATCAACATTGTCCAATTAATAAAACGTACATTTGTATTTCACGGTACTACATGGTAGTGCTTCCACTGGCGTTATTGTATTTATGTAATAACTTCTACCTGTTTATAAACTATCTGCCTTAATAATAGTACACGGCTTTCCCAATCCATGATCCATCCTAGTACTATCTGAGATTAAAAGCAACAAGACACCGAAGATACAAGATAATAATTTATACATTCAGTCTGTCTTTTTCTTCTCTGAGTTTTACGTTTGTTTTAAATCCGATGTCTGGCATTTCCTTTTGGGCGAACATTTTTATTACTTTCCTGTTAAAGCTTTTACTTTTTTTAAATATCCCCTAAACAATTTTCAACGTGAACTTCTCTTACGTTAGTGCAATCTGCTGTCAGAATCTTAGTAAACTTGTTTGTACATATGTCTCTTTTCTCAAAGAATTCTCTTAAAACAAATATGAAAGAGGTCGTCACCTTCTAATACACATATATATATATATATATATATATATATATATATATATATATATATATATATATATATATATATATATATATATATATATAACACGAGTAGTAAGTGGCATATCATAGTTGTTTCTTGGTAATAAATGTATGATACATTTTCTCCATTGCTTTATTTTTAGAGTCAATTAGATTACGTGCAAACACAGGCACTAATAAATCTTTAATAAGTAATTAAGCTAAAATTAGCTATCTGTGCTAATTTTGCTTCACAATACGTAAAAGCAGAAAAGTCTGAATCACAATAAGAAATTACTACTATTATTTCATATGATTTGTAAAAAAGTAGGTTACATCCGCAGAGATATAAAACAATTAGAATGCCGACACCCCATATGGCTTACGTAACTAATGTTCTCGGTAATCAGATAGCATTGTTTAGCGGGTAATCAAAATGCAATAGAGTTCGATGTTTTCGTTTATTACTCAGTCATTTATATTATGTTTTTGGCATGTCTGTCTAACGTTGTCACTTCTATATCCCATAGTGGGCACCTCCTATTTTCATTTGTATTGTTTCAAGTGTTTTTTTTTTATTTTTGATGTACTGGGTCGGGTTTCCATTATGAACTTTACTGCAGGTCTGTTTGTAGTCATGCGTATTTACCGCTTCACTGTTTACGCCTGTACTAATATCACCATAACTCGATATATCTAGGCCAAGATGGTAAAACATCGTAAAACACCATTAAAACTTACGTTTTAATGGTGTTTTACAAGTTATCAGTATTTTCTTTTTCCTCCCAGTATTATTATTCCAAATGTTTTTGCTGTTTTGGCCAAATAACCTCAGAAGATCGTCTTTATTCCTGTCTGTGAACGTCGCATAATATTTTTTTTTCTTTATCTCACTTTCTAATTATTCCCTGCATTATAACAGTGAAAAGTAGTAAGGTCAAGAAATATTTTCCTAATATAATGCTTAAAAGCCGTTCATTATCCTAACCAAAACCAAGAAAAACTTTGATAATTCAATTCAAAATATGCGAAATCTAACAACATTACCCTTTTCACCCTGTGCGATAAGCGATATTACTTAAAAGTTTCTGTACAACTATAAGTATGTGTGTACCTTATTTGTAATAGATGTCTTATTTCATTTGGGAGTAATCGTAGCAAAAAAGTTAGAATAATGAAATGACAAACCAACAAATCTACAGAAATTGAAAAACTGTGTTTTTAGTAATCTCAACAATATGAAGTAAATGCAAAAATTTCAAAGAGAATTTTTTTCACTTCTCTTAACCTGGAAAATAAAAATCTATCCTGATACTTTTTTTATGTAATTTTCAAAAAAATTTTATTCTTTAGCAGATAATTGATCAAGGGAAATATGCGACAAACATGCGTATTATAATACATCCAAAACTTTACAATCATTTAAATATTAGAAGAGATCTTGAAAATCAAAGTGGAACCCGAATAAATTTAGACCATTCCTGTATACTGGTTTCCTTACTCACAGTTCTCAGCTGTGTCATAAGTAATTAATAAAAAAGAATAGTCTAAATTATGCAGAATACATAAAGGTGTCATTTATTATACGACGTAATCACTCCAGTTGTTTACAACTACTCTAAACTTTTAATAAGTTATTTAGCATGAAATATCTTACAAATTGGACTAGTTTTGTATTGCAAAATGTGCAGTAATATAATTGAGTTAGTCCACATTATTTCATAAAGTTTTGCTGTATATAAACATTTCAAAAATATATTTTGCTATTATTAAACAGTTAATTTTGTTACTTTGTGATTTAGAAATTTATTGCACTACTCAATATTTGTCACTACTAAACCAAACACTCACCTTCCGCTAATCAGAAGCGATGACTGAATAAACTTGCAGGGAGCAGAAAAATATGTACTAGAATTAAAGAATATCAAATGGAAATATGTCTTGGTAACATTTCCACTTCAGTTGCGGCATACCGACATGAAATAGGACACCTGATGTTCTGTGACCAATTAGGGATCCTTGCTACAAATTTCCTTTTCTATCCTAGGAAAATTCAGGGGTTTATCAAAATATCTGAACATTCCGGCCACCTCAATCGTGACACTGGTATTTACCTCTCACCAATTTTGGAGTAGATCATCCATGTCGCCCTGCCCCCCACTCCGGTTAGCTAATATAAAAATCGTATGGAAATGTCAGTTTGCAGAACAAGGTCTCAAGAAGCCGGCAAGATGACCGGCAAAACGTCCGCCTCACTTATTCAATCGACACAGGAGAATTCTAGAAGAATTATATCTATAAAAAACATTAAACTCTAATGAAAACTATGACAAATAACTATCAGACTTTAGTAAACTGACTCGTAATGGGTGTTTTCACTAAAACAACAGTAACAGTCAATGATTTAATTTCCTAAAATTTACCATATCAACAAATTTCAGTCAGTTGCACTTTACAGATCTGCCGTTAAGCTCTTTAAAACTTTGAAATCGAAAATTTTTATTGAGAATCCCTCAGTTCGTTGTTTTACTGGCAATTCTTTTACTTAAAATAGACAATGTGTTCAATAAGTAAGTACAATGTTATCCACTTTAAAATTAGATTTTGTCTGACTTCAGCAGAAATTTCAGGACTTTTGTAAATGTCAACAGAGAAAAAATAAATGAAAATAGTAAAAATATATGAATTAGTTCAAGAAAATCGGTAGAGTTCATTTATCCAGTATATTCCTTGCCTATTAAAATTTAAAATAATGAAAATGGATATAATATGATATATACAAACTTTCTTAGCCCTCTTCCTAGTTCAGTAACCCATTATAATTGAAAGTAATGAAAAACAAATTGGTCAATTTGCAAAATAAATACGGACTTTAAATATTCCACGTTAAATAATCGGTCAAGTGCAAGTTGAACTTGCGCAATTAGTATTCCGTACGTTGATTGTTTTTAAATTAAAAAATGAGTTTTCAACAAACTTTGTTTCCAATTTCAATCAATCCAACGGTCAGTTCCGGGTCTCCAATCAGACGAACAGCTCTTCTCTGGATAGAATCCAACAAATGCAGTGTATGTTTGGGAGCGGAGCTCCAAACATGGGAGCAGTATTCCATAGTTGGTAGAATTTGAGCTTTGTAAAAAATTAACAGTTGTTGTGGAGTGTAAAGCTTTCTGGTTCGAACTAATATTCCCAACTTTTGAGAAGCTCTCCTTGCTATGCCTACAACATGTTCATGCCAGGACATATTTGCTCCCAAATTAACGCCCAACAAATTGAGTGACGATGTTAGAGGAATGGAGTGTCCCGACATAACTATGTCGGGTTCAGCAACGTTAACTTTTTTAGAAAAAACTGCCGCCTGGGTTTTTGTAGCGTTAAATTCGACTTGGTTACTGTCACCCCAAGATAGAATTTCTTCCAGGTCTTTGTTAAGTTGAATGACTTCCTGCTGTCTGCGGATGTTCGTCTGAGTAGCCGATGTCCGAGCGTTCAAAGGGAATGAAGAGATAAGTGTACTGTCATCTGCAAAGCTGTAGATTGGATTCTCCGTCTTTTCCAGCAGATCGTTAATGTAAATGAGAAAGAGAGTAGGAGACAGTATGGAGCCTTGGGGTACACCGGCGTTAATAGTGAAGGTGTTAGAAAGAAATCCGTCGACTGCCACTCGCAAAGAACGCTCTCTAAGGAAACATGAGAGCCACAAACAGAACTTTTCCGACATACCATAAGAACGTAGCTTAGCCAACAGCCCATCGTGCCAAACACGGTCGAATGCCTTGGATATGTCAAGAGCAACCGCTCGAGATTCTCCAAAGTGTTCAATTGCATTGTTCCAAACATGTGTTACATAAGTCAGAAGATCTCCTGTTGATCTATTTTTACGAAAGCCATATTGGTGATCGCTAATAATGTTGAATCCTTCAAGATATTTTAGAAGATGCTGATTGATAGCCTTTTCCATGACTTTCGATATTGTTGAAAGCAGTGCGATTGGTCGGTAGTTATTTGGCAAGGTCTTCTTGCCTTTTTTAGGTATCGGCTGAACTGTAGCACATTTCCAGCAGGAAGGAAATATTCTCTTTCTGTAGGATAGGTTGAAAAGTCTACAGAAAACTGGTGTTAGTTCCCTCGCACAGTTTTTAAGAACTATGGCAGGTATTCTGTCAGCGCCAGAAGCCTTTTTGGTGTCTAGCTTCATCAGAATACGCTTTATGATACGCTGTCTGAAGACAACATCGGGCATCCTTGACTGCACTATGGGAATAGTAGGTGCTGTTTTTCCTTGGAAATCGACAGTAGAATGTGAAGCAAAGAGTTCAGCCAACAAGTTCGCTTTCTCAACAGGCGTCGTTGCAATCGAATTATCTGGCCGTGTGAGTGGTGGTATGGTGGATTTGGTGAAATTCTGACTAACTGCCTTAGCGACCGACCAAAAGGACCTTGAATTATCGGGACAGGCGAGAAGTTTGTTTCTAATCCGTTGATTGTGTACCTCCTTGGTTTCGTCGATAATTTCTTTGGATCTGTTCCTGGCACGAACAAATGTGTTACGATTTGTGGAATGGATTTTCACGCCATTGTCGGTATGCAAGATGTTTAGAAGCAACAGCTTCTTTGCATGAGAAATAGTTTCGGAGAAAATCGGATGTGACATACGGACAGACACCGAAGTGACCTTATAAGTGTTCCGTACGGAACACTAAAAATGAGCATTATTACCAAATATATTAAAGAAGGAAATAATACCTTGTGATGAGACGTCAGTTACAAAATATTGGAACCTTTTATGTAGTGAAAAGGACATTTGAAATCGTTATCCTTTTTAACCAAAAACAAGAAAAAATGGAATGATGGTAATAATTTTTTAGAAATCACTCATAATAACATCTCCCCTCTCGTCTGCCATACTAGTACTGTTAAACTTGAGAGCAATAAAAAAAATTAATTTAATTTTTCGATTCCTTGGATGTACGACCCGGAAAAAGGATGCGGACCAACCTTTCCCCATCCCTTTAACCATTTACATGTGTGTGATCTAAATAATCAAAAATAATCAAAGAAAAATGCAATTTTAAGCATTCTTTACTCCACAGACCCAGAGAGGACGTATAACACAAAATACACGGAGCTACCTCTTTAACTGCTTTTCTCACTGTTTTAACCCCTTATATGTTTCACTATAATGAGCGGACAAAAATACACTTTACGACTGTTCTCACTACTACACCAAACATTTTATTTTTGTACTCAACGCGTGTCTTGCTGACCATATTAGCACCAACAAAAGCAATGATTGACTATCATATATGGTTGCCAATTATCGCTCCTGATGGTTCTAGCATAGTTAGTGGAATGCGAGTCAAGTACAGAAATAGGTCTTTGGTGTAGTGGTGTTAATTGTTGAGTAGTGTCATTCTGCTAAAGATTTAAATGTCCCAAGGTAATTAATACAATTATAACAATAACACTATTCCTCAACTCCAAATACTCCCAAAAAGATATCACGATATATACCGAAAATATGCGACGATACCCGCCATTTTCACGACCTTCTCCTTAAGCCATACTGCACAAAAACTAGTTTTATTCCTGTATCAAGTGTCATACGTGTACCAAATTTCAAATCGATATCTCATTTGGTTCGAGAGTTATTGAACCAACTAGTGTCAATATAGACATATAGACATAAATGAGTGACTTTGTTTATCGTTATTTCGGGATCTCGAAACATAAGAAAAAGTAAAAAGATTGAAGTGTGATTTTTTCACGAATCCAATACTTTCTCTTATACAAGGGAAGTAATACGGCACGATATGTACGAACCTTCTAAAACCCTCCTCGATTCCTTTAACCTCTTATGCATTTAACTGTAAATAATAATACTTAAAATTTCATTCCATTCCCAGAAGCGGTACTATTTAAAAACTACAGATCCTATTTCTATTTTAACTGACGAATAGTAATACAGAACTATGTTTTTCATGATCTACGGAAACCTTAAAAGATGCGAAAAATTCGAAGGGTGACACGAATATAATACAAATTCCCTTCAACAAGGGAAGTAAAAAGCATTTTTTTTGTAGTAAGTTGCAGTGAAGAGTCAATATATGTATGTAACACGTAGTCTGAAAAGTGTTTGTTCTAACACATAGATGTCGCCCTTTTCAAAAAAATCCATATGGTTTTTAGCAAGTACCAACCTTCAATCGATTATATATATATATATATATATATATATATATATATATATATATATATATATATATATATACGAAATATATATATATATATATATATATATATATATATATATATATATATATATATATATATATATTCGTATATATATATATATATATATATATATATATATATATATATATATATATATATATATATATATATATATTCGTATATCCACCTACCATATGGTGTAGGGTAGTTATACCCTACTCCTCTCAATCTCCACATCCATCCGTCTCTACTCTTTGGCATTTTCACTGCTTCTTCCCAGAATTTTCCCTTCTCCTTAACTATACCTTCAATAATCCTATTTCATGTCTGTCTAGATCTTCCTCCCTTCTGTTTTCCCTGTATTCGGGCTACATACACTTGTTTCACCTGTCTATCATCCTTCATTCTCTGTATATGTCCCCACCATCCCAGCTGTCTTTGTTGTATATATTCCATAATTGCTTGTACTCTCAGCCTTCTCCTTATTCTGCATTCCTTATTCGGTCCTTCCGTGTAACTTCTTGTGGTGCTCTCAGGTATTTCATTCGGACGGCTTGTATCTTGTTTTTCTGCCTATCTGTTGGAGTCTATGATTCACATCCATATGTTAGGATTGTCCTATAAATTGCTTTGAACACTTTTATTTTTGCTTGTGTCATCACTTCTTTCTTCCTAATGAATTTATTACTTATTGCATAGTAAAGTTTGTTCGTTTTTTCGATTCTTTCATTAATTTCTTTGCCTTGTTTTCCAGTTTCATCCATTATCACTCCCAAATGCTTATACTGTTCCACTTGTATTTTATTCCCTTCTATTTAAATGTTCGTTTGTTGGTTTTCCATTGTCATTACTTTTGTATCTGTATTAATTTTTATACCTTCTTCTTTGAAAGCTTTATTCCAAATATCAAGATTTCCTTGTAAATTTCTCTCATTTTCCGCCGCACAATATCATCAGCAAAAGCCGCTTCACATATTTCTATTCTTTTTAGCTTCCAGAATCCAATTGTCATTCTTTTCACTTTTATTTCGCATTTCTTGATTATTTCATCCATCTATACAGTGAGCAATGTTGGGCTTAAGCTTCCTCCCTTCCTCAAACCTTCCTGTGTTGTAAATCCCACTTCCGATCCGACTTCATGTTGTTTTTTTATTACATACTGCACATTGCTGCTGTATATTCCCTTTATGATTCATATTGTATTTTTGTTTATTCCCTTGTTTTCCAGGCTTTTCCACACTTTATTTCTCGGAACACTGTCAAATGCTTTTTCTATGTCTATGAAAGTAAGGTGTAGACTTTTATTTTGTTTTGATCTTTTTTTCGATAATCTGTTTCAGTGTAAATATGTGGTCTTCAATCGATACGTGTCAAAATTTCATGACGTTTCGACAATTAGTTTACAAATTACAGTGGTTTTAGTGACGCTACTTTTAATATTTTCAAAACAATGGATAAGTATTACGGAGATTCTGTCCCTGGAAAATCACTTATCGTTTACTGGTATGCTGAATTTAAACGCGGTCGTCCAGATACAAATGATGCTGAACTCGTTTGCTCACAGTGGACCAAAAACAACAACGTGTTCATGATTCTGAGCGCTGTTTGGACCTATTTAAGCACAATAGAAATGATTTTTTCAGGCGATATGTGATAATGGATAAAAAATGGATCCACAACTAGACACTGGAATCAAATCTGCGGTCAGCTGAGTGGACAGCAGCCGGTGAAAGCCACCCGAAGCGACCAAAGATACAATAGTCGACTGGGAAGGTTTTGACCCCAGTATTTTGGGATGCGCATGGAATAATTTTCATCTACTGTGCTGAGAAGGGAAAAACCATCAATAGTGAATATTATATAAAGTTATTGGTGCGTTTGAAGGCAAAAATCGCAAAAAACGGCCCTAAATGAACAAGAAAAAAGTGCTCTTTCATGAAAACCATGCACCGTGTCACACGTCAATAGTTACTTTGGCAAAATTGCATGAATTGCCTCCTCATCTACCGTATTCTCCAAATTTGGTCATCAGCGATTATTATCTATTCGCAAATCTCAAAAAAAATGCTCGCGGGAAAGAGATTTAGCTCCAGTGAAGACGTTATCGCCAAAACTGATTGTATCGCTCTTGAAGGAGACTATGCTGATGAGTAAAGTCGAATTTTGCAAATAAAATGTGTTTTAAATAGCTAGACCAAAAAATTTTCAGCCTACGTGTAATATAGTAAAAAATAGAATTATCAGCTATAACGCGTATAAGCAAGAACTGAAAACCTTAGCTCATTGAAGATGGTATGTCATAATTTGTAATGGAAAATATGAATTTTTAATTAAAACATTAAAATATTTGCAGAACAACATCCCGTTTAGATATATATTTTTTTTTAATAAACGAGATAAATATGTAAAACGTAATTTAAAAAATACATTTACTTCAAAAAACAGACATAATACTTTTGTTTTTTCCAAGCTTTATTAAAAACTCGTGTCCATTCAGTTTAATTCAACTTTTTACATTTTTCGTATCGTTCACATTATAAAAAGCACAATTTTATCTTTGTTAACTTTTAATTAAAACGTACTTATACGTTTATATGGTAGAAATTCCGGAAATTCCTTTATAAATTTTTCCATCATAACAGACAGCAAAATTACTCTTCTGATCTATAAAAAATATTTACTTTACTAATGGTAACGGCCCCCACATTTTTTGTCATTTGCCCTTTATAAGTAGAAACATTTGTAAGAACAGAGCACAAACGAGCAGTTACAGTTATTATGGCTGTAATTCAAGTTTAGTCAAACCTAGATCACTTACTGCCTTTACATGTCAAGCCAACTTAATAGAGAATCAGTGGTTATAACTTACGCTTGTTTATACCTACCGAAAAACATTTATTTCTCGAAAAACAAGTCGGTTAACTTCAAAAAACCTTATATGGCTGTCTTCACATGTAACTGAATAAATTTACTACTTACTTACTTAATCCTTAGCCACGTTACCTCTCGGTGTAAGCTGGTGTGAGTGGGTTGAGTTAGGTTGGAGTCTTCCATATTTCTCTCGATCTTTTTCTATTTCGGGCTAGCCTTGTTGCCTCCTCCCACCTCACTCCCCTCTTCTCCATTGCTCCCCTTACTTCGTCCCTCCATGTTCTTTGTGGTCTTCCTTGACTTCGTTTTCTATTCTCTCTTGCTTCATACACTCTTCTTACCAGTCTTTCCTGTCCCATTCTTTGTATATGTCCAAACTACCTCAACTGACTTTCTTCTATTTTCTCCTGCATCGGCTTCATTTCCAGTGTTTCTCGGATAGCAACGTTTCTTATCCTATCCAGTCTTGTCCTTCTTTCAATCTTTCTGAGAAATCTCATTTCGATACTTTGTATCTTACTTCTGTGACTTTGTGTTGTTGTTCACACTTTAGATCCGTACATAATTATTGGTGTCGTCACCCTTTTGAAGATTTGTAGTTTTGTTGATTTTGGTATTTTTTTTTTTGCCTAGGAATGTGTTCTTGATACTATTAAAGAGTTTCCCCGCTGCTCTGTCCTCGCCCTAATCTCCCCATCCAGCCCTCCATCCCTCGTCACCATTGCACCCAGATATTTGAAACTCCCCACCTGCTGTATCTTTTCTTCTCTTAGATATATTTCATGCGTTTTGTTCTCCTTGCTTATGATCATTGTCTTCGTTTTTTTCACATTTATGTTCATATTCATGCGTTCCAAGCTTTCGTTGTACACTTTTAGGCTTTCGTTCAAGTTTTTCTCGTTTTTTGCGATCAGTGCCATATCGTCAGCGTATGTTATCTCCGTTATTCCAACTATCTCCATGTTCCGGAATGCTACCCAGTATTGCTTTGTTTGCCTTTTTGCAGTTTTTATGGCCTCGTCCATCACTACCGAGTACAGCAGTGGACTCAGTATACACCCCTGTCTGACGCCTTTAGATGTTTCGAAACTCTGTGACTTTTCATGCCTTACTCTAACATAATTTGTTGTTTGTCTATATAGACATTTTATTCCATTTATTGTCTTTTCATCAATTCCTCTATTCTTCAAGGTCCTCCAGATGTCTTCTCTGTCTATTCTATCAAAAGCCTTTTCCAGGTCTATGAAACATAGGTGTACTTCTCCTGCTTCTCTTAGGAATTTTTCGCTCACTTGCCGGACTATAAAGTTGGCATCTGTCACCCCTCTGTTTGGTCTGAAACCAAATTGTGTGTCTTCTAGTGTTTCCTCTAGTCTTTCTCCATCACTCGTGCGTATAGTTTTCCTACTGCGCTGAGTAATGTGATTCCTCGAAAGTTATTACAGTCTCTTGTGTCTTCCTTTTTGTGTATGGGTACTATGATTCCCACTTGCCATTCGTTTGGCGCAGTTCCTTCCGTGTATATTTTGTTCATCAATATTTGCAATATTCTTACCATTTCTTCGTTTCCGGCTTCTATCATTTCCACCGTTATGTTGTCCTGTCCTGGCGCTTTGCCTGCCTTCATTTTTCTTATTGCCGCTTTGATTTCTTCTTTATTTATCTCTTCTTCATATTCATCTTCCTCCCTCCCCCCTTGTCTGCTTCAAGTTGTTTGCTTGCACTTCTGCATAGAAAACGAGTTGATCATAGCAAATAGTCACTTCAAACATAAGGACGTACACAAATATACAAGAGAAGTCGCGAGCAGAAAAGAAAAGATTACTTCTTGGTAACCAAAGATATGTGGAAACGGTGAGGGACACAAAAGTCAGGAGAGGAGCAGAAGATGGTAGTGACCACTATTTAGTGGTTGTGAAGTGGCAAAAAGAGACAGTGGTAATGAAGGAAGAGAAGGGAAGAAGAGTGGAAAATAGAAAGATAAGATGCTATAGACTAGAAAGACAGGAACTAAGAGGCAGATACCGAAGGCAGATACAACAAGACATGCAAGGCATAACGGGGCGGAAAACAATAGAAGATATGTGGACGAAGATAAAGGAGGCAATACTAAAAGCAGCCGAAGGGGTGTGTGGGACTGCAAGGATTGTAAACAAAGAATGTAAAAAAACACAGTGGTGGAACGAAAAATAAAGAACGGAATTAAAGCAAAAAGGAGAAAATGGAGGAACCACCTAAGCAAGAAGACGTAAAAGGATTACGAAGAATATAAAAGAGAAAGAAAGTTGGTTAAGGATCTGGTAAAAGATGGAAAGAGAGCAATGTAGATAGAGTTTGGAGAAAAAATGAGGAAGGCGTACAACGAAAATCAAAAACTGTTCTATAGAGTGATGAGAAATCAAAGAAAAAACAAAGAAACCATACGAAGAAATATAAAAGATGAACAAGGGACAATATTAACAGAAGAACAAGAAATCATGGAAAGATGGAGGCAGTACTTCAAGAACTTTTTAGAAGAGAGAGATATTACACAACAAATAAACAGAGCAAACAACTGAATACATTTAAAATCCTTTAAATATTTCATAAATAGTGTCCATTCCAATTTGTTTAACTTCAGCAGAAATTTCAATTTAGTTAGTCACACTCAAATATGTGGAGACCCAAACCGTCACCCCGAACTGTAAATTTACTTGCTAAGGAGCCCTTGGCGGGAACCCAAGCGCTTCGCCTGAGCCACAGCTTTACAGAATATTTCTACTAGCATGAGCAAAAATTTTGCTTATATATCATTTGAAGTTCCCAGTGCTCACTAATTAACAAATGAGTGCAG
Source organism: Pachyrhynchus sulphureomaculatus (assembly GCA_019049505.1). Taxonomy (NCBI): domain Eukaryota; kingdom Metazoa; phylum Arthropoda; class Insecta; order Coleoptera; family Curculionidae; genus Pachyrhynchus; species Pachyrhynchus sulphureomaculatus. Next base: position 36,615,325 of record CM032450.1, read on the forward strand.
AAGTTTGAGGAAACTGTCTTACTATATGTCAACTTCAGGTAAATTGACCAAAAATATCAAATAGCAGTGACTAGATCGACTGCTAACGAATCGGTCGATTACATAGTGTGTGTCCGACTTCTAAAATATAAAAAAAAATCTGTAGTTTACTGGCTTTCTCAATGTCTTTAAACGTCTAATCTAATGAAGTTCACTGTTTAAGCAAAGAAAAAAAGAAATTGAACAATATATACTTATACTTATATCTAACAAATGAATATTCTCTAAATTTGTATTTTAGTAAGTTATGTGTACCACATGAAAACCAGAAGTTATTGAACAACAAATTTTTTTTAAATTCTCAACAAACAAAATATTCATTTAAGTTAACGGAGTCGGGTCTTTTATTTCTTTTCAATTGACTAGTTTTTCCTCTTTTCTTTAATTTTACTTGCCCAATCATACATTTTAAGTAGTTGTAAGAGGACCTTAACTTTGATATCCCACTTAGTAATTCAAAAAGTTTTTATCTTAGATCAAATGCGTTTGACAATGGATATTCTTATAGCAGTGAATTTTTGAACTTGTCATAAAACTAACTCCATGCAGTAGTTTTAACTCCACGAGATATAAATTTTTATATTTGAGGTGCTGTGTGAACGCTCTCTATACTTGTCCTGGCAAAGATACGTACATTCAAGTTGCTCATAAAAATACTTTTTTTTGACACCCAACTTAAGTGTCACTACCGGATTTATGACAAATCCCTTCAATAATTTACATTTGACATAGATAGCAGTAAAAATATCTAAACTTGTAGTTGTTAAAAGTGTAATGAATTATGATTTTTTTTAATGCACACGTGCTGCAGGGAAGTCCCTAAAGCGCTACAGGAGCGGCACATGTGCGGAGAAAGCGATTCACGTTGTTCTTGAATCTCTGTAAATTATACTCCGTGGGAAACACAGTCCTGAGCAAATTATTCCAAAGGGATGACGTTCTTCATATAAGAGACTGCTTGAAAAGCGTTGTACGAGGAGTAACAAGCTGAACCTCATACGGATGTGAAGTATTAGCGCGACGTGTACTTCTAACATGCACCGCTCTGGGAGGAATTAAGCGGGGCATATCCTTCGAACACTTTCCATGAAAATACTTGTAGAATAGGCTCAAGTCGCCAATCGTTCTTCAATGTTCCAGCGAATCAAGGCCGACGGTCAGTTCCGGGTCTCCAATCAGACGAACAGCTCTTCTCTGAATAGAATCCAACAAATGCAGTGTATGTTTGAGAGCGGAGCCCCAAACATGGGAGTAGTATTCCATAGTTGGTCGGATTTGAGCTTTGTAAAGAATTAACAGTTGCTGTGGAGTGTAAAGCTTTCTGGTTCGAAATAATATTCCCAACTTTTGAGAAGCTCTCAACATGCCTGCTCTCATGCCTGCAACATGTTCATGCTAGGACATATTTGCTCCCAAATTAATGCCCAACAAATTGAGTAACGATGTTAGAGGAATGGAGTGCCCCGACATAACTATGTCGGGTTCAGCAACGTTAACTTTGTTAGAAAAAACTGCCCCCTGGGTTTTTGTAGCGTTAAATTCCACTTGGTTACTGTCACCCCAATATAGAATTTCTTCCAGGTCTATGTTAAGTTGAATGACTTCCTGTTTTCTGCGGATATTCGTCTGAATAGCCGATGTCCGAGCGTTCAAAGTTAATGAAGAGATAAGCGTACTATCATCTGCAAAGCTGTAGATTGGATTCTCGGTCTTTTCCAGCGATCGTTAATGTAAATGATAAAGAGAGTAGGAGACAGTATGGAGCCTTGAGGTACACCAGCGTTGATAGTGAAGGTGTTAGAAAGAAATTCGTCGACTGCCACTCGTAAAGAACGCTCTCTGAGGAAACATGAGAGCCACAAACAGAACTTTTCAGATATACCATAAGAGCCAAGATGCCTTGGATATGCCAAAAGCAACCGCTCGAGATTCTCCAAAGTGTTTTTTTGCATTGCTCCAAACTCACAAACGATTAACAACATTATGTCTTTTTACATTCAACTTTCTGTATATTTCTATTCTCGTGAATTTTTAATTTAAATTTTATATTTTTAGGTTTTTAATAATAAAAATAAAATTTCTTGTGGTACACCAAGTATCTCAGAAATACAGTTAACCATTCTGATACCCTGAAAATGTTATGGTGACCGTTTATTATCCAAATGATGATCCAAGTCGACAACATTAAAATAATGGTCGATGAAAACAATTAGTCCAAAGTATTTTATGTGAAGGTTTGGGTTTCAAACGTGTTGCTACTGAGTTTGTTCCGATAGAGCTGAATTTGGTACCAAAATATTAACGTGTTTAATTTGCTAAAGAGATGATTTCCAACCACGATTCTAATCCAACATTCATTCAAATAATAATTATTGGTGACAAAAGTGCATTATCCAGATGAGCCAAATCATAAAAAAATCACGCCGATTTCAATAAGAAAAGAAAATTATGCTCTTTCCCTTCTATCACAATAGTATGGTGCATCATAAATTTCTTCCGAAAACTCAATTAATAAAGAGACCTTATGAGACCTTTAGGTGAAGCTGGGCGTTTGAAAATACCAAATTTATAAATGACAATCGTAGATTTTACATGATGATAAGGCAATGATTATTATCGAATTTTTGGCTAAAAACAGCCTCAATAGAATCCAGCATTTTCCAAATGCACCTAATATGGCTGTCCGTCACATTTTTCTGTTCAGCAGACTCAAAAAAAGACGCTTCAAAGAAAGCGTTTTGATAGCATTAAGACAATAAAACAAGACCCTCATGCATCTACCGAAGACTGGATATCAAAATGCATTCGAGAGCTAGATAAAAGGTTGTGGCAAATGCTTTGCATAAGATCAATTAAAAATTATCATTATATATGAAATTCCAACAGTTTTGAATGTATATAAATAAATATATATACGAGGCTGGTTTGAAAAGTCCGTGCAAAAATAAAAACTACTTATGTGTTTGGGGTAAACCTTTTTTATTTTTCGACATAGTCTCCTTTTAGGCTTATACACTTCGTCCAACGATGTTCTAGTTTGTTGATCCTTTCCGAATAATCGGAATTGTCCAAGTCTGCAAAATATCCATTAGTGTCTGCAATCACCTCCTCGTTTGAATAAAATCTTTGTCCGCCAGCCATTTCTTCAAATTGGGGAACAAATAGTAGTCCGAGGGAGCCAAGTCTGGAGAATAGGGGGGATGTGAAACGAGTTGGAATCCTATTTCCATTAATTTTGCGACCAGAACTGCTGAGGTGTGTGCTGGTGCGTTGTCGTGATAGAAAAGGACTTTCTTGTGGGCCAATCGAGGGCGTTTTTCTTGCAGCTCGGTTTTCAAACGGTCCAATAACGATGAATAATATTCACCTGTAATAGTTTTACCCTTTTCCAAATAGTCGATGAGGATTATCCCTTGCGAATCCCATAAGAAAGTCGCCATAACCTTTCCGACCGAAGGAACGGTCTTCGCCTTTTTTGGTGCAGATTCCCCCTTGGTAACCCATTGTTTAGATTGTTGTTTAGTCTCAGGAGTATAGTAATGTATCCATGTTTCATTCACAGTGACGAAACGACGCTTAAAGTCCTCCGGATTCTTCTGGAACAGCTGCAAACCAACCTTGCAACACTTCACACGATTCCGTTTTTGGTCAAGCGTGAGCAATCGCGGCACCCATCTTGCGGATAGCTTTCTCATGTCCAAATGTTTATGCAAAATATTATGTACCCGTTCAGTCGAGATGCCCTCAGCACTAGCAATCTCACGCACCTTAACTCTTCTGTCATCCATCACCATATCATGGATTTGATCAATGATTTGTGCCCATATGGCCAGTCCGAAAATTTTGAAACCACTTAAAAACTGTTCTAATCGAAGGTGCAGAGTCACCATAATGTTTATCAAGCTTCTCTTTAGTCTCCTGAGGCCTTTTGCCTTTCATAAAGTATTGTTTAATCACCACACGAAATTCTTTTTCGTCCATTTCTTGAAAATCACTCGACTTCCTTGATTCACGCGAATGCCGAACACAAAGAAATTGACCAATATGGCTGAAACTTGGTGTGCGTTCATTCAAGAGATGCTACTAACTAAACATGACCTCGATACGCGCCGGTGGTGCCATCTCTCGGACTTTGCACGGACTTTTCAAACCAGCCTAGTATATATATATATATATATATATATATATATATATATATATATATATATATATAGATTTGATTTCTTGAACCTTTATGTAAATAAAACTTTTTGATGTATCTTGGGTTTGGTTCAAATCTTGGAGTATATATATATATATATATATATATATATATATATATATATATATATATATATATATATAGATTTGATTTCTTGAACCTTTATGTAAATAAAACTTTTTGATGTATCTTGGGTTTGGTTCAAATCTTGGAGTTCTTTTGACTTTTTTTTTTTTTAATATTATTTTGACGTTTCGCCCCTAGTTTTGGGCATTTTCAAAAAACAGTTTGCCATGTCTAGAAATAAAATTAAAAATACATCACAATCTTGCTTTAAATTACAACAATAACACTGGTGTACAAACATAACACGTATAATTATATAATAAAAGGAAAAACACTGTTTTAAAATTTTACAATAACTTAGTTTAAATTTAATTTCTATTTACAAATTCCATATTTTTAAGTACCTCGAAAACAAGTGACCGTGATTAATGTATTTCAGTCGATGGTTGGTGTTAAGACTGGCGAAAAAATATGTGTGTGTACGCTGGCGGACGAACTATTTTTTAGTATGATACCATTTTTGATAGTTTTTTATATTAATTTTGAAATGTTTTTATTTGCTTTTTTTTTATTTATTTAATTGTTTATTTTTACTATTATTGTTAAGTTTAAAGAAATTGGCACTAATTAGGTAAGATGTTATTGTATATTAAACTTAGGTCTTTGATGTCAGTTCTGTCGTTTACCGCGTTTTTTTCCCTCCTTATTTCTATCATTTCTTTAATTATCAGTTTATGATAATTGTGGTCCTTATTTAGGATCTTGGTTTCTTTGTAATTAAAACTGTGATTTATTTCGTTTTCGTGCTTGTTGAGTGCGGTTGTAGCGTTTTTTGTGTATTTGTGGCCGTTTAATCTATTTTTTAGCAGTTGGCTAGTCATACCTATGTACTTTTTTGGACAATTTTCGCATGGGATAGTATATACTATAGTATATATATATATATATATATATATATATATATATATATATATATATATATATATATAATGGCAACAGTTGGTTTCGAGCGACAGCGGCAACAAGATCATAGTATCGAGTAGCGGCAGCAGCGGAAGCACTTGAAAATGCCAAATGAGATTTTGGCGAAACGTTGTGCAAATTCATTGTTAGACGAACGGATTGAAAGCCGGAATTTTAATGTATTACATTCTACCATCCGTGAAAACCTCTATTGTAACATATAAATATATATATATATATATATATATATATATATATATATATATATATATATATATATATACAGTCGACACTCTATATAGTGAAAGACCAAAATGTGGACCGAAATTTCACTACAGAGAGTTTTTCACTATATAAAGAGAAAATCCGTATATATTGCTATGTATGTAAGATATTCTAGGTCTTGAAAAAATTGCACTATAAAGAGTTTTTCACTATATAGAGTTTCACTATAAACAGTGTCGACTGTATATATATATATATATATATATATATATATATATATATATATATATATATATATATATATATATATATATATATATATATATATATATATATATATATGTGTATATATATATATATATATATATATATATATATATATATATATATATATATATATACATATATATATATATATATATATATATATATATATATATATATATACACATTATATATATATATATATATATATATATATATATATATATATATATATATATATATATATTATCGATACTTTTTTACTTCAGTTTTATCATTTTTGATCTGGAGACCTTTTGCTTAACTAGGTAATAGTTAATTTAGAGGTCGTAAGATTTTGAAAAATCACAATTTACTTGGTTACGATTCATATTTTATTTCAAATTCAATGAATGACAGTTTGTTCATTCATGATTCCAAAATTTACTATGCGTGGCGTCATAATACTACAGGAAAAGGACGTAGTACAACTCGTTGTAAACATGAATGAGTATTCATTGATTAACTTAGGCAATAATGATGGCCGTCCTTTGGGTTGTCATGACAACCACGAAGAGGCTCGCCAAACCGTTCGGCAAATCTCGCAAAATTCAAAATGGCTTCCTGAAACTCTGTTTGCAGGTGGTTTATTTTTATTTTTGGATGTTTTTAGTTTTTGTGAATAATAATTTGTTATGTAAGCTTTGTAAATTGTGGTAACAAGATGAAAGGTTGTTTAGGTGAAAGTCTGGATCAGTTTTTACTTTCTATAATGTAAGTAAGCACCTTTTTTATTTAAGTATTTACTGGTAGAGCACCCTAAAATTATTTTACTATTGTTATCAGAAGCGGACAACCGTTAAGGAAACAAGAATTTTTTTATGTGAATTTAGAGTACTTTTTATAAAAGAAACTGCAGGTTATGGTAGTTTGTATACAAGTTTACACGTGTCAGTTACCATTTTAGAATGCTGCCAAGTTTTTAAAATACAGTATTAATTAAACTTTAAAACAAAATCTATTTACTGTAAAGGAAACGATAATGACAATTTAATTATCACAGATCTAAACAAACCTAAAAAATATATTCCTTGTGAATAAATTTAAGAATAATTAAGTTAAGTTACACCTCTCTGAAAGTTGTGGCTGCTCTGATTTGTTTTAAATTTAAAATTATCACGATGAAAATTTTTAACGTTTACAAAATTTTTGCAATAAATCCAATATAATTTAGAAGAGCTACTAGCAATTTGGCAACAGAAAGGTAAAAAAAGCAAGTGCCTCTTAAATCAAAAAAATGTGTCAAAATCATTTAATGGAATATAGAATATATTCATCTTTACGATTATTAATATTAAAAATCTGATCATTATAACATAACAGTTATGATCTACATTCATCACTCTCCTCCAGGACTTTTTTACAGGAAGAATATTATCCTGTTGGAATGATTGTAATAAATTTATATATATATATATATATATATATATATATATATATATATATATATATATATATATATACTTTCAAAACTGTTGGAGTGTCATATATAATGACAATTTTCAATTGGAATCCCCCTTAAGTAGTCTCAATCTTATGCGAAGTACTTATGACAACGTTTTATCTAACTCTCGTTTTAATACTCAGTCTTCGATAGAGCCATGAGGACCCACTTCGATTTTTGTTTTATTGTCTTATGCTATCAAAACGAAGTGTCTTTTTTTTTGAGTCTGCTGAACAGAAAAATGTCACAGATAGCCATATTAGGTTAATTTGGTAAATGCTGGATTCTACGGGTGCTGTTTTTAGTAAAAAAATCTATATTAATCATTGCCTTATCATGATGTAAAATCCGCGAATTGTCTTTTATAAATTTGGTATTTTCAAACAAACACCTTCACCTAAACGTCGCACGAGATCAAGATAATACTTATTATTGACTATTTGACTGCTCTGGAGAAATTTAAGATGCAGAACACCATTGTAATAGAAGGGGGAAAGCATAATTTTCTTTTCTGATTCAAATCCATGATTTTTTTTGTTTCTTCTTATCTGGAGAATGCACTTTCGTCATCAATAATTAATTATTCTTTGAATAAATATTGACCATCAGTAACACGTTTTAAATGTAAACCTTACGTAAAATGCTTTGAACGAATTGTTTTCTTTGACCAGTATTTCCGTTTTGTCGACGATTTCGTCAGTTTTCCATATTAATGGTCTTCCAGGTCTTGCATCATCTGTTACCGATTGACGACCATTTTCAAAACGTGATTACCACTCATTTGTTGCTGTTTTGGATAGTGAACGCTCACCATAATATATTCAAGGTATCAGAATGGCTAATTTTATTTTTGAAACATAATTTAACACAAATTCGTTTCTTCTTTACATATATATATATTTTTTTTCCAAGATAAAATTAATTAGGGAACTCGGCAAAGGGCATAACAGATGTTCACACAATGCTCATTTAGCCTATATTTCGGTGCTTGGTTGAGAT
>CM032450.1:36628564-36994435 GCA_019049505.1 Pachyrhynchus sulphureomaculatus
GTTCTGTGAAGTCACTGATCATTTTATACCTCTGTAACAAAAATTTTTATTTTAAAAGCAATCAACGTACGGAACACCAATTGCGCAAGTCCGACTTGCACTTAGCCGATTTTTATACATTTATACAATCTATGATTTATTGGAAGATAATTCTAAAATTATGTTTTCTTCGTAAAGCTGTAGTAGTAGTTTTAAAATAAGGGTTAAGGCGTAGTCGTTTCTTAAGATGCTTTTAGATTATGAATTTATCTTAATCGATGATGTTTTTCATTTCATAGGCAGAAAAGTGTGCCTTAAATGTCTCTTCAGAATTGAAAACCTCGAAAGTTAAATGTGAAACACCCAAGTTTCTTAGTTTTTTTTTTAAATTCTTATTAAATTATGTAAGTTTAAACCATTGTTTAAATTGGGCAAAACTAAAACTCTTTTAATTTTAAAGTTCTCTTCATTGGTTCTACATAAACAGTGACGAATAAGTAATTTAGTTTAAAAAAAAACCCTGAAAGATAAATAAAAAGTAGTACTGTTTGATACGTGGGTCGCAGTTTAAGTTTTTACACACGACCACTAGATGGTGCGATTGAGATTTGACAATGAGCGTTTAAAAAAACAGTTTTGTGAACAAATGGAAATTTCACGTGAAGGGTTTCGTTGGATGATTTTTTACGATTTTAGTAAAAGCCTAAGTCATCAACAATGCCACGAATCACTTCGTTCAATTTTTGGTAATAAATCACCATCAGAAAAGACTGTTTACAATTGGTTTGCAGAATTTCGTCTTGGTAGTACTTCCGTCAGCTATAAATGTACGTAACATGCTTGAAGAGGATCGGCATGTGACTAGCCGTGAGGTCGAGGCATCCTTAGGCATATCGAAGACTGCAGTACATTCTATGTTGCATGAACCTTTAGCTGTAAAAACGATCTATTCCCCTATGGTTTCCGCATAATTTGACCGAAACTCAAAAACGGGCTCGTGTCAAGTGGTGTAAGAAAAAGCTCGGAAAATTCGACCGAGGACAGGCAAAATCTATATATAACATCGTAACAAGAGACGAAATTTGGATATATTCAAACGAGCCGTAAACTAAGCAACCGTCAACTGTTCGGGTGTTCCAAGATGAACCGAATCCAACAAAAGTGGTTGGTTCGCGAAACACTTCCAAGAAAATAATCGCTTGTTTCTTGGATTATGTTAGTCATGTTGCAACCATTGCTTTAGAGGATCCGTGCTGCAGGGAAGTCCCCCAGGAGCGGCATGTGTGTGGAAAAAGCGATTCGCGTTGTTCTTAAATCGTTGTAAATTGTACTCGGTGGGAAACAGAGGCCTGGGCAAATTATTCCAAAGGGATGATGTTCTCCATATAAAAGACTGCTTGGAAAGCGTTGTACGCGGAGTAACAAGCTGAACCTCATACGGATGTGAAGTATTAGTGCAACGTATATTTTTAACGTGCACCGCTCTCAACAAATTGAGTGACGATGCTAGGGGAATGGAGTGCCCCGACATAACTATGTCGGGTTCAGCAACGTTAACTTTTTTAGAAAAAACTACCGCCTTTTTTTTTTTTTTATTGATCTAGCACACGTGCTGCAGGGAAGTCCCTAAAGCGCTCCAGGAGCGGCACGAGTGCGGAAAAAGCGATTCACGTTGTTCTTGAATCGCTGTAAATTGTACTCGGTGGGAAACACAGCGCTGGGCAAATTATTCCAAAGGGATGACATTCTCCATATAAAAGATTGCTTGAAAAGCGTTGTACGCGGAGTAACAAGCTGAACCTCATACGGATGCGAAGCACCAGCGCGACGTGTATTTCTAACATGCACCGCTTTGGGAGGAATTAAGCGGGCTACATCCTTCGAACACTTTCCATGAAAATACTTGTAGAACAGACTCAAGTCGCCAAGCTTCGATGTTCCAGCGAATCAAGGCCGCCGGTCAATTCCGGGTCCCCAATCAGACGGACCGCTCTTCTCTGAACAGAATCCAACAAATGCAGTGTATGTTTGGGAGCGGAGCCCCAAGCATGGGAGCAGTATTCCATAGTTGGTCGAATTTGGGCTTTGTAAAGAATTAACAGTTGCTGTGGGGTGTAAAGCTTTCTGGTTCTAAATAATATTCCCAACTTTTGAGAAGCTCTCCTTGCTATGCCTGCAACATGTTCATGCCAAGACATATTTGCTCCCAAACTAACGCCCAACAAATTGAGCGACGATGCTAGGGGAATGGAGTGCCCCGACATAACTATGTCGGGTTCAGCAACGTAACTTTTTTAGAAAAAACTGCCGCTTGGGTTTTTGTAGCGTTAAATTCCACTTGGTTACTGTCACCCCAAGATAGAATTTCTTCCAGGTCTTTGTTAAGTTGAACGACCTCCTGCTGTCTGCGGATATTCGCCTGAGCAGCCGATGTCCGAGCGTTCAAGGTGAATGAAGAGACAAGCGTACTGTCATCTGCAAAGTTATAGATTGGATTCCCGGTCTTTTCCAGCAGATCGTTAATGTAAATGAGAAAGAGAGTAGGAGACAGTATGGAGCCCTGGGGCACACCAGCGTTGATAGTGAGGGTGTTAGAAAGAAATCCGTCGACCGCCACTCGTAAAGAACGCTCTCTGAGGAAACATGAGAGCCACAAACAGAACCTTTCAGACATACCATAAGAGCGCAACTTAGCCAACAGTCCATCGTGCCAAACACGGTCGAATGCCTTGGATATGTCAAGAGCAACCGCTCGAGATTCTCCAAAGTGTTCAATTGCGTTGCTCCAAACATGTGTTACATAAGTCAGAAGATCTCCTGTTGATCTATGTTTACGAAAACCTTACTGGTGATCGCTAATAATATTGAATCGTTCAAGATATTTTAGAAGATGCTCATTGATAACCTTTTCCATGACTTTCGATATTATTGAAAGCAATGCAACTGGTCGGTAGTTATTTGGCAAGGTCTTCTTACCTTTTTTAGGTATCGGCTGAACCGTGGCACATTTCCAGCAGGACGGAAATATTCCCTTTCTGTAGGATAGGTTAAAAAGTCTACAGAAAACTAGGTTTTTGTAGCGTTAAATTCCACTTGGTTACTGTCACCCCAAGATAGAATGTCTTCCAGGTCTTTGTTAATTTGAACGACCTTTTGCTGTCTGCAGATATTCGCCTGAGTAGCCGATGTCCGAGAGTTAAAGTGAATGAAGAGATAAGCATCTGCAAAACTGTAGATTGGATTCCCGGTCTTTTCCAGCAGATCGTAATGAGAAAGAGAGTAGGAAACAGTATGGAGCCTTGGGGCACACCGACGTCGATTGTGAAGGTGTTAGAAAAAATCCGTCGACCGCCACTAGTAAAGAACGCTCTCTGAGGAAACATGAAAGCCACAAACAGAACTTTTCAGATATACCACAAGAGCGTAGCCAACAATCCATCGTGCCAAACACGGTCGAATGCCTTGGATATGTCGAGAGCAACCTCTCGAGATTCAGTTGCGTTGTTCCAAACATGTGTTACATAAGTTACATAAGTATATCGAAAAACAATTAATGCTGAATGGTATACAACTATTTGTTCATTCTTCATTATGACAATACCAACTCTCACACAGCCCTCAAATAATTGTTTAATTGACCTAGAAATACATCGAATTAATCTCGGATTGCCGATATTCACCTGATTTATCGCCTAACGACTTCTTTTTGTTCCCAAATCTCAAAATAAAAATGCATGGACAGCGATCTTCATCACCTCAAGAAGCTGTTGAGTCCTTCCAAAACTATGTTTTTGAGATACTAACTTCAGACTGGAAAAAAATGTTTTCGAGAATTGATTCGAACGCATGCAAAAGTATATAAATGTTAAATTTTGAGATTTGTAGCAAAAAAAAAAAAAAATCCTTTCCTTGTTTTTGTAAAAACTTAAAAGGTAGCCCTGGTATTATATGAGAAAAAAAATTTAAACCTAAATTTTATGACAGGAAGGTGTTTTAAACAAGTTAAAAAAAAGTAAATTTCAAATTAAGTCGAGGTTTAATCATAGTTGCAGTACCATTATGAGGAGACCCTATACGTTATCAATGTCAGTTACTCTGGTTCTCCTGCAAGAATCATAATATTTTCATGAGATTCTAAAAGATTAAGTTTCAAATGGAAATTTAGTAACAGCCAGCTCTATTAATCTTCTTGTCGGTCAAAAATTCTTCAGATGTGGACAGACTATGGAAAATTGAAGTATTGCATTTACGAAACACATTTTTTATTAAATTCTATCAATTAATTTTGGATTTTTTCCGTGACTAAGTTTTTTAACCAGATTTCTTTTTCCTTATATAAGTGAAACTGTACGAATATATAAAACATAACCTACGAGCAAAATTTTATTTAAAAATTTTTCCGGCCTGCACGAACGAGAAAAAACATTTCAGGGTATTTTTTTATTCTTTGTTTATCCATCATTCTAAATAAATATTGTTTTTAACAAAAATTGCCAATATACAAATCAAATACTTATTAGTTCCTATAAAGCTTATCTTTTAAAAGCTTTGGAAGTGTCGGAGTTTTTGGTATATAAACATTCGAGTGAAGTTTTATTTATTATTTTTTAGATCATTATAAGAATCTTTCTCTTTTTGTTGCCGTAGCGGGCAAATTTTTAGCATAATTTCTTAGGGTCTTAAAGAGAATCTAGAGAGTTTGCTTTATATATATCGTGTTATACGTCGTTTTCAAGGTTCTTAGAGTTTAGGAATATGAAAATTATTTTTTTATCATTTTCAATTGGTCAAATTTGTAAGAGGTCAAGGAATTAAAAATTGTGTTTTTTTCATTAGCAGAAAAGTTATGTAAAGGAAAATGTTCTGATTAACTTAAAAGTATATTTTATCTTTTCCTTGGTTTTTTTGTTTTTCCACAAGGTATCTATCATTTAAAATATTAAGTTAGAGTGTCTATAGTATGTTATTCTTTGGTGTATAAGAAAGTCAAATTTAGTGTTTATTTTGGTACTACATGTACCAAGGAAAGTACTGGATCAATCACAACGTTTTGAAAATTTGCTTTGAGAATTTTGAAACAATTTCACCCTCGAACTTAGTACTTTAACATTTTTCAACTGCTGCATACCTCTCAACTGAAGTTATTTAAGCTTGTTAAGAAATGATTGCATCAAATCGCAATAACGACATAGTTGTATTTAACTTCCTTTCTGCGCCATTTTGTTGATCTTTTATTGTCATGGATAACAAACATTTTTCGGCACATGAATAGTTTAAAGTAAGTTTTGCTTACCAATCAATGTAATTAATCCTACATGGTACAGACCATTCACTTCGAAATAACTATATAAACGGGCGAAATCACCTTTTAATAACATATACAATCTAAGTCAATATCCTTTCTTGAAAGTTGTTCGAAACACTACAGATGTGAAACTTAACTTCTATTCGGTAAAAATGGGACTAATTTGAAAATTGTTACCTTGTAGGTTTCCTGCTGTTTTTAAAATTGCCCTGTATCTAGTGTAGAGAACTTTAATAAGTATACTCTCCCACTGTAACGCCTACATAAATTGACAAATTATGTGTGGGTGAAAGTGAAATGAAAATACATCACTTCATTACGTTCATTACAAATTTAAAGTGATAAATCGAAATTGTTTCCTTATAAGTTTCCTGCTTTTTAAAATTACCCTATATCTAGTTTAGAAAAATTTAATATATATAAGACTCTCCTACTGGAACGTCCACATGAATTGATAAATTGAACATTACAACACTTCATTACGTTCATTATAAGTTTAAAGTGGTAAATCTACATTGCTTTCTTATAAATTTCCTGTTGTTTTTAAAATTGCCCTGTATCTAGTATAGAAAACTTTAAGTACATGATACTCTCTTACTGTAACGTCCACATGAATTGACAAATTGAATATTACTTCACTTCATTACGTTTATTACAAGTTTAAAGTGATAAATCTAAATTACTTCCTTATAAGTTTCCTGCAGTTTTTAAAATTGCCCTGTATCTATTGTAGAAAAATTTATTAAATATATTACACTCTCGTACTTTAACGTCCACATGAATTGACAAATTGAACATTACATCACTTCATTACGTTCATTACAAGTTTAAAGTGGTAAATCTAAATGCTTCCCTATAAATTTCCTGCTGTTTTTAAAATTGCCCTGTATCTAGTGTAGAAAAACTTTATTAAGTGTATAATACTCTCCTACTGTAACGTCCACATGAAATGACAATTTGAACATTACATCACTTCATTATGTTCATTACAAGCTGTTTTTTTAAACTGATAAATCTAAATTACTTCCTTAATTAAATTTTCCTGCTGTTTTTAAAATTAACCTGTATCTAGTGTAGAAAACTTTAATAAGTGTATCATACTCTCCTTCTGTAACGTCCACATAAATGACAAATTGAACATTATCATCACTTCATTACGTTCATTACAACTTCCTTTAAAGTGATAAATCGAAATTGCTTCCTTATAAGTTTCCTGCTGTTTTTAAAATTACCCTGTATCTGGTGTAGTAGAAAAATTTTAAGAGTATATGATACTCTCCTACTGTACCATAGCGTCCACCTAAACTGACAAATTGAACATTACATCACTTCATTACGTTCATTACAAGTTTAAAGTGGTAAATCTAAATTGCTTCCTTATAAGTTTCCTGCTGTTTTTAAATTTACACTATGTCTAGTGTAGAAAACTTTAGTAAGTATATGATACTCTCCTAAAGTCCACATGAACTGACACGGTTTGTTTAAAATTTGTTAAAAATATTAGCGTAACTACTACATGTATTAGTTCAGAAATATATAAAAGATGTTTAAACTTTCAAAACTAGTTAAAAAAAATTGCGCTTTTATAAACTTTTTATATGATTGGTTTGTTCTGAGTTATTGAAACTATATTCGTCTAGTTTCAAGAATGTAATTAACTGTCATTTTAAAGAAAACATCCTGCACTTAGCGCCACCTAAATTTTGAAGTACAAATAATTGTTTGAGTTATGAAAAATCATTATTCATGTAGAATCAAATTTTTTCAGTCAAGCCTCACAAATTAATTGACAGATATATTATCAGAGTGTGCTCTTTGTTGCACTCTGAATCATTTTTGATTGGCAAGAGGACCGACGGAACCATTGTATTTTAGTGAAGAAGTAAGCCGAAATGGTTCTTGATAATCGGTACAAGTATGCTTTTATGGTAAACAAGATGATCTAACAGTGAGAACAACTTCCGTTTTATTTAAAATTTTCAGTGACTTTTTACATTCCCACATTTTAGTTACACATCTCAGCTTTTGTTTTGAATTTTTTAAGATTAGATAGTTGTACTACATGGTGCGAAAAGTTCCGACACTTTTTAAGAAGTAATAACCTCTGGGGGCCAGCTCTTGTTAATACGGCGGATAAGGAAGCAATTCATAGCCCAAGTGGTCCAATTTCACCATCGATTTTATGTTGTGATAATGCATATCTTAGTGAAACAACCGTTTTTCTTCGCTCAATGCGGCTTTTTTTTTTGTTTATTTCACCATTCAAACGGTCGAATAAACTAGCATAATCTCCTGTGATTGTTCGCCCCTTCTCAAGATCAGTGTCATTCCATCGCATCCCAAAAAATACTTGCCAAGACCTTTCGATCTGATGTTTGTGTTATTGGACCCTTCGGTCGGCTTTCATGTGGTTCCAGCCACTCTGCAGACTGCCTGTTGGACTCAGGCGTACAGTAGTGGATCCACGTGTCGGTTACTGTTTCGAGTCGGGTTCTAAATCCCCCACATGTACCTGTCTTGATCACTCGTGCACATAGCTTTTTCATATGCAAATATTCATGCAGAATATGTCTTACGCGTTCTGTTAATATCTTCACGGTGTCAGCTATCTCTCTCACTTTTACTTTGCGGTCCTTCAGAACAATACGGTGGATTTCTTGTGTTTTTTGGAGTGACTGCCTCCGGTCAGGACGTGCTGCATCATCGGTGCTTTTACGACTGCATTTAAGTTCACTAAATCATTGACATACAATTGCTTTCCACGAAGCTGATGTGCCATAATACTTCTCGAGCCATTCTGGGATCCCGGCTGCATTTCTTTTCATCAAAAAGCAATGTTTAATCAACAAATGGAAATCTTTTTGTTCCATCGTATTACAAAAATTAAAAGTAGCATCACTCAAACAGCTGTAACTCGCAAAATGTCATGAAATTTGTACACGACTCTTCTGAGAGTTGACACTAACTGAAAATCATATGATTTTTTTTTTGTTTGTGCTGTCATCTCTCGGGAAATCTCGGGACTTTTCTCCTCATTGTCTGGGGTGTACATACGCCCAAGATGGCAGTTTTGTATTAGAAGTTTTGCCAAATAGACAGCTGTGCATAGTATTGTACAATTTAAGGGGTTATTAAAAATGATGCAGTATTTTCCACTTTAGGAGTAGTTAATCGAAATTATCATATACTTTGGTTGGAAATAGTATAAAATATACTTCTATGGGACTATAAGGATACATCCCTTTGGACAATCCTTCACCAACCCATTCGCATTAACTTTAATATTGAGATACAGAAAATTTTGGCAGTACGTTTTTTAGTTGCTAATATTCGCATTAAATTTAATATTGAGAATTTCCAGAAAATTTTGGCAGTACCTCAGGCCGTATAGGTAACGCTTTTTTTTTTATTCCTCATCTCCTCGTAAAACTATTACCGGTGAATATTATTCATCGTTATTGGACCGTTTGACAACCGAGCTGCCTCAATAAGGTCCTTTTTCACGACAACGCACCAGCACACACCCTTTTCCCATATCCCGAGGATATCGGCGATGATCTCGTAATACCCGTCAACGTTGTCCAAGTGAACTTGCACAATTAGTGCCGAAACATACAGTTTTCAACAAAG
This sequence comes from Pachyrhynchus sulphureomaculatus, assembly GCA_019049505.1. Taxonomy (NCBI): domain Eukaryota; kingdom Metazoa; phylum Arthropoda; class Insecta; order Coleoptera; family Curculionidae; genus Pachyrhynchus; species Pachyrhynchus sulphureomaculatus. The sequence goes on from CM032450.1 coordinate 36,637,479, forward strand.
TTTGTTTCCAATCTTTACTTTTTGCATTTTACGGCATTCGTGTTTTCACAAGCTTTTTAAGCAACTACTACCTATAATAATATCAAATTAATATCAAAATAATTCAAAAAAAAATATTACTTGTAGGTATAACGCGACATAATTCTCAATGGTCAAATGTGTCAATTCGTGTAGTGTAGTATAATAATATCAAATTAATATCAAAATAATTCAAAAAAAATATTACTTGTGAAAAAATCAGAAAAATCATTTTTATAAACCTGCGTCATCGAGTTTGATCGGCACAAATCTAAACAAAATTCATATATCAGGTGTAAAATTTTACTTTCGAACGTTAAAGAAAGTATTATTTTGAACTGACAAATGACAGTTTTATACATCACTTTATGAAGTTCATTATAAACTTAATGCGATAGGTTTTCGCATCACCATCATGCGTTTTAAAAATTGCATTTCATGTAGTGTAAAAAAGCTTGTGATATCCCTCTACGATGAATCCACTTGAGTTCCAGAATAAAACAACACACGATAAACAGTTCGAAAGATAACTTTTGATGCATTATTATTATTGATTTAATTCTCGGCTTAGTAAGGATCTGTAATGGGGTTGAATATTTTAGAACATAAATCGTTTCTAAATCTGTCGAATATTTCTCTTTAATAGCCACGTTCACTTGCTATCAGTGACAAAATTTCAGTGGCGTAGTATACAAAACGAAAATGTAATGACGACCCGTCATCGTGGTTAAAACCATTTTCGTAAAACTTTTCTTCGCTCTTGTTAATTTTTTGCTTTTACTGAGGTGTTTCAACTAACATCTCATATTTATAGACGTGTTTGGGCACGATACGTATGACACAACCCTTTCTTAAATCTCCTCTCTAACCTCTTGTACCCTTTAAGTGTATGGCTGTCAATAATCATCGCTAAAGTTATTCATTAAGTTAAGCAAAGTCCAGGAAAAAAAGGATTTATTCTCTCATCCCTTTCTCTTAAAGCATTACCACTTAAAAACTAAAAGAACTTTTCCTACTTCCCTCGTGAAGGAGCCGGATAGAATATCTCCCCCAGTACGTTCTGCCTGTTGTAGGTGACTAACAGAACAATTTAGATGGTAGATGCCCAGATCCCACCAGGCATTGCACGGTGACATACCATCGCATCAGCTTAGGCTGTGTGAAGTTGCTTAACGTTTCGTGGCTGTGCCGATGTCCCGGACTGTGCGACGAAATAGCATGATGAGTTACCTGGATACAAAAAATTCTGGAGGTAAAATAGCCCCCGTTCGGATCTTCCGATGGGGGCTGATTCAGGGGCGTCAGTTCATCGACCAGCACAGTCAATATTTTCTATCCTGGGTACGAATTCTATTCTCGGTTTAGGCGTAACTTTTTAACCTATCCTACAGAAAGGGAATATTTCCTTCCTGCTGGAAATGCGCCATAGTTCAGCTGATACCCAAAAAAGGCTTGCCAAACAACTACCGACCAGTCGCACTGCTTTTAAGAATATCGAAAGTCATAGAAAAGGCTATTAATCGGCATCCTCTAAAATATCTTGAAGGATTCAATATTATTAGCGGCCATCAATATAGCTTCCGTAAACATAAATCAACAGGATATCTTCTAAATTATGGAACAACGCAATTGAATCCTTTGGTAAGTCTCAAGCTGTTGCTTTTGATATATCCAAGGCATTCGATCGTGTCTGGCACGATGGATTGTTGGCTAAGCTACCTTCTTTTGGTATGTCTGAAAAGTTTTGTTTGTGGCTCTCATGTTTCCTCAAAAAGCATTCTTTACGAGTGGCAGTCGACGGATTTCTTTCTAATACCTTCACTATCAACGCCGATGTACTCAAGGGCTCCATACTGTCTCCTACTATCTCTCTCATTCACTTTAACGATCTGCTGGAAAAGACCAGGAATCCAATCTACAACTTTGCAGATGACAGTACGCTTATCTGTTTATTCACCTGGAATACTCGAACATCGCAGACATCAGGAGGTAGTTTAACCTAACAAAGACCTGGAAGAAATTCTATATTGGAGTGACAGTAACCAAGTAGAATTTAACGCTTCAAAAACCCAGGCGGCAGTTTTTTCTGAAAAAGTTAATGTTGCTGAATCCAACATTGTTATGTCGAGGTACCCCATTCTTTAGCATCGTTACTCAATTTGCTGGGCGTTGATTTGAGGACCAAATATGCCTTGGCATAAACACGTTGCAAAGAGAGCTTCTCAAAAGCTGGGAATATTATTTCGAACTGGAAAGCTTTACACTCCACAATAACTGTTAATCCTGTACAAAGCTCAAATTCGACCTACTATGGAATACTGCTACCATGTTTGGGGCTCTGCTCCCAAACATACACTGCATTTGTTGGCTTATATTCAAAAGAGAGCTGTTCGCCTGACTGGAGACCCGGAACTGGTCAGCAACCGTGATTCACTGGAACATCGAAGAACAGTTGGCGACTTGAGTCTATTCTAAAGTATTTTCATGGGAAGTGTTCGATGGATGTAACCCACTTAATTCTTCCCAGAGCGATGCATGCTTTGTTACTCCTCATACAACCCTTTTCAAGCAGTCTTTTATATGGGGAACCTCACCCCTTTGGAATGATTTGCCCAGGACTGTGTTTCCACCGAGTGACTCACTTTTTTCGCATACCTGTCGCTCCTGTAGAGCTTTAGAGATTTCCCTGCAGAACGTATGCTAGGCCTATAAAAAAATACTTTAAGTATTACATTTATACTAAATCTGAAATTCATATCTTATTTCTTTAGAAATTATCGGAGCAACAGTCACACAGACAAACAGATAGACTACCAGATCGTAGGAAATTGAAGAAAATGTTTTTCATGATCTAGGGACTGTAAAACGTGAAAAGTACGCAGATCTCGGAGGGTATTTATTTTCCTTTAGTAAAAAAAAGCATCGAAAATTATGAAAACGTTGAAACGTTTTTTAATTAATTTAATTATTTTTCGGAGAATAGGTTGCGAATAATTTAGTTCTTTGTCAAATTTATTGTAAATTTTAATCATATTTTAAATTTTGGAGAAAGCAGTTGCACTCTCCCAAATTCATGAGCCCTTCTTTTCTCATCGTGTATTTTCTTTTTTATAAAAAAGAATATTTCCAGCAAACGGAGGAAAACAAAAAATTCATCTCTTCTGTATCAACCTTCCTTGTTGCTTCAACATGTTTATTTACTCGCTTACCCGCTATATGAAATAAATAATATTTTCTGACATATATTGCCATGATACCGTTGGTACAGTAAAATTCTCCGGAATTCATTTTGTAACATGCCAAAATAAATGGGTAAGTAATGCAAAGCCGGCAAGATAGCTTCTAGTGCATTCAATTATAATTTAAAGCTTTGAACGGACTTTTAATATTATTAAATATTTTAGACTGTTAAAATTATTCTAAATCTGCTAAAGAAGTACGAGTGGTATTTAATATACAGTCCCTGGCCAAATTATTAGACGCACTGCAAGATTTCATGTAAAATATTAATTACCGAGTGATATTGTACCGTTTTATTATTTTAAATTGATTTGTTTTTTATTTTTATATTATCCAATCAATTACCTATTTATTTGACATAAATAAAACAGCATTAATTTAGAAAAGCATAAGTTTATTAAGTTTTAAAGAAAAGTGAAATTAATGTTAGTAAAAGTCAATATTTAGTTGAGCCACCTTTAGCCGCTATCAAAGCTTTAATTCTGCGCGGCATGCTATCAATGCAAGATTGTACTGTCTCCTGCATTTGAGGATGATGATTCCACACATGAATAATCTTTTCTAAGAGCTGGGTTTTGTTGGTAATCACATCTTTAGCCACTTCTCTTTTCATCAGCTCCCACACATTTTCAATGGGGTTCATATCAGGGCCAATCCAACAGAGGGATATTTTTTTCTGCCAAAAAAGCTTTAACAGACCGAGCAGTGTGGCAGGGAGCTCCATCTTGCATAAAAGTGAATAGTTCCCCATTTGGAAACCATTCTCTGAGCTGCGGAATCAACCGATTTTGTAATACTTCTTTGTACTGATCTTGCCTCATTATTCCTTTGACGACGTACAGACGTCCACTGCCCTTGCCGCTGATGGCTGACCAAATCATCACTTTGGTGGGATGTTTAACCGTCGGGACGACACAATCAGGATGAAACTTTTCTCCATGACGACGACGCACATACTGAGCTTTATTCTGCAAAATTTCGAATGTGCTTTCGTCACTGAAGCAGACCTGTCAAAAATAGGAAAAATATATAAACTTCCATGTTTATTTGCTTTATTTAACTGAAAATGATAATAATGTATCAATTATTGATTAAATTGCTGTATCTTACCGATCTCCAGAAGTCCACATCTTTGTCTTGCCATTGTTTGGCCCACTTCAGGCGCTTTGTTTCATTGCAGCTGTTAACTTGGGCTTCCTGGCGGGGCGACAGGCCTTAAAATCTAATTCTTTCAATTTTCTTCGAACAGTGCGCTCAGAAGCATTTACGCTAGCATCCTGGAGTTGTGATTTTATTACCTTTGTGGTAGCAAATCTGTTTTCTACACAAATTTTCTTCAAACATCTCTCTGACCGTGGACTGAAAATTGGTTTTCTACCGCATCTTTTCTTTCTTTTCGGGCTTAATTCCTTCCCTGACTCAATTTTCTTTTTTATGCGTCGTACACTAGCTTCAGAAACCTCCATTTCTCGGTTTGTAAATGTTTTCGCAATCACAAGAGCCTTCACTTCAACTTTTTTACGTGGTGAAAGATCGCCTTTTCTACCCATAATAAAAATAGTCCAATTACTTTTTTAAAACACTGCATACAAAATAAACTAATAACTGAGTAGTATAAAACTGTTAAACAAACAATCACAGTCCATAAAGCCACAGAAACACGTCCGTACCTGACTCGATTCCGATCGTGACTGATACAGGTTTGTACTTGTTTACGTTCATGTATCACTTTGTCAACACAGTGTTGCCACATGTTAAAAATAAATACAAATATGTAGTCTACAACAATTCTTTTAAATAAAAATCAATAATATTGTAGTTTAAATATACCATTATTGCATAAAAACTCTTAAGAAACATAAAATTACTAAAAAAAATACAGTGCGTCTAATAATTTGGCCAGGGACTGTATATATATATATATATATATATATATATATATATATATATATATATATATATATATATATATATATATATATATATATATATATATATATAAAAAATGTATATATATATATATATATATATATATATATATATATATAATGCAACGTCTCTCTGTCTGTCTGTCCGTTAATATTATCACTGGAGAATACTTATCCGATTTACGTGCTTTTTTTAAAACATGCATATGTTCTCTGGCCAGGTTATAGGCTATATTTTATTACGTTAGGTAACATCTATAATATATATAAAATGCAACGTCTCTCTGTCTGTCTGTCTGTCTGTCTGTCCGTTAGTGCGCTTATCACTGGAGAACCACTTATCCGATTTACGTACTTTTTTTTTAAAACATACATATGTTCTCTGGCCAGGTTATAGGCTATATTTTATTACGATAGGTAGCATAAGGAATGAGTAGTGACGTAAAATAGTGAATGATGTCGGAAAAAAAGTTTGCCGCTAGCGCGTTGTCTTGCAATACACCGCCTACACTATTAAATATGGAACAATATTATGTAGCAGAGAATATCTATAATCTATAATCTATGATATATATAAAATGCAATGTCTCTCTGTCTGTCTGTCTGTCTGTCCATTAGTGCATTTATCACGCGAAAACCACTTATCCGATTTATGTGTCTTTTTTTTAAATTCATACATATATTCTTTGGCCAGGTTACATAATAATAATAATAATCTATATCTATAATATATATAAAATGCAACGTCTCTTTGTCTGTCTGTCTGTCCATTAGTGCGCTTATCCCTCGAGATCCACTTATCCGATTTACGTGATTTTTTTTAATTCATACATATGTTCTCTGACCAGGTTATAGATATATATTTTATTACATCTATAATATATATAAAATGTAACGTATATCTGTCTGTTTGTCCGTTTGTGCGCTTATCACTGGAGAACCACTTATCCGGTTTACGTGCTTTTTTTTTTTAAACATGCTAAACCATTAAATACGGAACAATATCATGTAGCAAAGAATATCAATAATATATATAAAATGCAACGTCTCTCTGTCTGTCTGTCCGTTAGTGCGCTTATCACCGATTTACGTGCTTTTTGTTAAACATACATATGTTCTCTGGCCAGGTTATAGGATATATTTTATTACGTTAGGAGACATAAGGAATCAGCAGTGACGATAATAGTGAATCAAGTCGGAGAAAAGTTTGCCGCTAGCGCGTTCTTTTGCAATACACTGCCTAAAGCATTAAATATGGAACAATATCATGTAGCAAAGAATATAATATATAAAATGCAACGTTTCTCTGTCTGTGTGTCTGTCCGTTAGTGCGCTTATCACTCGAGAACCCTTTATCCGATTTACGTGTTTTTTTAATTCATACATTTGTTCTCTGGCCAGGTTATCTATAATCTTCTATCTAGAATATATATAAAATGCAACGTTTTTCTGTCTGTCTGTCTGTCCGTTAGTGCGCTTATCACTTGAGAACCACTTATCCGATTTACGTGTTTTTATAAATTTAAACATATGTTCTATATAATTCGATATAAGCCTAGATAATGGGAGATAAGGAGAAATAATGGGAGATAAGTCGAGATAAGGTTCGATAATTGAAGATAAGGTGAGATAATGAGAGATAAATATAAATAATGGGAGATAAGGAGAAATAATGGGAGATAAGCAAAGATAAGTCTAGATAATGGGAGATAAGGAGAAATAATGGGAGATAAGGAGAAATATTGAGAGATAAGTCGAGATAAGCCTAGATAATGGGAGAGAAGTTGAGATAATGGGAGATAAGGAGAAATAATGGGAGATAAGGAGAAATAATGGGAGATAAGGAGAAATAATGGGAGATGAGCAGAGTTAAGCCTAGATAATCGAAATTATGTAGAGATAATGGGAGATAAGGAGAAATATTGAGAGATAAGTGGAAATAATGGCCCGGCTAGTAAGAAATAAGCAGTGACGATAATAGTGAATCAAGTCGGAAAAAGTTTGCCGCTAGCGCATTCTCTTGCATTAAAATGCCTAAACCATTAAATACACTCGAAAACAAAATTGTAACTTTGTCGTGCCATATGGACTTTTATGATATTTTTTACTTTAATGAGGTGGTTGGCAGTAAAAACAAACATTAAAACATTAAAAAAAAATCTGTTAGCCAAGAATTTTATTCTCTTAAGTAATTTAAAATATTTCAAAAAACAATGACCTCCTAAACCAAAAATGTAAAAAAGTTTTGTTATGAAGTTACAATCTAAGATTTTCTAGCAAATTTAGATCCTGTTTGGTCCCTTTTGATTGGCCAGCAGTAATCTGCCAACATATTTGGGTTCACGATTTCAACAATAGCTGACTTTAGTTTCATGTAGCAAATTCCATCCTTTTAATCGAGATCCTAATAGTTCTGACTGCTTTTTTGACAAATTTAAATCGCGAAATTGTTTAGGTCTCCTTGAGTTATCAAGTGTGGCTTAGTTAGAATTTCTTCAAACTCAGAGTCATCGTCCTCATCAGCACATTGGCTTGAAGTGGAGGATTGTGTATCGTCAATCTCAACGGACGCAGATGCAACTGGTATAGGCAAATTTTCACCATGGGGGACTGGTCTCATGGCTGAAGGTAAATTAGGGTAAATAGCTGTGTTTTTTCTTGAAGTTTATACCATTTACGGCAGTAAGACAAAAATAGCAATCCGAAATGTGATCTCTTGGTTCGGTCCAAATCATGGGTACAGTAAACGGCATATGACGGGACCCTTCTTCCAATCGGTTATTCTTCACACACGTTATGCAACAAATATAAGGGGTCCAGGATTTGTCTTGATGGGCCACAGCGAAACCAAAATACCTGTGATAAGTCTCCAAAACTAGTTTTGTGAAATTTCGTCTTTGTTTTTTGAAAGTCAGTTCACCACAAACATAACAAAAAGAGTTAGGATCGTTACTACACTTTCTCGACATGTTAACGCAGTTAATAAATCACAATATTTTGATGAAGTCACAGACAAATGGTTTTATGACTCTTTCTTCGCGAACGTTCCTTTGCTTTTATTGCCGTAGTACTAGTTATAAGTATTACCGTATCACAAGAAAACTGAGGCTAATTGAAACAAAACAACTGCAGTTTAATAATGAGGGTAGTTAGCTAAAACAGTATTAGCTGTCAAAGTTTGTGTGGCATGACTAGTGTTGACCAGTGATATGGAACAATATTATGTTTTTTTTTTTAATTCACACCAGGTTATTTATAATCTTCTATAATCTATAATATATATAAAATGCAACGTCTCTATCTGTCTGTCTGTCCGTTCGGAACACTAATTGCGCAAGTCCAACTTGCACTTGACAGGTTATTATTATTATAATTATATTTGTTCATATGGAAAATGAATTGTTATAGAATTTGTTGTGTTCTGTAGCTATACTCCTGTCAAAACGAATGCATGTATAGTGCAAATAGACTTTTTTTCCTTTTTCCTAGCTTTCAGTTCAGATAATTAACAAATTGTAAGCTTTCTTGTTTACAATTAACATGCAATGGGATAACGGGTTGAGGAATAAGTTCAGTGGAGATTGCTTCGAATATATTATGTTATAAGCTTAGGTCCTTTCCTTCCTTGAGATTTTTTATCGGTTCTTAACATCAAGGATTCTGAAACTTATGCTATTTTTTTTTTAGTGTTCCGTACGGAACACTTATAAGATGACTTCGGTGTCTGTCTGTCTGTCTGCCTGTCTATCTGTCTGTCCATCTGTCTGTCTGTCGCACCCGATTTTCTCCGAAACTATTTGTCATAGAAAGTTGAAATTTTGTAATAATATAGGAATTGACGACCTCATCAGAGCCGTGTAGTTTTGAAAGTTAAATTTTGACTTAAGGGGTTAGTTTTGGGGGGTGAAATAGGAAGCGAAAAAAAATTTTTTTTGCTAGGTCATCAAGTGTGGTGTCAAATGAAAGCCTGTGAAAACACGAGTAAAAAAATATATATACAATGTAATACTTGCGCACACTTTTCTTTGTATTATTTTTAAAAAATCCCGAAAAATCGCTGTGCCCCTTATCTCGAAAAGTACTGATCAAAAAATTTTGAAAAAATTCTCGAATATTCCCCACGGGGTGTAGATTGAACGAAAATTATCATAAGTGCATTACCTTTAATGATTTATCTGATATATAAAAAAAAAACAAAAATTGCAAGGTCATCAGTTTTAGTAAAGATTGGAAACAAACTTTGTTGAAAACTCATTTGGGGTGTGTTTTGTGAAGTCACTGATCATTTTATACCACTGCAACAACATTTTTTTATTTTAAAAGCAATCAACGTACGGAACACTAATTGTGGCAAGTTCAACTTGCACTTGACCGGTTATTTTTATTTATTTTTTTTTTTTTGATTATTTTCAGTTTCTTCTGTTTTTGTGAATAATAACATATAAAATATCGAGTTGTAAGGGATTCCGTTACTATTTAATTTGAGATTATCAAAATCCGTATTTGCCAGAAAGATTTTTTTCAACTTTTGTCGTGTACTCTATTTGTTTAGAAAGCTACTAGAGCGAACGGTATAGGTAATAAAAAGTTTTAAGATGACTTCACTGCATTGGATTATTGATTTAAAACTTGGCCAGGATTTGTGCTGGTAATATTTCATTCGCACAAAATAAAAGTCAAAATATTAATTTTAATACCCTTTGATAACGAATTGTCAGAACCGTTAAAAAAACTTTAAACACGAAACTTTCGTAGATTTTTTAAATGTTTCTTTAACAGACCTTTAAATAACTATTTTCCGACAAGAATTGCCTTTGTAACACCTTACAGTAAAATTCACTCGGTTTCATCCTATAAGACTCTAAAATAGATGGGAAGACAATAAAGAGTCAGTAAGATAAGTTTTTCTACATTCGGTTATTGATTTAAAGCTTTAAAAGGATTTGTAATGCTGTCGAATATTTTGGATTATAAAACCTTTCTAAATCTCCTGAACACTCTTCTTTAATAACCAACCACGTTTAGTTTTTAAATCCCAGCGGGGTCAAAGCTCAAACTTGGCCCTATAACTTTTTATCTACTTCCCTTCCAATACTAAACTTGGTGGCAGCTTTTTAGGCCATTAAACACGTATGCTACATAAATTATAATGTTACGGATTTGTTTTTTTACCTCGGCTTTTATTTTATTACTTTTTAAAGACCGAAGATATTACTTTTAAAACTCCTTAAAAATAAAAAAAAGTTAATGACCTACGCTTGAGAGTTTGTAGTTAATTTTATTACTTTACTTATAAAATTCTACAAAAGTATTTTAGCTACGATTTCTCAAAAATGTAAACTCAAACACATAAAAACGTCGGACTATTTTAGATCATGTCGTTTTTCGTAATATAGTACGTAGCATGAAGTTTGTGTGGTAATAAAGACATGCCACGTTTGTGTAGTAATGAAGATATACCACGTTCCAGTTTGAAGCCAGCCGGCTTCGTTTTGCGGTGACGTTTTGTTCCATGTGTTCATCTTTCTGTAGCGATAGCTATTTTTTTATGGGTCTAGCACACGTGCTACAGGGAAGTCCCTAAAGCGCTACAGGAGCGACACGTGTGCGGAGAAAGCGATTCACGTTGTTCTTAAATCGCTGTAAATTGTACTCGATGGGAAACACAGTTCCTGGGCAAATTATTCCAAAGGGATGATGTTCTCCATATAAATGACTGCTTGAAAAGCGTTGTACGAGGAGTAACAAGATGAACCTCATACGGATGTGAAGTATTAGCGTGACGTGTACTTCTAACATGCACCGCTCTGGGAGGAATTAAGCGGGCCACATCCTTCGAACACTTTCCATGAAAATACTTGTAGAATAGGGTCAAGTCGCCAACCGTTCTTCGATGTTCCAACGAATCAAGGCCACCTGTCAGTTCCGGGTCTCCAATCAGACGAACAGCTCTTCTCTGAATAGAATCCAACAAATGCAGTATATGTTTGGGAGCGGAGCCCCAAACATGGGAGCAGTATTCCATAGTTGGTCGAATTTGAGCTTTGTAAAGAATTAACGGTTGTTGTGAAGTGTAAAGCTTTCTGGTTCGAAATAATATTCCCAACTTCTGAGAAGCTCTCCTTGCTATGCCTGCAACATGTTCATGCCAGGACATATTTGCTCCCAAATTAACGCCCAACAATTTGAGTGACGATGTTAGGGGAATGGAGTGCCCCGACATAACTATGTCGGGTTCAGCAACGTTAACTTTTTTAGAAAAAACTGCCGCCTGGGTTTTTGTAGCGTTAAATTCCACTCGGTTACTGTCACCCCAAGATAGAATTTCTTCCAGGTCTTTGTTAGGTTAAACTACCTCCTGATGTCTGCGATGTTCGAGTATTCCAGGTGAATAAACAGATAAACGTACTGTCATCTGCAAAGTTGTAGATTGGATTCCTGGTCTTTTCCAGCAGATCGTTAAAGTGAATGAAGAGATAGTAGGAGACAGTATGGAGCCCTCGAGTACATCGGCGTTGATAGTGTTAAGTTGAATGATTTCCTGCTGTCTGCGGATATTCGTCTGAGTAGCCGATGTCCGAGCGTTTAAAGTGAATGAAGAGATAAGTGTACTGTCATCTGCAAAGCTGTAGATTGGATTCTCGGTCTTTTCCAACAGATCATTAATATAAATGAGAAAGAGAGTAGGAGACAGTATGGAGCCTTGGGATACACCGGCGTTGATAGTGAAGGTGTTAGAAAGAAATCCGTCGACTGCCACTCGCAAAGAACGCTCTCTGAGGAAACATGAGAGTCATAAACAGAACTTTTCAGACATACCACAAGAACGCAGCTTAGCCAACAGCCCATCGTGCCAAACACGGTAGAATGCCTTGGATATGTCAAGAGCAACTGCTCGAGATTCTCCAAAGTGTTCAATTGCGTTGTGCCAAACATGTGTTACATAAGTCAGGATATCTCCTGTTGATCTATTTTTACGAGAGCCATATTGGTGATCGCTAATAATGTTGAATCCTTCAAGATATTTTAGAAGATGCTGATTGATAGCCTTTTCCATGACTTTCGATATTATTGAAAGCAGTGCGATTGGTCGGTAGTTATTTGGCAAGGTCTTCTTGCCTTTTTTAGGTATCGGCCGAACTGTGGCACATGTCCAGCAGGAAGGACATATTCCCTTTCTGTAAGATAGGTTAAAAAGTCTACAGAAAACTGGTGTTAGTTCTCTCGCACAGTTTTTGAGAACTGACAGGTATTCCGTCGGCGCCAGAAGCCTTTTTGGTGTCTAGCTTCATCAAAATACGTTTTATGATACGCTGCCTGAAGACAATATCGGGCATCCTTGACTGCACTATAGGAATATTAGGTGGTGTTTTTCCCCTAATATTTTCTGTATCTGTGATTATCGTGAAGGTGTATGGTATCAAGGATCCCGGGTTCCAATCTCGGTAGATCAGTGTACTTATTTGTTAATTTATTTATTTGGTCACATGGATAAGTAGTAGTTGTTGAAGAAATGTAGTAACGGCCGGGGTACTAGTACCGCGTTGTCTAAAAGGTGTCGTGAAACATATGTTTCGAAACTTGGTCAACGTTAGCGTATATTACGAGTACTACATCTTCGCCGATATAGATCCAAATAACGTAATCCTTATTCAGGCGGAGAGGTGACCGATAAAAAAAGATTTAATTAAATAATTTGTCGATGCTGCTAAAGACAAGTAGAACAGGCTAAAGTTTGTCAATTAGGAAAAATAAATTGGAATTATTCATCGCGGCCTGCAGAAATGTTGAAAAGGTTATGTAAATTCGAGGTCGATTTTAATAGGTAAATTAATACAAACGCGAAATGATTCGGCTTAAAATTTTTTGGTTTCAATAGTGGTTTCAGAAGTTATGTTTTCTATTTCAAAAATGAATTTGGAGGGAGGGGAGTGGTAAAAAGGAACTGCGGCCTCCCGGCGACAGATTTTATCAAGGTATAGGTAGTATTGTTTAAAAAAAAACTATTATATTTATGTTATTAATGCAATAAATAATAATATTATAAACATATTAAGTATCGATTACTTTAACCACTGCGATAAAGGTATCTATAATAACGGTTAAAAATTCTGGCATATGTTACTCTATTTGTCCAAAATTGATTGTTCTGTCACGATTATAGTAAACGGTCTTCCCTTTGGGACTTGACAACTTTGAAATTTCACTGTGAACGCACCCTTAAGTCAATCACCGAACTGTCAACGTCAATCACCGAACTGTCAACGTCAAAACATTCAGTAAAGTCAACATTTTCATCATGGTGAAGTACACGAACGAACAACGTTTACAAATAATTAAAATTTACTACCAAAATTTGGAGTCGGTGACTGCAACTTTAAGAGCGTTAATGCCAATTTTTGGTCGTAATTCTCGTCCCAGTAGACAAGCAATTCATAGTCTAGTGAAAAAATTTGAATTAACATATTCGCTGCTGGATGTTCCCGTGCCAGTGAGACAACGGGTTGGTCGAAGTGGCCAGAATATTGCTGCCGTTCAAGCGTCCATCTCAAACGAACCAAAACAGTCGATTTCACGGCGTTCTCAAGAATTGGGTATCGCTCAGACCACACTACGGCGAATTTTGCAAAAGGATCTTGGCCTGCACCCTTATAAGTTAAAGTTAACTCAAGAACTAAAGCCACTCGATCATATGAAGCGACGTACGTTCTCGAATTGGGCTCTAGAAATGTTGGAAGAAGATGACCAATTTCATCGCAAAATCATCTGTGATGAAGCGCATTTTTGGATAAACGGCTTCGTCAACAAACAGAATATGCGTTATTGGTCAGGTGAAAACCCTCATGTGCTTGAAGAAACATCACTTCATCCACAAAAAATTACTGTTTGGTGCGGTTTTCATGCCGGTGGTGTCATTGGGCCGTTCTTTTTCGTTGATGAAAATAACCGTCACTTTACAGTCAATGGAGATCGCTACAGAGGCATGTTGCAACGTTATTTCTTTGATCAATTGCATGGGCTAGACATTAATGATATGTGTTTTCACCAAGACGGCGCCACAAGCCACACAGCGGGTGTAACAATCGACTTACTGCAATCTAAATTGGGTGAACGTGTTATATCGAGAAATGGTCCCGTCGAATGGCCGCCTAGATCATGTGATTTAACACCTCTAGACTTCTTTTTATGGGGGTACGTTAAATCATTGGTCTATGCTAACAAGCCTGCGTCGTTAGAAGAGCTCAGAGCCAATATTGAAACAGAGATAGCGGCCGTTTCCGTCGAAATGTGTGGCCGAGTCATCGAAAATTGGGTTCAATGAATCGACCGCTGCAAACGTGCCCGTAGTGGACATATGAATGAAGTCGAATTCCATACATAAATGTTTTGATTGTACTTCAAGCCGATAGTAAAATTTTCGAAATGTCTAAAATGGGTTGCGTTTTATTTCAAAAAAAATTTGTCAAGTCCTTAATGGAAGACCCGATAGAATCATTTTAAGTGAGTAACTTATTTTTACTTCCATTTCTGAAGGGAAGTATTATATTTGTGAAAAAGTCACTTTCCAATATTCTTGCACTTCTTCACGTTTCAGGATCCCTAGATTATGAAAACTAGTTTTCTATTTAGGTCCTGCTGTCTCTCTCTGTGTCTGTGACCCTCAAACAAAATGAGATATCAGTTTCAAAATCGGTACGTATATCATACTTGAAGTGGGAATGGAACCTATAATTTTTGGCCGATATTGCTTTAGAACAGTGAAAAGAGTCGATAAGTTTTGTATATTCTCGATATCAATAAAAGGTATTTTTTTAGTGGAGATAATTAACAAACATGATTATTCGTAGTGAAATATTAAGAAGTTAAAGTGGTGGCGAGGGCATTAGAGGGGTTGCTTGATACAGTGTTTTATATTATTTTTTTAGAATTTTTGGAATCGACGAAACTAAAAATTATGTTATTTTATAACTATTATAATAGCTTGTTTATGGTCACACACACATATAATGGTTTAATGAAGTAGGGGAAGGAGTTAGACAGGTTGCTTCGTAAATGTTGTCTTATATATCATTTTTAAGACATGAGAATCGAGTAATTTGGAAATTGCGTTATTTTTATTTTCCCTGGTAAACTATTGTATTCATAGAAACAATCTCCTCTCAAATTCTTGACTTTTTTCACGTTTTAGGGTTCCTAGATCAAGAAGAATATCATTACTCATTTTCGTCTCTCTATTTGTCGGTCTGTTGGCACGAGAATTTTCGAACGAAACGAAATATCAATTTCAAACTTGGTATATATATATATATATATATATATATATATATATATATATATATATATATATATATATATATATATATATATATATATATATATATATATATATATACTTAATAGAGGCATAAAACCTATAGATTTTGAACGATGTCGCTTAAGGCGAAAGGGGTGCAAGAAATGCGAGCCGATAAATTTGGAAATAATGTAGTAGTAGTAGTAATAGTAAAATGAGTGGCTGGTACCTTGAGTCCCTGGTGTCACTTAGATCTCAATTTTTGCTTTTTTTCACCTTTTGGGGTTCCTAGATCAAGAAAAATATCATTACTCATTTTCGTCTGTCTGTTTGTTGGTGTGTTGGCACGAGAATTTTCGAACGAAACGAAATATCAATTTCAAACTTGGTATATATATATATATATATATATATATATATATATATATATATATATAGACGGATAAAACCTACGGTTTTTGAACGATGTCACTTAAGGCGAAAGGGGTGCAAGAAATGCGGGCCGATAAATTTGGAAGTAATGTGGTAGTAGTAGTAGTAGTAGTAAAATGAGTGGGTAGTACCTTGAGTCTCTGGTGTCACCTAGATCTAAAAGTTCTTCTGTGACTCCCTACTAAGTCGAGTCAAGGTCGCATTCCCAGTCCGGCATTTTCTGCCAAGAGACATAGGCTATTCACCCTGACCTCTTGTAGATCTTTGAATTCACAGAATAGTTGCCCCAGTATCTATATCTTTTTATCATTAGTTCCGGACATTCGCACAGAATTTGAATACTGTCCTCCCTTTCTCCCTCGCACTGCCGACATATTTTCTGCTCAGTCAGTTTGAGGTTATATAGATGGGCCACTACAAGCACATGTCCCGCAAGGAGTCCTATGCTCAGATGTAGTCTTTGCTTTGACATCGACAAGAGTTCCTTTGTTCTGCCTGTCGTAGTTTGTTTCATAAGGAGTTTGGCTTGGCGACACCGCGCTCCTGCAGTCCAAGGGAGTTGGTATACTTTGTCCAACCGTTCCCTGATTTTGTTTTTACCGAAAGCGAATGTAACTCCTACAACCTGTTCAGGTGGGTCCTCTAAGGTGCCTCTTTTGGCAAGTAATGTGGTAACTATTCCTGGTTTTTTGTTGATACCATAAACAAATGTTATGCATAAATATTTATAGTAACACTTGTAAGGGGTAAAACTGATGGGGTAGGAGTTTTTAGGGGTTGATTTGTATAGATCGTATTACATGTCACTGAAAAAGAACTTTGTTCAATATAGTGGTTTTAATAAGTTAAGAAGCAGTGTTTGCATCAGTTTTGACGAAGAAAACTTGCCACAATGGTGGTCTGTTTTTAAAGGTTTTCGTACTAGTTATATTTTTTTCCTATTTCACACCCACAACCTAAATAAACTACTACGTTTTCTAACCAAAACAACTATGCTTAGTATATTCCTATTGTCCATTTTTTCCTAATTCTACCAGAAACAAAGGTAAATACACACCAAAACTCCCCCAGTCATTAGGAACCACCATCATATCAACAGCGAAGTCTCACACAGTGTTTTAATTATCAGTATGTATGTGATTTCATCAACTTTTACAATGTATCTCATAATTTAAAAATAAATATTTGTTGTAAATAATATTAATTGCATATATCCGCCATGAAAACTAAATAATTAATATTAATTTTGTTGTCCTTGTTTTTTCATGAAAGTTCCAATAATTAACTAATACATAATTTAGTCAATTTGGGGATATTTTTGGTTATGCTATTATTAAAAAAGTGAATTTAATTTAATTGATATCTATTGTTCTCCAATTACGCCAACCTTGCATGTAATGTTACAGAATATTAAAGTGTTTGTCCTGCTTTTATTAAAAAAACCTTAATAAGCAACATTTCTATTAAAAAAAGTTATGATGAAATTAACGACACGTAACGGGCCAGGTGCAAGTCGGACTTGCGCAATTAGTGTTCCATACGTTGAATGCTTTTACAATAAAAGTTTTTGTTACGGTGGTATAAAATGATCAGTGACTTCACAAAACACACTCCAAATGAGTTTTACAAAGTTTGTTTCCAATTTTGGTCGAAAACTGATGACCCTGAAATTTTGTTTTTTTTTATATGCCGGATAAATTATTAAAGGTAATGCACTCGTGATAATTTTCGTTTAATCTGCACCCTGCGAAGAATATTCCAGAAATTTTTCAAAATCAATACTTTTCGAGATAAGGTAGGGCAGCGATTTTTGGCAATTTTTTAAAAATAATACAAAAAAAGTGTGCGCAAGTATTACATTATATATATTTTTAAACTCGTGTTTTCACAAGTTTTCATTTGACACGCCACTCGATGACATGGTCATTTTTTTTTCACTTCCAGTTTCACCCCCAGTCAAAATTTAACTTTCAAAACTACACGTCTCTGATAGTGCCATCAGCTCCTATATAAGTGCCAAATTTCAACTTCCTATGCTAAGTAAGTTCGGAGAAAATCGGGTGTGGCAGACGGTCAGACAGATAGACGGACAGACACCGAAGTGATCTTAGAAGTGTTCCGTACGGAACACTGAATAGATTTTGCACAAAATCAGAAAATATCTCGGATAATTAAACACACTGACAAAAATTTAAGTTGCCTTCTAAACTACACGTCTCATTTTTTTTTACAGTTGTGAAAAGTAGATAGGAATAGGTTTTTAGTGTTCCGTACGGACACTTCGGTGTATGTCCGTCTGTTCGGTGTATGACCCGATTTTCTCCGAAACTATTTGACATAGAAAGTTGAAATCACTATTCTACAAAAATTTTTTTTTCTTTCACAGAATAACGACCCATGATTTTGGTTTTGAACTTCCAGGACCAAAAATGGATTAGCTGTTGAATAATAATGCATGTTAGGGCTGTTAACTGCTCCATTACTTCGAAAAGTAGCTTCATAAGAAAACATTATTTTGGATAAAAAATTTGAATCGGCCTTTATTGCTCCATTGATGGTGGTACAAAAGTTTACTCGTCGTTCAAAATTACGGTCTTGAAGTTCTTGGTGTAGTTCCATATGAAAGGGATGATACTTGTATTTTCTTGTGGTGTGATTAGCCGTAGATTGGAATGCGTCAAATAAGTCAGGTAGTTGACGGCTGCTGACCTGGGGATTATCTTCAACATGAAGTAAAATCTCCATTCCTTTTTCCTCATTGGTAGCATTCTGGTTTACTACTTTCCATTTTGTATACTCAACGCTACTACTACCATCAAACCGTTCCATTAAGGACTGAAAAGATTTTCTAGATGGTATACGTCTATTAGGGTACTTCGCTCCGTAAAGCCTTACCGCCAAAAGACAATTTTTTCCCGCCTCGACCAGTATATAAACCATATCGATTAATTCATTTTTAGGAAAATGTATAACTATTACCTTTATACGTCAATTACTACAACAAATGAAACTATTTTTACTTGCTTAATAGACATGTTAAATTTGACAATGCCTACATTTTTGTTTTTTCTTGGCAACTATGATATTATAGCGTAAGTGTATTAAAAACAAGGGTAAAAATTGAAAAATTCAAAATAAATCGAAAACTATTAGAAATAGGTATATGACATACTTAATAAAAGTTGGAGGGTTTTTGTAAAAATCTATCAGAAAAAAATAATAATATACAGGATGTGCCATTTAAAAAATTTGAGATTTTTCAATTTAAAATAGTCGAAATGCATAAATTTATTTTGAACACCTTGTAGCATCTTACTGAAATTTCTTTACATATATCTTTTTTTCATCTCTATAGAACGCTCGCATCAATTATGAGTATTCCACCTTCAGAAACAACGGCGCTACTGGAAATTTTTTACAAACCTGAAAACTAGTTTTAAAAAAAAAAAAAATTGAAATATTAGAAAAACTACTAGGTTTAGGTATATAATATTATTAATAAAAAAGTTATAAAATTTTACGCAGAATTTAAAAATAAATTAGAAAATAGGATATTCCATTTAAAAAAAACATATGTTATATCGGCCACACTTTTTTGAAGTACCCAATATACTCAAAAATAATTTTAAACTGTGCACCTTAATATTCCCTAAAACCATTGTATTTAACATTTTTTCGTCATTCCCGAAACAAATGAGATAATGAACTTTACTCTATCGTTAACTCACTCTCTACATAACTTTTTTTTTATTTATTTTGTCGTATTTATTTAATTGTAATATATTTTTAGAATTTATCAGTCAGGCAGGGTTTTTTTGTGGCACGTGTTTAAAGTTTTAAAATAATTGTACTGAATAATAGATACACGGCTAATTTTGTTTAACCTAAAAAGTTTTATATGATGATTTCCAGTCATATTTTGCCTTCGGGATGTCTCTTTTCATAGTCCAGCAGTAACCAGCATACTGGGACTCCATTTGCCTTGGTACCTCTTTTCCATAGCAGAAATCTGCTGATGAAAACGCCCACCATGCTCATCAGAGACTGCCTCAAGATTTTCAGGGAAAAAGTCTAAGTGGGAGTCCAAGAAGTGAATTTTTAAGGACATGTTGCAGCCCATTTCTTTGTATGAAGTCAGAAGATCACGCACTATTTCACTATAGTTTTCTTCTTTATTATTGCCAAAAAATCCACAACAGATATTTTTGAATGATTTCCACCCTGCTTTTTTTGGGTGGATGTAACAGTTCCTCAAAATGTTCATCATCCGATATTAATGATCTTATTTGGGGCCCTATAAAAATTCCTTCCTTCAGTTGCATCACTTATTTTAGGAAATTTAGATTTCAAATATATAAATGCAGCAGAACCTTTATCCATTTTTTTTTTTTACAAAATTTTCTATAAGCCCCAGTTTTATGTGCATGGGAGGTAAATACACCTTTTCGGGAACCACTAATGTGGTATTTGATACATTTTTATACCCAGGAATAAGAGATTCACGTTTAGGACAATGTTTCCTTATGTAGTGAGACTCCTTATCCCTGCTGTCCCATTCACTCCAGAAACAGCAGAATTTCATGTATCCAAGTTGCAAACCTAACAATAAAGCTATAACCTTCAAATCACCACAGATATTTCAGTTTTATTTAGTATACTGAATTTTTTCTAACAGCAATTTCATATTTTCATATGTCTCCTTCATATCACTGGCATGCGCGACAGGTATTGATGGATTATGGAGTAGTACAGCCCTCAAACTGACTTTCGATGAGTCTATGAACAAACGCCACTCATGTGGCTGGTGTTGATGTCCAAGAGCCTCCATTACTGCACAAACATCATTACAAAAAACTACATGGCCTTCTTTAGAGAAGTAGTCACTGAAATCACTATGGCGTCTACGATAAACGCATATCCTTGTACCTTTTTGGAGTAGATTCCAACCTTTGAGCCTGGAACTTAAGAGCTCAGCTGGCTCTTTAGACAAATTTAAATTCCGTATAAGATCATTAAGATCTTCTTGAAATAAAAAGTGAGGTTCTGATGGACTACTTGCTTCAAGTGTAGGGTCACTTCTCTCGCTTTTTCCGTCTTCAGTATGAACTGGGTCGGAGTCGGAGTTATCACTTAAGGTCATGAAATTTGGAAACACCCTCCCTCCAAATCATAGGGACTGAAAACGGCATATGATGAGTACCATTTTTCCAACCAGTGCGAAGCCTAACATAACACATGATACACAGCATATATCAAAATCACTAACTTTACACCCAAAATAAAGCGCACAACATTTTTTTCACAAGCGGTGTAAAATTTCGCCTCTGAGACTTGAAGATCAGTTCACCACATACCTAGCAGAAGTTGTTTGGTTGATTTACACACTTTCTTGGCATTTACAATAAAAACAAAAAACAGCAAAAAATACGTAGGTACACGTGTTACCAGACTCATTACAATTACACTACTGGCTACTGACCCTCTGCTTGCTAAAAAAGTGCAATATTTGTACATAATAGGACAGGTTTGAACATCATTAAGCCTGGACAGAGTTAAAACATGTTTTAACATGAATAAGTTTGCCTGGTGCCAAATTATTCTGAATACAAATTCCCACTTCTATATTTACAAGAGTTATAACAATAATATCCTAACACAGAGAAGTATATTACACAAAAATGATTGTCACAAGAAAATTATGCCTGATAGAAGAAATCTGATAACATATTTGAATTCAGCATAAAAAACTGAACTAGGATCTCTATTCAGGTTGACCAGTGAATTTGGTAAACTAACATAAGAATTGATGGCCTCATCAAAGCCGTGGAGTTTTGAAAGATAAATTTTGACTTAAGGGATTAGTTTTGGGGGGTAAAATCGGAAGTGCAAAAAAAGTTTTTACCGGTCACCGAGTGGGGTGTCAAATGAAAGTTTGTAAAAATATATATAATGTAATACTTGCGCACACTTTTCTTTGTATTATTTTTAAAAAATCGCGAAAAATCGCTGTCTCTTATTTCGAAAATTATGGATCAAAAAGTTTTAAAAAAATTCTAGAATATTCTCTACAGGGTGTAGATTGAACGAAAATTATCACAAGTGCATTACCTTTAATGATTTATCTGGTATATAAAAAAAATTCCAAGGTCATCAATTTTCAATAAAGATCGGAAAAAGATCTTGTTGAAAACTCATTTGGGGTGTGTTTTCTGAAGTCACTGTTCATTTTATACATCCTTAACAAAAATTTTTATTTCAAAAGCAATCGACGTACGGAACACTAATTGCGCGAGTCCAACTTGCCCTTGACCGGTTATTTCATTTTAAAGTTTTTGAAAATTTTAGCCAATATACGAGTTTTCGTGCATTTTCTTTTTAAATGTCAACTTGGTCAGGTAACTGCAATCACGAGTTTATCATCCATTACGTTACTTTTCATAATTTTTGAAAGAAAATCTAACCCTAAGTTTAACAAAATATGTAATAAAAAAATTGTTCACGCAATGAGGAACTTTTTTACTGAACATCTATAATATATATAAAATGCAACATCTCTCTGTCTGTCTGTCCGTTAGTGATCTTATCACTGGAGAACCACTTATCCGATTTACGTACTTTTTTTTTTAAAACATACTTATGTTCTCTGGCCAGGTTATAGGCTATATTTTATTACGATAGGTAGCATAAGGAATGAGCAGTGACAATAATAGTGAGTGAAGTTGGAAAAAAGTTTGCTGCTAGCGCGTTCCCTTGCAATATACAGCCTAAACCATTAAATATGAAACAATATTATGTAGCAGAGAATATCTTTTATCTATAATCTATAATATATATAAAATGCAATGTCTCTCTGTCTGTCTGTCTGTCCATTAGTGCGTTTATCACGCGAGAACCACTTATCCAATTTATGTGTCTTTTTTAAATTCATACATATATTCTTTGGCCAGGTTATATAATAATAATAATAATCTATATCTATAATATATATAAAATGCAGCGTCTCTCTGTCTGTCTGTCTGTCCGTTAGTGCGCTTATCATTGGAGAACCACTTATCTGATTTACGTGCTTTTTTTTAAAACATTCATATGTTCTCTGGCCAGGTTATCTATATATAATATATATAAAATGCAACGTCTCTCTGTCTGTCTGTCTGTCTGTCCGTTAGTGCGTTACGTACTTTTTTTTTTAAAACATACATATGTTCTCTGGCCAGGTTATAGGATATATTTTATTGCGTTAGGTAACATAAAGAATAAGCAGTGACGATAATAGTGAATCAAGTCGAAAGAAAGGCTACCGTTACCGTGTTCTCTTACAATATACTGCCTAAACCATTAAATATGGAACAATATCATGTTGCAAAGAATACAATATATATATATATATATATATATATATATATATATATATATATATATATATATATATATATAAAATGCAACGTCTCTCTGTCTGTCTGTCCGTTAGTGCGCTTACGTGTTTTTATAAATTTATACATATGATATGTTCTATATAATTCGATATAAGCCTAGATAATGGGAGATAAGTATAAATAATGGGAGATAAGCAAAGATAAGTCTAGGTAATGTAAGTTATGGTGAGATAATGGGAGATAAGGAGAAATAATGGGAGATGAGCAGAGATAAGCTTAGATAATGGAAATTATGTAGAGATAATGGGAGATAAGGAGAAATAATAGGAGATAAGGGGAAACAGGGGCAGATATTTTATTACGTTAGGTAACATAAAGAATGAGCAGTGGCGATAGTAGTGAATCAAGTCCACGCGAGCAGAGCCGCGGGCACGGCTAGTCTTTCATAAACCCTCAAAAGGTTTTAACATTTCAAAGTTAACAATCAGTAACCGTAACATTTACAACTTTAAACGTATAAAAAAAAACAATTAGACTTCTGTCAAAGTGAACAAAATAAATCTTCCAGATTTTCCGCGACTGTTTGCTAAGTCAGAAGTCTCAATATTATAAATCACAGTAACTCTTGCAACCATTTATACTAAACATATTATACCGGAGTAACTTTTGTGATTCATTTGCTCAGAAATTTTGTAGACAATATATTTTCGCTGGCAATAAATATTCTGTATCACACATATGGAGTTTCGCGACACGAAAAACATTCCCTTTGTAATAATCGGAGAAGAGAACTGGAAAAACTGAAAAAGGGATTTTTCTGAAAGTTTTTCTTGTAACAACTTGAATATTCGACCACGATATAACGTCATCTATGGTCAGCGGGGCGGAGAGGGCATATGGTTACAAAGGGCTACTTATATAGGGGTCGCTAATAAACAATCGGGAAACTCTCTGACGCTGAAAGGCTTTTCAGCAAAATAAAATCAAAAGCAGTGTGAGAAAGGGAAGAAAAACCATTTTATACCGAAATCCAGCGATACTGAATCGATAACCGAAATGCAGTTGAACTTTACCAACTTACACTCAACTTTAGACTCGATAACGGGGGGGGGGGGGGATTTATTACAAAAACTAATCTTTTATATAACGGAATTTTAAAAATATCCCCGAAAAAGGCGTCCCTGTTGCTAAAGGGTTGCAATTTCCTACATAAATAGTGGCTAGGGAGGCAGCTTACGGTGTAAGCACCAAATAATATAATAAACATGATACATTCATGTTGGTATTCGAACGTTTCTTGTTATTCGAATAAAATAAAATTAATATAAAATAACAATTAATTCTATACACTAAAAAATTAGGATTTGAATGTGTTTTCCTATAACTAGAAATGAGAGAGTAAGGAAATCTGATTTTATATCCGCGAACTTTCCTGTAAAACACTTCGGTTTTAGATTAGTAAGTGTAATTCCTTTTTGTACTCTGAAATCAACGAACACTATTTCTTTAGCTAAATAAACTATTTTGTTGTATTCAAGCGAGTAATTGGCTTTAATCAATCAACTTTCACAAATATTTTATTACAAATACTGCCCACATGATCATTAATTTTATTATATTTACCTTATACCACTGTTTGTCACATACTTTATTGTAGGAAAACGGAAATTAAGCTTCAAGAAAAAAAATACCGGCAAAAGCCTTTCATCAAACATTTTTTGTTGAAAGGCAGTCAGAAATTTTAATATAAAAAAATTATTAACTTTCTTTTATACTTTAGAGTATTAACCAAATTAATATTTATTATAAACATTGTTCTTAAGGTAAAAAAAAGTTAAAAATAACTCGTTTAATTACGTCCCAATTGATTTTATTAGCCGTTCAGTAGTAATGATGGAAGCTACCACTCCTCTACCCTGGTAAACGGTAAAGAAATAACGTGCTTCTGAGAGTTCACCCCCTTGAATCGCTATGAGTTGTACTCGGTGGGAAACACATTCCGAGCCAAATTATTCCAAAGGGATGATGTTCTCTATATAAAATACTGCTTGAAAAGTGTACGAGAAGTAACAAGCTGAACCTCGTACGGATGTGATGTATTAACGCGACTTGTATTAATAGCATGCACCGCCGTAGGAGTAATTAAGCGAGCATTAAACGCTTTCCATGAACATACTTGCAGAATAGAGTCAGGTCGCCAACTGTTCTTCGATGTTGCAAGGTTTCTGGTGAGTTCTCGGTCTCCAATCAGGCGAAAGGCTCTTTTTTAAAAGAATCCAAGAAATGCAGTGTATATTTGGAAGTTCTCTTCTGCATCGAATCTAACTAATGCAGTGAATGTTTGGGAGTAAAACCCTCAACATGGCAGCAGTAGTCCAAAGTTGTCGAATTTGAACTTTGTTCAGAATTAACAGTTGTTATGGCGTGCAAAGCTTTCTAGTTCGAAATAGTATTCTCAGTCCTTTGCTATGCATGTGACATATTCATACCAATACATGTTTGCTCTCAAGTTAACACCCAGCAACTTGAGTGACAATGCTAGAGGAATGGAGTGTCTGGACATAACTATGTCGGATTCCGCAACGCTAACTTTTTTTAGAAAACATTGGCGCCTGGCGTTTTGTAGCGTTAACGTGGTTACCGTCACTCCAAGATAGAATTTCTTCCAGATTTTCGTTAAGTTGAACGACTTCCTGCTGGCTGCAGATATTTGCATGAGTAGCCGATGTTTGAGCATTCAATATGAATGAAGAAATAAGTGTACTCTCATCTTCAAATCTGTAGATTGAAGGGCACACCCGCGTTGATAGTGGATGAAAGGAAAGCGTTATGCGAGCACTGAACACATCTAAAAGGCAGGATAATAAAGGGCGTATTCAAAGATGGCCTAAAAAACTCTTGCTGCATCGAATCCGAAGGGCACTGGTTTATACCTAATAAATGACTTTTGCCAAAATTTGTTTTCATTTTGAGAAAGATAAACGCTGTGTATATTCGTAGGTAAATACCTGCGTAAATTTTATTGTAAGAATACAGAAATTAAAATACAAATTTTGTGTGAAACAGCTTGCAAGAAACCTCACATGGAGCAAACGCTCGTTTTAAACGTGCATTTGGATAATTAGAAATGTACGAAAGACGCAAATTAAAAAGTCATACCCCCAGATCTCCGCTTTAAAAGCTTAATAGAAGCCAGCTTTAATTATTCCCGTTGTGGTAAGGGTAAACTACAAGTCCCAATGTGTGGCACACCGGGATGTCAGGATAATCCTGTGCTAAATTCCATAGCAATATGCTATCCTGTTCTCTCTTGTTCTCATATAGAGCATTTTACTATAAAATGTTTCGTAGGTGCTTTCTGTTTCACCAGGTTGTTAGCTTAATTAGGGGAAAAATAATTAAGATTTTGTAGAGACAGCTATAGAATTTTTATTAAATTCTTTGTGTTAGGGTACATGCCTGGCTGTCAAAAGTATTATTATTTATTTACTTCCATTGTCAAAGGAATGTTTCATCTGCGGAGAAAAATATCCCTACGAAATGTTAACGTTCTTTTAGGTTTCAGAGTCATTAGATCACGAAAAAATAGTGCTTCATTTCTGTGAATCCATCTGTCTGTTTATTCACACGATAACTCTGGAAGAAACTGCGATATCGATTTCAAATTGGTTACACATATACTACTTAAAGTAGGAATGAAACAAACAGTTTTTGAGAGATATCGGTATAGATATATAGATATAGATACCACGCGTACAAGTATGAAATGCGAAGTCCAGAGAACAGATGGTGCACCAATGCAGTTTGTGCTATAAAGATTTGACACTGCACCATTTTGTTGTGTTATCAACAAGGGTCAGACGCGCACGAGTGATAAATTGGAAAAGTGTGTGCATAGTGTTGTGTTCAGTATGTCGAAATTTATACCCAACAAAGAGCATTCGCGGACAGCATTAATTTTTTGTTTTCATTTGAAGAAAACTGCTGTTGAATCATACCGATTACTTCGAGAAGCTTATGGTGAACATGCTCCATTGCAAGATACGTGTGAACGATGGTTTCGGCGTTTCAAAAATGGTGACTTCGATGCTGCAGACGAGGAACGTGGAAAACCGCCAAAAAAATACGAAGGTGTGGAATTGCAAGCATTGTTGGACGAAGATGATTCGCAAACACAAAAACAACTCGTCGAGCAATTGGGCGTTAGTCAACAAGCTGTTTCCAATCTGCTACGAAAGATGGGAAAGATTCAGAAGACCGGTAGATGGGTACCACATGAGTTGAACGACAGGCAAATGAAAAACCGCAAAAACACGTGTGACATTTTGCTCGCTCGGTACAAAAGGAAGTCGTTTTTGCATCATATATTTACAGGGGATGAAAAGTGGATTTATTTTGAGAATCCCAAGCGCAAGAAATCATGGGTAGACCCAGGCGCACCATCCACATCGACCTCAAAACCAAATCGCTTTGGCGGAAAGACGATACTCTATGTTTGGTGGGACCAGAGGGGCGTGGTCTATTATAAGCTGGTAAAACCTGGGGAAACGGTTAATACTAAACGTTCCCAACAACAATTGACTGATTTGAACGGTTCGTTGCTTGAAAAAAGGCCAGAATACCGAAAGAGGCAACATCATGACAATGCTCCATCACATACGGCAAAACCAGTTCGCGAGACGTTGGAAGCACTCAGCTGGGAAGTTCTACCCCATGCGGCTTACTCACCAAACTTGGCTCCTTCCAATTACCACTTGTTTACATCGATGGGTCACGCCCTTGCTGAGCAGCGCTTTGATTCGTACGAAGATGTGAAAAAATGGCTCGATGAGTGGTTCGCAGCAAAAGGGGAAGATTTTTATTGGCGTGGTATTCACAAATTGCCCGAAAGATGAGAAAAATGTATAACAAGCGATGGAGCATACTTTGAATAAAGCACTTTTTATCATTCTTCCGAATTTAACATGTTTTTTTAGAAAAACAATCCGCACTTCATACTTGTACACCTGGTATATATTTTGCAAATACATAAGGGCTTAATGATGTGGGGAGGAGTTACTAGAGTATCGTTTCGCACATGTCATGTTAAACGTCTTTTTTCGAAGTTCTTGGCGACTCTGAATCTAAAAAATGTGCTATTCTTGCATTATTTTCAATTATTCAAACACAAAGAAAGTAAAGAAGTGGGAAAGAGGTTAGAGGGATTGCCTACTACAGTTACCAAAATTTTATTATTTTTCCTATATTAATTTTAGTCCAGTTTTAAAGAAAATTTATTTTATTTTTGTATTACTTAAAATAATCTCGTAATTTAAATGTAGTCAGTTTTAATATGAAACCTTTAAAATCAACTTTTAAAATACTTTGGAAAACAGATTCCGGAAAATAAAATATGTATTGTTCAGATATTTAGTTTTCCAGCGAAAAGTCAATTCAACAAACCGGTCAAGTGCAAGTTGAACTTGCACAATTGGTGTTCCGTACGTTGATTGTTTTTAAAATAAAAATTTTTGTTAGGGTGGTATAAAATGATCAGTGACTTCACAAAACACACCCCAAATGAGTTTTCAACAAAGTTTGTTTCCAATCTTTACTGAAAACTGGTGACCTCGAAATTTTGTTTTTTTTTTTTATATACCAGATAAATTATTAAAGGTAATGCACTCGTGATAATTTTCGTTCAATCTATACACCGTGGAGAATATTCCAGAATTTTTTCAAAATTTTTTGATCAGTACTTTTCGAGATAAGGTAGGGGACAGTGATTTTTTAAAAGTAATACGAAGAAAAGTGTGCGCAAGTATTACATTATATATATATATATATATATATATATATATATATATATATATATATATATATATATATTTTTACTCGTGTTTTCACAAGCTTTCATTTGACACCACACTCGATGACCTAGTAAAAAAAAATTTTTTTCACTTCCGATTTCACCCCTCAAAACGAACCCCTTAAGTCAAAATTTATGTTACGGTGGTATAAAATGATCAGTGACTTCACAAAACACACCCCAAATGTGTTTCCAACAAAGTTTGTTTTCAATCTTTACTGAAATCTGATGACCTTGAAATTTTTGTTTTTTATATACCATATAAATTATTAAAGGTAATGCACTCGTGATAATTTTCGTGCAATCTACACCCCGTGGAGAATATTCCAGAATTTTTTTCGAAATTTTTTAATCAGTTCTTTTCGAGATAAGGCCCGGGACAGCGATTTTTCGCGAATTTTTAAAAATAATACAAAGAAAAATGCGCGCAAGAATAATATTATATATATATTTTTTACTCGTGTTTTCACAAGCTTTCATTTGACACACACACCCGATGACCTAGTAAAAAAATTTTTTTTTTCACTTCCGACTTCACCCCCCAAAACTAACCCCTTAAGTCAAAATTTAATTCTCAAAACTACATGGCTCTGATGAGGCCATCAATTCCTATATTATTACCAAATTTCACCTTTCTATGTCAAATAGTTTCGGAGAAAATCGGGTGTGACAGACAGACAGACAGACAGACAGGCAGACACCGAAGTGATCTTATAAGTGTTCCGTACGGAAACACTAAAAAGGATTAGGTATTTAATGTGGCTTGACGTCCTTAGATCATGAAAAAATAGTGCTTCATTTCTGTGAGTACATCTGACTGTCTATTCACACGATAACTCTGGAAGAAACTGAGATATCGATTTCAAATTTGTTACACGTATACTACTTAAAGTAGGAATGAAACACTCAGTTTTTGAGAGATATCGCTATAGATATATAGATATAGATATATAATTTGAAAATACATGTGGGTTTAATGATGTGGGAAGGAGTTACTAGAATATCGTTTCACACATGTCATGTTAACCGTCTTTTTTCGAAGTTCTTGGAGACTCTGAATCTAAAAAATGTACTATTGTTGCATTATTTTTAATTATTCAAACACAAAGAAAGTAAAGAAGTGGGAAAGGCGTTAGTACAGTTACCAAAATAGTATTATTTTTCTTATATTAATTTTAGTCCAGTTTTGACAACAATTTTGAACTTTCAAAGAAAATTTATTTTATTTTTGTATTACTTAAAATAATCCCGTAATTTAAAATGCAGTCAGTTTTAATATGAAACCTCTAAAATCAACTTTTAAAATACTTTGGAAAACAGATTTCGGAAAATAAAATATATATTGTTCAGATATTTAGTTTTCCAGCGAAAAGTCAATTAAATAAAGGATTAATTATTTAATGTGGCTTGACGTCCATACAAAAACAAAATGGGTCATAATTTTTCAATCTTTATTACTAGACTAGGTTTTAGAAAATTGTTGATTTCAGCTTTGTTTTGCCTTTGATTTCCCAGGCGTAAAACCATTTTAATCATTGGCGCACCTAGAAACTTTTTCCATTTATGAAATTACTTTTAACACAAATAGATTATTTACCTTACTGTGGCATATTTAACAAGAGTTAAATAGTTTTAAATCTCTTTTCTAATTAGTAATTGCTCCGGGAATTTATCGTCATTTTCATTTTTAATTTCAATAAAACATTTCAACTAACTTTATACTGACAAGCAAAACTTTTATTATTTTTTTTATGTTAGTTAATTGCGTAGTAGCTGTGTTATAAAAAATGTATAATCTTCAAAATAATATCTAGAATAAAACTAAGATGGATTTATTTACACAACATAAAATTTGAAGATTGAAACACAAAATTATTTCTATTATAGAACACAAATAGTCTAAAGTCAACAAAGAATAAAAATAATTCATTTACACAGCTACATACGAGGCTGGTTTGAAAAGTCCGTGCAAAGTCCGAGAGATGGCACCACCGGCGCGTATCGAGGTCATGTTTAGTTAGTAGCATCTCTTGAATGAACGCACACCAAGTTTCAGCCATATTGGTCTATTTCTTTGTGTTTGGCATTCGTGTGAATCAAGGAAGTCGAGTGATTTTCAAGAAATGGACGAAAAAGAATTTCGTGTGGTGATTAAACATTACTTTATGAAAGGCAAAACGCCTCAGGAGACTAAAGAGAAGCTTGATAAACATTATGGTGACTCTGCACCTTCGATTAGAACAGTTTATAAGTGGTTTCAAAATTTTCGGACTGGCCATATGGGCACAAGTGACGCTGAACGTTCTGGACGGCCTGTGGAGGTTACGACTCCAGAAATCATTGATCAAATCCATGATATGGTGATGGATGACAGAAGAGTTAAGGTGCGTGAGATTGCTAGTGCTGTGGGCATCTCGACTGAACGGGTACATAATATTTTGCATAAACATTTGGACATGAGAAAGCTATCCGCAAGATGGGTGCCGCAATTGCTCACGCTTGACCAAAAACGGAATCGTGTGAAGTGTTGCAAGGATGGTTTGCAGCTATTCCAGAAGAATCCGGAGGACTTTAAGCGTCGTTTCGTCACTGTGGATGAAACATGGATACATTACTATAGGCGAAGACCGTTCCTTCGGCCGGAAAGGTTATGGCGACTGTCTTTTGGGATTTGCAAGGGATAATCCTCATCGACTATCTGGAAAAGGGTAAAACTATTACAGGTGAATATTATTCATCGTTATTGGACCGTTCGAAAACCGAGCTGCAAGAAAAACGCCCGCGATTGGCCCACAAGAAAGTCCTTTTCCATCACGACAACGCACCAGCACACACCTCAGCAGTTGTGGTCGCAAAATTAATGGAAATAGGATTCCAACTCGTTTCACATCCCCCCTATTCTCCAGACTTGGCTCCCTCGGACTACTATTTGTTCCCCAATTTGAAGAAATGGCTGGCGGGGCAAAGATTTTATTCAAACGAGGAGGTGATTGCAGACACTAATGGATATTTTGCAGACTTGGACAAATCCTATTCTTGGGAAGGGATCAACAAACTAGAACATCGTTGGACGAAGTGTATAAGCCTAAAAGGAGACTATGTCGAAAAATAAAAAAGGTTTACCCCAAACATATAAGTAGTTTTTATTTTTGCACGGACTTTTCAAACCAGCCTCGTACAATTCGAAAATCAATAATTTTAAATGGTTTTAAGTTTTCTACTCCCTAGATTTAGATGAAAAATTTCTTGTCACTTTTCTTACCACTAAATTTAACTTGAAATTGGCCAACTTAAAAGATCTTCACGATTCCAGTTTATATGCAGATAGCTTTTTGATAATATTTTCAATGTAATATTGGAGATTTATAAAAATTAAATGTAATATAAAATGAATTAAATTAACGAACAATTAAAGTAGTGGCTAAT
This sequence comes from Pachyrhynchus sulphureomaculatus, assembly GCA_019049505.1. Lineage (NCBI taxonomy): Eukaryota > Metazoa > Arthropoda > Insecta > Coleoptera > Curculionidae > Pachyrhynchus > Pachyrhynchus sulphureomaculatus. The sequence goes on from CM032450.1 coordinate 36,670,038, forward strand.
TTGCATAAACAAAATACATACAGGACACAACCCCGTTCTTAATTTAAAATTAAAATAATGTTTGTTTGGAAAATGTTGACGTGATTAGAGATCTCGGTGTAATTTTTGATAGTAAACTTTCTTTTCTCCCACACATAGATGTTTGCAGAAACAAAGCGATGCGAATGTTAGGCTTCATTAAAAGGCATACAGGTGATTTTAGTAATGTAAAAGCCATAAAAATTTTAGATACCTCGCTGGTGAGACCACACTTGGAAAACTGTTCTAGTTTGTGGTCGCCCTACTTCTTATCGCGTCAGAAAATGCTTGATGGAGTTCAGAACAAACTTCTCAAATACATAGCCTTTAAGAGTCATATAGTGGTGGATTCAGTTGATTGTAATCAACTTGAATATCGCCTTCTTATTCAATCATTGAAAACTCGAAGGGACTCGGCAGATGTCATACTGGCCTAAAAATTGTTGCATGGGCTGTGTGCCCGGAATTACTTTCTATACTCAATTTTCATGTGCCACCGAGATCACTTCGAGAGCAAAGGATGTTTTGAGCTTCGTCAGCATAGAACCGTGCATAGTCAATATGGCGGTATTAATAGAATAATGCTGAACTGTAATTTGGGAAATATAGATTTATTTCACGTATCACTACGTAGTTTAAAAGAAATTCTTAAGGTTGGCCAATCTTTAAGGGGTGTGGAAGTGCTACCAGCTACAATATGTGTGTTTAACTATAAGTTTTAAATGTGAATGCCTAGTGTTTTAAAATTTTAATATTTTCTTCTTTTTAAACGTGTCTTTTTAGCGTTGTTTGTTTTTTTTTTTTTATCTATACTTTGGGAAAGGCCCCTGTCTACTTTTAATTTTTAGGTTATAGCTGTATACTGTATTCAATTATAGGTACTACTGTAACTGATTGGGCTTTGCCCGTTTGATTAAAATAAATAAATAAATAAATAAAAAAAAAATTGTCAACTGTATTTTTTTTTTTTTTTTTTTTTATGGGTCTAGCACACGTGCTGCAGGGAAGTCCCTAAAGCGCTCCAGGAGCGGCACGAGTGCGGGTAATTGGCAAATGTAATGTATACTGTTTTTGCTATTTTTGCTGTATACAGCTATATATATAAATAAATAAATAAATAAATAAATATCGTCTTTATTAAGATGTTAATTACATGTGATGTGAGTACATATTACCCACACACATCGTGTAGTAGAAGAGGCGAGATTTAACCATCGGTTACTCTTACATATAACCTCTTCAACACACAACGCGCTTACAAACAAAAATGAAGCAACAATTACATACTAACATAGTAAAATCAATAATCGAGAAGATACATTAAAATACAAATAAACTACGTCTGAGAATTCTGCTTATTTAACAGCTCTTCCCTATATAATCGACGAAGTCGGCCAATAGTGCACGTTTTCAGTTCTGGATTCATAGTATTGTATATATTTACTGCATTATATGTAAAACTGCGCTGAAACAAGGCAGTGCGATGCTGAGGCATAGTCAAGCGATCAGGCCGTCTAATATACCTATCATGTACCAAATTTCGGGATACTAGCTTCTCCCTTAAATAAATCGGGACTGAAGTTCCTAAGAGCTCATTAAGAATATGTACGAAGTGCAATTGCACAGTATTAGCAAAATTTAACCATTTTAACTCATTTATTTTAAAAATATATGATCATATTTTCTCAAATGGAATATAAACCTACAGCAGACGTTCTGTACATACTGCAATCGTCTCCTTGAAAGCGCATCCAAGCAAGGATAGTACACAATACTACAATAATGAAATGAAGACAAGACCAAAGATTCACACAATTTTTTCCTCATCTTAAAATTCAGAATAAAACGATTTGCATATAAAACTTTCATTTTCGCATAACTTTTTTGTAGGAGCACCCTAACATGTTCCCTGAATCTGAGATGTGTATCAATGCAAAGACCCAAATTCTTGGCACAATCAGAAAACAGCAAATCCTGATCAAGCCTCAGTTCAAAGCCATGCTCAAGGTTGGTCGCCGATTTTCCTTGCAAAACAATAAAACTTGAGTCTTGTCTGGATTTAGCCTCAAATTATGTTCATCCGAGTAAACTGACAAAGCCATGAGATCCTGATTTAAATTTTCTGCTGCAGACTCAGGATCCGATGGTTCAAAGAAATGAAGCAACTGTGTGTCATCAGCATACGACTGAACCGATGAATCTACAGCAGATTGGAATATATCAAAAGTATATATAAGAAACAGAAAATATATATATATATATATATATATATATATATATATATATATATAATATATATAATAATATATATAATTATATATATACATAATTATATATATATATATATATATATATATATATATATATATATATATATATATATATATATATATATATATATATATATATATATATATATATATATATATATATAAGCTGTAGCTTAGCCAAAGGAAGCCAGAAGAGGCATAGGCTCCCACTCTCCGCCCCTATAAATATAGCAGATTTTTCCTCTCCTTTAGAAACACGTTATTTTTCGATTTCCGATTTTTAATTTCAGTGTAAGTTTTTCAATTGCCATTATAAAAAAAAGTACTCTTTTATTTAATTATATATCTGCTCTTCAATTCCAGAAAAAGAATTTAGTTCAAAATTTAACAATAAGCAAGCTCAAAATTTACCTGCTGCGCAATACGACAGACGTTGTCAAGTCAATTGTGGCGGCCCATAGCTCTGTGGCGTAATACTTTCTTACGGTGCAGAAGGTCTCGGGTTAAAATCCCGGTAGGTCGGTATACTTATTTATTAATTTATTTAAGTGTATTTGGCTTGGCAACCTTCATAGGTGGTAGTTGTTTGCAGAAATGCAGTAACGTCCGTGGCAGCACTACTGCGTGCGGGGAAATACAGAAATGTATGTTTCGGCAGGGTTGACGAGTATTACGACATCCTCGCCGATATCCTTCGGATATAAAAAAAGGGTAAAAATTCCTATTAGGCGAGAAAGTAAACTATAAAAAAAGTGATGCCATCTATTAAATGGAAGCTGAGCACTGAGGCCTGATTAATCAAGGATTGGCCCACCTTCAATTGTATATCCTGATTGACCAAGAAAATGATGTCATGTATTATTATGGACTTTAAGCCATCACTGACACAGTGGGGTTAAAGGGAAGTGCGTGGTATAGGTACAAAAATTAAATTCAGAAAGGCTGATGTAAATTTGTAGGATTCTTAAAATGGAGAGAAAATTTCTTTCGAGATATCCCGAACATGCATACGTTAAGCATGTTTTGTGGGTGAGTTTTGAACCACTTACTTGTTATGGTACAGACACTCATACATGGAATATTTATTATAATATGTAGAGGATTTTCTTCCAAGAACATCTTTATTAACATTGTTAGCACTCTTTTTAGTGTCTCGTACGGAACACTTATAAGATCACTTCGGTGTCTGTCCGTCTGTCTGTCCGACTGTCTGTCCGTCTGTCTGTCCGTCTGTCTGTCTGTCTGTCTATCCGTCTGTCACACCCGATTTTCTCCGAAACTATTTGTCACAGAAAGTTGAATATTGGTAATAATATAGGAATTGATGGCCACATCAGAGCCATGTAGTTTCGAAAGTTAAATTTTGACTTAAGGAGTTAGTTTTGGGGGGTGAAATCGGAAGTGAAGAAAAATTTTTTTTACTAGGTAATCGAGTGTGGTGTCAAATGAAAGCTTGTGAAAACAAGAGTAAAAAATATATATATATAATGTAATACTTGCGCGCACTTTTCTTTGTATTATTTTTAAAAAATCGCGAAAAATCGCTGTCCACCCGCCTTATCTCGAAAAGTACTTATCAAAAAATTTTGAAAAAAAATTCTGAAATATTCTCCACGGGGTGTAGATTGAACGAAAATTATCACGAGTGCATTACCTGTAATAATTTATCTGGTATATAAAAAAACAGAAATTTCAAAGTCATCAATTTTTAGTAAAGACTGGAAATAAACTTTGTTGAGAACTCATTTGGGGTGTGTTTTATGAAGTCACTGATCATTTTATACTTCCGTTAGAACATTTTTTATTTTAAAAGCAATCAACGTACGGAACACTAATTGCGCAAGTTCAACTTGCACTTGACCGGTTATTTTAGGGTATTATTAATATATAAGGTCAACTAAAATTTGCTATAACTTTATCCTGTGTGTTACAAAATATAGATAACATACTATTGTATTTTCGGTTAAAATAATTCCTTACCTATTACCAGCCAATTTGACGTTTGCTTGGAAGGGTCAGTTTGGGTTTTCTTTCTCTTACTTCTTCTACTTATTTAATTTAGGGTCAATTTGCTCGCTTTTAACTTCATTCTAGCCTCATTTTGTTCTAAAAAATTCTTAAGTACCTTCAGATAAATCAGTGGCCTTATCCCTTAAGCGGGGTCTTCAAATACAATTAAATCAATTGCTCCCTATTTTTTTCTTAATTAAATAGGGTGACGAAAAGCTCGACAAAAAGAAAAGTGGAACACTAAGAATGGGCCGACAGATCTTGAAAAGAATCTAGAAATAAAGCTAGTGATTAATAATGAATAGAGAAAACCAACCCGCAAAATTAAGTTTTATGGATAATTAGAACTTCAAGGGATTGGAAAGTTTTTTTTATCGAACCAAAAGGAACAGAGGACAATGATTTCTAATATATTAAATTAAATAAATTGTATTAAGAAATTAATATTTGACATGAAAATTAAGTATGTGTATAATTATGTATGCAATTTTTTTAACTATTTATTAGAGTTTAAGACTGTTTGCTACATACTTCTTGCTTCAACCTAAATATATATATATATATATATATATATATATATATATATATATATATATATATATATATATATATATATATATATATATATGTATGTATATATATATATATATATATATATATATATATATATATATATATATATATATATATATATATATATATCTATGGGTTTATATTTTCTTGGTATTTGGTCTATTTATGGATGAAGGTTGATTAAAAAGTATTTATTTAAACGTTTCGACTTCCTACAAAGTCTTCATCAAGTAAAACATTCACACACGTAAATTTTTCAAACATTACACAATACATTGACACAATACAATCAAATTAGTAACCTTGTTTTGCTTCTTCATTACATATTTAAAAGCCGATCTTAGTTTATCTGCGGTGTTTACAATACCAAACAGTCAGTTTACAATACTGACAGTCAGTATTGTAAACACCGCAGATAAACTAAGATCGGCTTTTAAATATGTAATGAAGAAGCAAAACAAGGTTACTAATTTGATTGTATTCTGTCAATGTATTGTGTAATGTTTGGAAAATTTACGTGTGTGAATGTTTTACTTGATGAAGACTTTGTAGGAAGTCGAAACGTTTAAATAAATACTTTTTAATCAACCTTCATCCATAAATAGACCAAATACCAAGAAAATATAAACCCATAGAAATATAAATTACTCAAAGGTGTAAGAAGAGCACATATTTTAAAGAAATTTGGAATATGTACAAAAAAAATATATATATATATATATATATATATATATATATATATATATATATATATATATATATATATATATATATATATATATATATATATATATATATATATATATATATATATATATATATATATATATATATATATATATATATATATATATATATATATATATATATACATATATATATATATATATATATATATATATATATATATATATATATATATATATATATATATACACTCCTGGACAAAATTAACGCAACAATATAATAAATCATACAAATCTCTATAATGAATTAATTTTAATAATTTTTTATGAACATTGGTTACACTAAAAGTTAGAAAAAACTTATTCGGATACTTTAAAAATGAATTAGCTACCAAATTTCTCTATAAGATTCGAATTAAAATTATTCTTAAGACCTAAAACAAAATCGTCAAAATTATGTAATAATGAAAAAAAATAAACTGGGACACTAGTAGCAAAATTAATGATGTAACTGGGACATTAGTAGCTTGTGAGCGTGTGTTGCCTCCTCTACTTCGCATGACAGTGTTTATGCGCCTAGGCATGCTTCTAATTAAATTTTGGATAAAATCTTGAGGAATTTGCTCCCATTCTGTGATAATTGCATTTTCAAGTTCCCTCAGGTTTCTAGGTGCAGGTATATGACGTTTCACATTTTTCTTAAGGTGATCCCATACATGTTCTATCGAATTCAGATCCGGGCTTTTTGGTGGCCATTGCATAATCGGTATATCAACTTGATTAAGATAATCGAGTACCTCCCTAGCCACGTGAGGTCTAGCGTTGTCTTGTATAAACAGGAAATTGGGCCCCACAAAATGACCGAAAGGCATCACATGTTCTATTACAATATTCTCAAGATAGTAGTCAGCATTCATGGATCTCATACGGACAGGAACTAACTCTGTGCGAGCATCAAAGCAGATGCCACCCCAGAACATAACAGAGCCACCGCCGAATGGAATCCTTGCAGAGATATTGCAAGGAGCAAACCTCTCTCCTGGTCTTCGCCATACTCGCTCACGATCATCTGGATGTTTTAGACTAACCCTAGTTTCATCTGTGAAGAAAACTTGTTTTCAATCATCCACAGACCAGTTTTCGTGATTTCGAGCAAAACGTAACCTGGCAACTCTGTTCTCTCTAGTAAGCAAGGGCGCAGTGGCTGGTCTCCTACTGTTTAATCCAGCTTCATTTAACCGTCTTCTAACTGTTTTAGAAGAAATTGTGACATTGCGAACAGCTTCGAGTTCGTTTCTTATTATAGAACTAGTGACAGTCCTATTTCTTAAAGCATATTGTCTTATAAAAGTTCATCTAGGTCGCTAGTACATCGTTTTCGCCCTTGCCCTAGCCTTCTAGAATAAGTTCCTACTTCATTCAAGCGCCTTACCATACGACTTATTGTGGAACGATGTTTGCCTAACAAATTGGCAACATAACTCTGACAATATCCCTCGTCTAATAAAAACTGAGGTTCGCACTACCTCGTGTTCAGTTAAATTCCTTGTTCGATTCATTTTTCTAATTCTTCGGGGTCAAAAATAAAACAGTCTACCTCAAAAACATATTACTTTGCAAAAGGGAACAATTTATAAGCTTACTTTTAAAGAAAATCTATCGCATTATTACAGAAAATTGTTTATCTTCTAAAAAATTTTTTAAAACTGTAAATCTAAACGAATTGTTTTGATTTCTGTCATGAAAAACGAAACAAAATATGCATAGCCTACTATTCAAATACTCGATAAACTTTAAAACTGACATAAGAAAAAAATAAATTAATTTTCAGATTGTTGCGTTAATTTTGTCCAGGAGTTTATATATAAAGATAACATATATAGTATCAGCCACCAAAAGCTTACTGAACAATACTAAAACCATCTACATCAGCCAAATAAACTAAAAATCGATAACGAGAGGGTGTAGATTTTGAAGATATAGGGAAACATTAAAATATTTTTTTCGAACGGAAATAAATGTCGAATTATAAATCAAAATAATCTTTATAATAAAGGTATTTTTTTCAAATTTTATTTTAACATGAAACTTCGTTCGGCTCAAATATCCTACCAATTTATCAGTCATTGATCCTATCGGTTACGTCTCTATGGGATGTTATTTTAGGAATTTTAATAATAAAATGCCTTCAAAAATACCTTGAAGTTTTTGAATAAAATAAGCAATAAAATGAAGTTATGGATAATTGTTACGATATTTTCTCTATATAATGCTTCCAAAAGAACAATGTCTGATATAACTTTTTCTTTCATAAAACAGTTAATGATTGTTACTTCACCTGCTTGAAAAACATAGTCACTCATTCCCGGGGGTCTGTAAGTCTGTTGACATGTCTTTACTCATATTTCTTGAAATTCAAGAAGCTGAAATATGTTTTCTTTGTTATTATTTTAAATTAATTGCAATCAATTATAGAAAGAGATGAAATAAAAGGGGAGAAGGTTACAGGAATTGCTAGGTGTATACTACATTATATGTTAGTATTCTTGAAATCGATAAATTTGAAAATTGTATTATTTCTTCTATTATTTTTCATTATTTATAGTCAGTTATAGTACCGCTTAAACGAGTGGTAAAGGATGCGAGAGGGTTGCTCAACATATATCGTATCATTCAAATTTCTTAGACAAAAAATCTGAAAAACCTGTTATTTCCTCCTAATTTTCTGTTATTTATGGCCAAACATGTGAACGGTTTGCGGAATGGGGGAAGAAACTGAACGGTTACACAAAATATATCGTGTTATATCACACATTTCTTTAAGAAGCTAAAAAATATGTTATTGTTTTATTATTTTCATCTATTATAGTATATTTATCAAAAAGCTTAAACCAGTGGGGAGAGGAGATAGCCGAGTAACTCTGTATATATTGTGACTTACGACCTTATCTGGGTTATTGTTGTCGGAAAATATAAAAACTGATAGTCATTTTCAATTATTTAGGGTCAAATACATAAAAAGTTAAAGGGTTTGTGAACGTAGTTGTTCCGTATATATCTTGTTACATATCATATCTTTTTTAGGGTTCAAAAATGTGTCACTTTTCGTTATTCTCCCTTATTGATAGTCAAGAATATAAGGCTTGGAGAGGGAATCAAAGAGGTTCTTCCATATATATATATATATATATATATATATATATATATATATATATATATATATATATATATATATATATATATATCATGTTATGTATCGTTTTCAAGATTCTTGCAGTCAAAAAAATCTGATAGTTGTGTTAATTTTTCAATGTTCTCAGTTAGTTATGGGTAACCATATGAAGCGAAAGGGAATGCGAAAGAAATTAAAAGGATTGTCCCATTTGTTTGGTATTGTATGCCTTTTTGAGGTTCTTAGAGTTAAGGAATCTGAAAATTATATAATATTTTCATTATTTTTAAGTATTTAGAGTCAAACATGTAAACGTTTCAAAAAATAGATGAGTATGGGAGTGGCAATGGTTGCTGCGTATAACGTATCAAATTTGTTTATTCTCTCAACGAGAAGGGAAAAATTCCCAAAATACAACTTTTTACTTTTATTTTACATACCGCCTTGCTCTTCTTTAGACGTGTATCTTAATATTTTTGAATTCATTGAGTCGTGGCAGTATGTTTTTAGTAAAAATCTGATAGTGATGGGAGACTTTAATCTTCCAAATTTTGTGAATTTAGGTTCTGTAAATGATTCCAAATGTGAGTTAGTATGTAATTTTATGGACTTTTCCAATAATAGATGCCTAGATTTACTTTTTTCTAATTTAGTTGTATTGTACAGAGAGATCATTGTCCTATGGTTGCTGAGGATGACCATCATCCAGCCCTTGCCTCCGAGGTTCGGCTCGGAGCGGGTGGAATTGGCAAATTCCCTATAAATAATGAAGATCAATTTAAATGTTATAATTTCAAAAGGGCTGATTTTCATATCTTGTACCAAGATTTGCTTGGCGTTGATTGGTGTGAGTTGGATCAGCATACGGATGTAGACGTGGGCTGTGACAGATTTAATGAAATTTTGTATAGCATATTTGACAGGTCTATGACTTTATTCAAAACCAAAAGTAGTTCCTTTCCAGTATGGTATAATGTAGATATTGTAAGAAATTTGAAACGTAAGAATAATCTTTTTAGGAAGTATAAAAATCAAAGAATGTAAAGTGCTATGAAAAATACAGTGCGTTGAGAGCGGAGACCTGTCAGATGATTAAGACCGCATATAGTTCATATATCAGAGGCATAGAGGGAAGTATTAAAGACGATCCTAAAACTTTCTGAAGGTATGTTCAACAGAAGAGGAAAAGTTGTGCAATTCCAAGTGTAATACCATACCAAAATGCTGATTTTAATAACCCTAAGGACATTGTTGGGGCTTTTGCCAATCATTTCAGAGTGACGTTGTAACGGTGTCAAAACCACTTAAACCAAAGATATCCACTGGTCCAGACTCTATGCCAAGCTTTTTTTATTAAAGATACTATAGATGTTTTGGCTGCTCCACATAGTAAAATTTTTGACCTTTCAATATCTAGCCAAAGATATCCTGTGAGATGGAAAACGGCTAAAATATGTGCAGTTTATAAGAGTGGAAATAGAGCAGAAGTGGAAAACTACAGGCCGATCTCACTTATTTGTGGTTTTTCGAAGATTTTTGAAATACTTTTGCATGGGCACATTGTGGCCAGAGTGGAACCATTGTTGTCGGTGCGTTAGCACGGTTTTATGAGGCGTCGGTCGATGGCCACCAACTTGTCCTCCTTTACACATTTTACTTCTAGGGTGCTTGATTTGGGAGGTCAGATTGATCTTGGTGTTTACTGACTTCTCGAAGGCGTTTGACAGGATAGATCATGGCGTGCTTCTGGGAAAGATGGTTGATTTCAGCTTCACGACGAATTTTGTTGGTTTCTTCAGGACATACTGGCGGACAGATTCCAGTATGTTCAGTATAATGGTTTTAGGTCGCATTCTTTTTGCAGAGTCCGGTGTTTTACAGAGGTAAACTTGGGACCGCTATTGTTCCTTATGTTCATAAATGACATTCAGGAGGTCATTGATGTGGAATACCAGATGTTTGCGGATGACCTGAAATTGTATGTATCAGTTGAGTCTGATGGAGACTGTGAACGACTGCAGAGTAGTGTTGAGGCAGTGCGGGCGTGGTGTGACAATAATGGGATATTGCTAAATGCAAACAAATGTTCCGTAATGACAGTGAATCGTAAAGTATCTCCAGTGACCTATAATTACAGTATAGGTAATATAGAGTTACAGAGAGTGGAGACAGCCAAAGACCTGGGCATTATTCTGGACTGTAGGTTGACCTTCAATCAGCACATTAGCAAGGTGGCTTCAGAAGCGATGAAAATGATGGGGTTCATAATTAGAAATGGTGGGTCTTTTCAAAATATTGAAACCTTTTTAACATTATTCAATACATTGGTCAGAAGTAGGCTTGATTATGGGTCTATTATCTGGGCACCATTGCATAATAGGTGGGTTGTGCTTTGGAAAGGGTTTAGAGGAGGTTTTTAAAGTTTTTGGCTAGGAAAGTTGATGGGGTGTATCCACCGGTAGGGTATAGAGAATGATATTTTGTTAGAGAGATTTACTTATGTGACCTTAGAGAAACGTAGAAATATGTTTTTTTTTTATGGGTCTAGCACACGTGTTGCAAGGAAGTCCCTAAAGCGCTACAGGAGCGACAGATGTGCGGAAAAAGCGATTCACGTTGTTCTTGCATCGCTGTAAATTGTACTCTGTGGGAAACACAGTCCTGGGTATGGTGATGTTTCTGTATAAATTTGTAAATAGTGTGATTCAATATCCACTGTTGCTGGAGGAACTGAATTTTGTTGTGCCCAGACTACCTCATCGGACTGGAAAACTTCTTCTATCTTCCTATTGCTCACACAAATATATTGTGTGCTTCTCCCGTTTATAAGATACTAGCCGTGGCCGCCGCCCCGCTCGCCTAGATTTGATTCACTATTATCGTCACTGCTTATTCCTTATATTACCTAACTTAATAAAATAGATTCTATAACCTGGCCAGAGAACATATATATTTTATAAAAAAAAAAAAAACACGTAAATCGGGTAAGTGGTTCTTGAGTGCTAAGCGCATTAACGGACAGGCAGACAGAGGGACGTTGCGTTTTATATATATTATAGATTTTTTTTGATAAATATTAAGTTAAGAATTAAAAAAAAAACACGTAAATCAGATAAGTGGTTCTCGAATGATAAGCACACTAACGGACAGACAGGCAGAGAGACGTTGCGTTCTATATATATTATATAGATTATTATTATACAAAAAAGCTCTTCTTTCTCACATTTGGTCAATGTGGTTCCACGTTTGGCTGACGGCCCCAAGCCAAGTCAACACAAACACCATTGTGTATTAAGGAATGAGCTGACAATGTTACATGTTTTCAAAATCACTGACTTCTCAATATTTCCGTGTATGTTTGTGTTGAATCCCAATTGTACCAAGCGTGGTGTTAATGTTATTGGTGTAAGGCCTGTGGCTGTTACAACGACAATGACGACTTTTTTTTTGTTTTCATAGCCTTTTTATTTCTGTTGTTGTCTGTGTATTTGGAGATTTTTTCTGTGTATTTCATTTAGATGTTTGTGTCGTTGGGGACAGCTATGTCAATTAGATAGGTGACCTTTCCTTTTTTGTACTGAAAAGTAATATCGGGTCTATTGGCGGAGACTGTTTTATCTGTATGGATACCGATATCCCAGTAGAGCTTGTAATCCTTATATTCAAGTATGGAGCTTGTTGTATATTTGTAGTAGGGTATAGATTATTATTATTATATAACCTGGCCAGAAAACATAAGTATAAATTTAAAAAAAAAAAACACACGTAAATCAGATAAATGGTTCTCGAGTGATAAGCGCACTAACAGAAAGACAGAGGGACGTTTCATTTTATAAAATGTAGTCTCTGTTACATAATATTGTTCCATAATTAACGGTTTAGGCAATGTATTGCAAGAGAACGCGCTAGCGGCAAACTGTTTTTCAACTTGATTCATTATTATCGTCACTGCTTATTCCTTTTGTTACCTAACGTTATAAAATATATCCTATAACCTGACCAAAGAACATATGTATAAATTAAAAAAGAAGCACGTAAATCGGATAAGTGGTTCTCCAGTGATAAGCGCACTAATGGACAGACAGACAGAGAGACGGATGGATGGATGTTTGTGGGGCCGGGCGCATCAACTGCAAGGTTATTTAGCGCCCAGTTGTATATATTAGACTTGGAAGTTCAATTCTCTGAGGTAATTTATAACGTCTGTAATGTATTCTGCAGGATTTTTAATGATAGTATGTAAGTTAGGGGGAATGTTGTATCTGTTTCTGATGGGTTGAAAGTGACTTGCCTCAAAGATATGAGCAACAGTGAGTGGAGATCCACATATGGAACATGACGGTTCTTGTTCGTTTTTCAGAAGATAGCAGTGAGTAGCGTGTGTATGGCCAGATGCAATTCTCCTCATAGTGACGTTTTCTCTTCTTGTTAGGTTTGGTAAGTGTAGCGGGAGGAGCGCATTTGGTTTAAGGGGCCATAGTTTATTGTTGGGGTTATCAAGGTCCCATTGTAATTGGAAAAGGGAATTGTAAATGGCACTTAAATAAGAGTTAAAATCAGAGAAGTGGTTGTTGTCCAGGCTTGGTATACCTCTCTCAATGGTAAGTTTAGCGTGGTGATCTGCTCTGTCGTTTCCTCGATTGCCGATGTGACTGGGCAACCAGAATAGGGAGATTGATCGATGCTTCAATTTAGCATGTAACTCAGGTCAAGAATTTGTCTGATGTAATTGTAAGACATGTTTCTAGATTTGATGGAGGAGACAGAGAGACGTGATCCTACATTTTTATATATATATATATATATATATATATATATATATAATATATATATATATATATATATACATATATATATATATACATATATATATATATATATATATATATATATATATATATATATATATATATATATATATATAATAGATGCGGTGCTTATAATAAGGTATCTAGAGCATGTGATCTGTCCATGTCTCGGAGGGAATTCTTCTGTATCTGTCTAAATTTATTTTAATAGCTGTAAGCATATGTGAAATTGTAGTTTGTTTATTGTTTGTATAATTAAGCATTTTGTGATATGTGTTAGTATTGTTTAATGATTTATGATCGGCCCTATTATTTAATTATTTTATTGAGCTTGTAATAGTAATAAATAAATAAATAAATAAAAAAAAATTATCGACACACATATTACACTATCATGTCAGACCGACAAAGATACCAACAGAAATGAAGAACTATGATTTTCGTGAACTAGGGAAAAAATCCCGGAGAGTCCTTTTTGACGAATTCAATACTTAATTTATTTATATGTGTACTATCTTTCCTTGTAAAGTTATCATACCAGGGGTCAAACAGATTAACATTAAATAGTGGCACCAGTGTCAAAAATTGCAAGAAATCAAGGGTAATATAATTTCATAATTAACAAGGGAAATCAAAAATTATATAAGCTGGTAACTAACAGAAAAAAAAGAAACGAATTTATTGATTTTTGTTTTTAACAGTTTAAGTTATAAATTTACAGTAAAACAACGGAAACCCTATATTTTAACTGTAGATTATTTGCTGTCTCTTGGTGCCAATAAATTTTCAGATCGAAACGAAAGTAATCTACCAGAGATTACAGACTAATGACAGGGTTAATAAGCGAAAGTGATATAAAGCTGTTATTATGTTACTATCTTACCTCGGCGAATTTCCTTAAATTTCTACTTTTCTCTTCTCTTCCTTGATAAATACTGATATTCAGAATGGAAATTTCCACTTAACTTAATTAAAAATTCATCGAGATATTTAATGTAACACTCCTTTTGGTGCTGTTAATAACACAATTTTTTTTATTAAACTACATTAAATACAAAATTTGAATGAATAAAATTTATTTCAAATGATATTAATGTGATAATAGTCATATAATAGTTATTGTGAAGCAACTGAAAATAGTCAGAAGTCCATATTTCTTTCAGCAGTTTACTAGCTGTTCTCTTGTCCGTCAAATCCATCCTGAGACGCGTTTCGCCGTATCACGGCTCGTCAGTCAGGCTAGGATTGACAAACAAGAGAATTTTTTTTTTGTCAAGGAGAAATCCGCCTTATGGATTCTGGAGCAGTCTGCGTCACCATAAGAGTGCCCCAACGTGCTCCAGTTATGTGGGGCTCTCCAACCTGAAGGGTTGGCATACCCCACTAAAAACTCCTTGTGAACCGGAATTAAAAAACCCTTTACTCCTTTTACATGACTGATCTTGTTGCGTTGTTAAATGTCTAGACTGTTTGATGATTTTAACTCAAGGTTAATTTTCTACTAACTAGAATTAACCCACCTAGAACTATACTACCTTGACCCAACGAATAACTTTTTTAGGAAAACAAACCTACAAATGACGTGCTGAGCGCTCTGGACTCCCTATAAATTTTGGCACAAGGGTGGTTACACCCGAGAAAACATCAAAAAAATCCACCCGAAGTTAAACGATAGTGTTTTGAATGACCGTAAAGTGATGGATTTGAAGGACAAGAAAAATTACGCGAGATAGCTGACACCCTAAAGAAAATATCAAAACAACATGTTGGTCAGTTATTTTGCATGAACATTTAGGCATGAGAAAGCTCTGTTCGAAATGGGTACTGCGTTGGCTCACAGTGGATTAAAAACAATAACGTGTTGATGATTCTGAGGGCTGTTTGGACCTGTTTAAGCGCAATAAAAATGATTTTCTCCTGTGATATGTTTCAATGGATGAAATGTGAATCCACCACTATACACCGGAATCAAATCGGCAGTCAGCTGAGTGGACAGCAGCCGGTGAAAGCCTCCCGAAGCGACCAAAGACACAACAGTCGGCTGGGAAAGTTTTGGCCTCTGTATTTTGGGATGCGCATGAAATAATTTTCATCGACTATACTGAGAAGAGAAAAAACGATCAATAGCGAATATTTTATAAAGTTGTTGGTGCGTTTGAAGGCAAAAATCGCAAAGAAACGGCCTAGATGAACAAAAAAAAAGTGCTCTTTCACAAACAGTGCACCGCGTCACAAGTCAATGGTTACTATGGCAAAATTGAATGAATTGAAGTTCAAATTGCTTTCTCATCCACTATATTCTCCAGATTTGGCCCCCAGCGACGCAAAACGTTGGACTGATTGTATCGTTCTTGAAGGAGACTATGTTGATAAATAAAGTCGAATTTTGCAAAAAAAAATGTGTTTTAAGTAGCTAGACCAAAAACTTTTCAGCTTACCTGTTATAAGGGGTTAAAGGGAAAGAGAGGAGGAAGGGAGAGAGACTATATCTTTTTATGCCTCTTTTTTATGCATTCAGTATCTGACAATTAAGTGGAAATAGATACAAAGCACCTTGTGACGCCACACAAAGTCCCAATAATGTTATGTAAAAGCTAAAGATCTCAGGAAAACCCCAAAAATTGCTTGCATGCGATAAAAATCTGAAACGCGAATAAACAGCATTAGCCAATCCTAACGTTAAACCGTTATTGCCCAAGTTGCAAAAACAAGAAGTTAAATAGGTTTGTTGTAAAGTTTAACTTGTAAATGTATTTGTAATTATTTTCTAGAATGTAAGCTTTGAAACTGCTGTATAGTCATACACATTCAGATGTTTTATGTTTTAATTCAATCACTAACAAACAACGATTCTATAGCATCTCGTCATAACCCAATAAATTCGGTCATCAAAAATTAATCTTTATGTTACTAAAGTATATTTTTCCAAAATACTTAAATCTGAAACTAGATATAAAGAGAAGATTTTTTTAGTGTTCCGTACGGAACACTTATAAGATCACTTCGGTGTCTGTCCGTCTGTCACGCCCGATTTTCTCCGAAACTATTTGTCATAGAACGTTGAAATTTGGTAATAATATAGGAATTGATGGCCTCATCAGAGCCATGTAGTTTTGAAAGTTAAATTTTGACTTAAGGGGTTAGTTTTGGGGGGTGAAATCGGAAGTGAAAAAAAATTTTTTTACTAGGTAATCGAGTGTGGTGTCAAATGAAAGCTTGTGAAAAACAGGAGTAAAATATATATATATATATATATATATATATATATATATATATATAATGTAATACTTGCGCGCACTTTTCTTTGTATTATTTTTAAAAAAATCTCGAAAAATCGCTGTCCACCTCGCTTTATCTCGAAAAGTACTTATCAAAAATTTTTGAAAAAATTCTGGAATATTTTCCACGGGGTGTAGATTGAACGAAAATTATCACGAGTGTATTACCTGTAATAATTTATCTGGTATATAGAAAAAACAGAAATTTCAAGGTCATCAATTTTCAGTAAAGATCGGAAATAAACTTTGTTGAAAACTCATTTGGGGTGTATTTTGTGAAGTCACTGATCATTTTATACTTCCGTTACAATATTTTTTTTATTTTAAAAGCAATCAACGTACGGAACACTAATTGCGCAAGTTCAACTTGCACTTGACCGGTTACTATATAATTATAATCAATATTTATTTTTATTTTTGCTATAAAAGTCAAGAGATGTGGGAAGTGTTATGAACCTTTCATATCTTGTGTGAATATTCTAATTGCAGTTTTTATAGTCAGATATTTAAAGCGTTCAGAGGTGGAAGAGATTAGAGGGTTTCAGGGTTCGAGGAGTCTAAGTACCTGAAAATAATTTATTGTTTTTGTTGTTTTCAATTTTAACAGAAATTGTACTTCTAGGGGACTACAATTTTCATTTGTAAATATTTCTAAAGCTCTTATAATGCTTATCTTTTTTGTGATTAATATCTTACCTGTACCTATTATTACAAATTCTCAGCTGTAATGCCTAGATAACGGTATTTTTTAATGTGAGAAAATTAAATTTGATATTTATTATAGAACTTCCTGCTTGTGTGGAAAATAATCGATATTTTACCGATTTTTTAATAAAAATTACTCTATAATTTTTTCTCGTCAATATTTTATTTTCCACTTATGGATGAGAAAACTATGTGCAGGTCTTAATGTCCTAGAAAATGTTAGTTCAGTTGATTTATTTTCGGTAGAATGCCAGGAGTGAACATATTTTTAAAAATATATGGAGCTGTTCGTAACCGCGATAGCTTTCACAAGTAAAATCAACTGAATTTTTCACTTCTAAATTTAATTTCCTAAAATTGTTATGGCTTACAGTTGTAATAAAATTAGACTTTTTTATTAATAGATAATTTTAAAAACAATTTTTTTATTATTTTTCTCTATAAGTGCAGATTTTTGATTCATAAAAAAGAGTTTTAAAAATAAAGACTAGTTCTATCTTCATAAGAATGTGTATCTCAGCCATGATCATTCCATCCAGTGATTTTGTAAATGTTTAATTATGTACAAATTTACTAAAAATAACTATTGGGTATAACTTCAATTGCCTTCAGGAGTCATCCATTTTAATAAATTAAACAATTTTCGTAACACCCTATATATATATATATACATATATACATATATATATATATATATATATATATATATATATATATATATATATATATATATATATATATATATATATATATATATACGTATATATACATATATATACATATATATATATATATATATATATATATATATATATATATATATATATATATATATACGTATATATATATATATATATATATATATATATATATATATATATATATATACGAGGCTGGTTTGAAAAGTCCGTGCAAAGTCCGAGAGATGGCACCACCGGCGCGTATCGAGGTCATGTTTAGTTAGTAGCATCTCTTGAATGAACGCACACCAAGTTTCAGCCATATTGGTCTATTTCTTTGTGTTTGGCATTCGTGTGAATCAAGGAAGTCGAGTGATTTTCAAGAAATAGACGAAAAAGAATTTCGTGTGGTGATTAAACATTACTTTATGAAAGGCAAAACGCCTCAGGAGACTAAAGAGAAGCTTGATAAACATTATGGTGACTCTGCACCTTCGATTAGAACAGTTTATAAGTGGTTTCAAAATTTTCGGACTGGCCATATGGGCACAAGTGACGCTGAACGTTCTGGACGGCCTGTGGAGGTTACGACTCCAGAAATCATTGATCAAATCCATGATATGGTGATGGATGACAGAAGAGTTAAGGTGCGTGAGATTGCTAGTGCTGTGGGCATCTCGACTGAACGGGTACATAATATTTTGCATAAACATTTGGACATGAGAAAGCTATCCGCAAGATGGGTGCCGCGATTGTTCACGCTTGACCAAAAACGGAATCGTGTGAAGTATTTGCAGCTGTTCCAGAAGAATCCGGAGGACTTTAAGCGTCGTTTCGTCACTGTGGATGAAACATGGATACATTACTATACTCCTGAGACCAAACAACAATCTAAACAATGGGTTACCAAGGGGGAATCTGCACCAAAAAAGGCGAAGACCGTTCCTTCGGCCGGAAAGGTTATGGCGACTGTCTTTTGGGATTCGCAAGGGATAATCCTCATCGACTATCTGGAAAAGGGTTAAAACAATTACAGGTGAATATTACTCATCGTTATTGGACCGTTTGAAAACCGAGCTGCAAGAAAAACGCCCGCGATTGGCCCACAAGAAAGTCCTTTTCCATCACGACAACGCACCAGCACACACCTCAGCAGTTGTGGTCGCAAAATTAATGGAAATAGGATTCCAACTCGTTTCACATCCTCCCTATTCTCCAAACTTGGTTCCCTCTGACTACTATTTGTTCCCCAATTTGAAGAAATGGCTGGCGGGACAAAGATTTTATTCAAACGAGGAGGTGATTGCAGACGCTAATGGATATTTTGCAGACTTGGACAAATCCTATTATTCGGAAGGGATCAACAAACTAGAACATCGTTGGACGAAGTGTATAAGGAGACTATGTCGAAAAATAAAAAAAGTTTACCCCAAACACATAAGTAGTTTTTATTTTTTGCACGGACTTTTCAAACCAGCCTCGTATATATATATATATATATATATATATATATATATATATATATATATATATATATATATATATATATATATGGCTGAAAAGTTTTCTTAAAACACATATTGTTTGCAAAATTCTGTAGTGTAATATGGAGCAGAGTTGATTCTGGAATTATCAATTTATTTTAAACATTAAATTTTTGGGTAAAAATATTCAGTTTTAATAGGATTATTTTGTTTGTTGACATTTAAATATTTGCGGGGATTATTTTGAATTTCTCTCAACGATTATACGAAAATTTTACCTGGAATAAGCTGAAAATCTAGCGATTAATGCCTAGCGATAAATATTTATTTATTATGGAAAAACCCATCTTCATAAAAATTCCTAACGGTCTTACTTGGAAGTGAGCGAGAAATAAACGACGGAGAGAAAAAGAGGCGCTGTTCTCATCAGTTCTGTTGGCCGTTTAGCGCGTAATTCTGTCTTCGTATTACTATACTGGGCTCGAATCGCGAAGCATTTATCTATAACATACGAAATAATTGAGAAAGATAAATGAGATTTTAAATTCTCAGCACCCCTGTGCGACTTTTCGTCCCGACACACCTTTATCAAAATTTGAAGTTCCAATTTCAAGCAAAATTTGCTGATTATGTATTAAAACCCATTAATAATATCAATAATTAAGAGCATTAGTTAAGTATGTAATAAATTTTAATTGGTAAATATAGAAAATACTTAATGTAAATTAACAGATATTTTTACTTAAACTCTTAAGAACATCGTTTGAAAAATTTAAAATTGTGCATTTCAATTTCTCGTATTTTGCCTTTTAACGCGCGACGTGCGTAAGACACTATTTGTAGTAGTCTTAATTTTGGTTTTATCAGAGCCAGCATTTATCTTCATCGATGTTGCCTTTGAGGTGAATATATGTCTGATCCGAAAATAGGATATTCGCACATGATGAAGAGCATTTTAAAACTTGATTTTGAAAACGTAAAACATTTGAAAACTTAAAACTAAATTAAGCCTGTCAGCACCATCTATTTATCGTAACTCTTGCACCAGATGAATCTGGTAGGGATAAAACTTGACAAAGAAAACAATTTAAAGCATGATCTTTATGGTCGCTCCGTCCCAGAGTTACTTAAAGACGAACCAGTTTCTTCAAACTTCTTCACCTTTTTTTTAATCCGTTCAACGCCCTCCGTTTCCACTGTGTGAATGATATTGAATACGAAATTTTCGCCACAGTCATAGAAGTATTGTTATTCTTGAAGTGGATAAAACGCTCTAAAAAAACTGAATTTTTTTAAACGAGGTTACGTTGTGTAGCCTGTGCACTTTACCGCATCTTTTTATTACGTCCGGGCACTAAGCTAAATCAGTTTGAAGTTACCTTGTATTTAAACTAGCCGGGCCCGCGACTCTGCTCGCGTGGACTTGATTCACCACTTTCGTCACTGCTTATTCCTTATGTTACCCAACGTAATAAAAGATCTCCCATTATTTTCCCTTATCTCTCAATATTTCTCCTTATCTCCCATTATCTCTACATAATTTCCATTATCTAGGCTTATCTCTGCTCATCTCCCATTATTTCTCCTTATCTCCCATTATTTCTCCTTATCTCCCATTATTTCTTCTTATCTCCCATTATCTCACCATAACTCCCATTATCTAGACTTATCTCTGCTTATCTCCCATTATTTATATTTATCTCCCATTATCTCACTTTATCTCCCATTATCGAGCCTTATCTCGACTTATCTCCCATTATTTTTCCTTATCTCCCATTAACTCACCTTATCTCCCATTATCTAGGCTTATATCGAACATATGTATAAATTTATAGAAAACACGTAAATCGAATAAGTGGTTCTCAAGTAATAAGCGCACTAACGGACAGACAGACAGACAGAGAGACGTTGCATTTTATACATATTCTAGATAAAAGATTATAGATAACCTGGCCAGAGAACAAATGTATGAATTAAAAAAAAAAACACGTAAATCGGATAAGGGGTTCTCGAGTGATAAGCGCACTAACGGACAGACACACAGACAGAATGACGTTGCATTTTATATATATTATATTCTTTGCTACATGATATTGTTCCATATTTAATGCTTTAGGCAGTGTATTGCAAGAGAACGCGCAAGCGGCAAACTTTTCTCCGACTTGATTCACTATTATCGTCACTGCTTATTCCTTATGTCACCTAACGTAATAAAATATATCCTATAACCTGGCCAGAGAACATATATATGTTTAACAAAAAAAGCACGTAAATCGGATAAGTGGTTCTCCAGTGATAAGCGCACTAACGGACAGACAGACAGACAGACAGAGAGACGTTGCATTTGATATATTTTATAGATATTCTTTGCTACATGATATTGTTCAATATTTAATGTTTAAAAAAAAAGCACGTAAATCGGATAAGTGGTTCTCCAGTGATAAGCGCACAAACGGATAAACAGACAGAGATACTTTACATTTTATGTATATTATAGATGTAATGAAATATATATCTATAACCTGGTCAGAGAACATATGTATGAATTTAAAAAATCACGTAAATTGGATAAGTGGATCTCGAGGGATAAGCGCACTAAAGAACAGACAGACAGACAGAGAGACGTTGCATTATATATATATATATATATATATATATATATATATATATATATATATATATGTATATATATATATATATATATATATATATATATATATATATAT
The DNA here is from genome assembly GCA_019049505.1 of Pachyrhynchus sulphureomaculatus. Lineage (NCBI taxonomy): Eukaryota > Metazoa > Arthropoda > Insecta > Coleoptera > Curculionidae > Pachyrhynchus > Pachyrhynchus sulphureomaculatus. Next base: position 36,692,448 of record CM032450.1, read on the forward strand.
GTATATATATTATATATATATATATATATATATATATATATATATATATATATATATATATATATATATATATATACATTCCGTATTAAGGAATGACCTGACAATGTTACATGTTTTCAAAATCACTGACTTCTGAATGCCTCTGTGTATGTCTGTGTTGAGTCCTAATTGCACTAAATGTGGTGTGAATGTTATTGGTGTAAGGCCTGTGGCTGATATAATGAGGGGGACAATGATGACTTTTTCTTGTCTCCATAGCCTTTTTATTTCCGTTGCAAGGTCTGTGTATTTGGAAATTTTTTCTGTGTATTTCGTTTGGATGTTTGTGTCGTTGGGGACAGCTATGTCAATTAAATAGGTAACTTTTCCTGTTTTGCACTGAAAAGTAATATCGGGTCTATTAGCGGAGACTGTTTTATCTGTATGGATACCGATGTCCCAGTAGAGCTTGTAATCTTCATTTTCAAGTATGGATGTTGGCGTGTATTTGTAGTAGGGATCTGTGTTTTCTATGAGTTTGTATGTTGTGGCTAGTGCTTGGTGAACTACTTTGGCAGCCGAATCATGCCTGGCTGTGTACTCTGTTCCGGCCAATATTTTACATCCGCTCGTTATGTGTTCGATCGTTTCTTTCTGCTGGTGGCATTTCCTACATCTGTCCTCTGCAATAGTCCGGTCTTTGATGATATGCTTTTGGTAGTTTCTGGTTAATATGACTTTATCCTGGATGGCAAGTAAGAAGCCTTCAGTCTCAGGGAATAGCTGCCCATCCTGTAACCAGGTGTATGATTGTTTTTTATTTACGTGGTCTTGTTCTATGTGGTATCTGTGTTTTCCGTGGAGTGTTTTCTCTGACCACGTTTTCATCTTTTCCTGTTGTAATTGGGTGTGACTGTGTGTGTCTGCTGAGTGGTCTGCCCGGGCTAAGTCGAGAGGTGTGTAGTTTTTGTCCGCTTTCACTGTCGCTGTGTGGAGGCCGGTTTGCTTGCTGTGAAAGAATTTCCTAAGTGTTTGTATTTGTTTTGTGTGTAATGATCTGACGTCTATAATTCCTCTTCCTCCTGCCTTCCTCTCGATGGTAAGTCTTTCTTTGCATGCGTTGGGGTGTAATTTCCTGTATTTGGTAAACTGAGATCGTATAAGGATGTGAATATTTTCTATGTCTGTTTGTGACCATTTGATGATACCAAATGAATATGTGAGTATAGGTATAGCGAACGTGTTGATGGCTTTAGTGAGATTCTTAGAGTTGAGTTTTGTTTGCAAAAGTTTCGTCAGTCTGTTTTTGAATTCGGTTCTGAGCTCTGTTTTGATGTGAGTGTGGTTGAGTTTGGTGCTTTGTTGGAAGCCTAGATATTTGTATGTTTCTTTGTCGAACATGTTATCGAGTGTTTCATTGTTGATGGTTTCTGTCTCATGGTGGCACTTCCATTGGCCTTTGTTGATGTGGAGCACTTTGCATTTACTTATACCAAATTCCATATTGACATCTAAGGTGAATATTTCTGTGATTTTGAGGAGTTCTTTCAGCTGTGTTTGTGTGGCAGCGTAGAGTTTTATGTCGTCCATATATAGGAGGTGGTTTATTTTATGTTGATTGACTTTTTGGTGTCTGATATTGAAGCCATGCTCTGTTCTGTTTAGTATATTTGAGAGTGGATTGAGACAGAGGCAAAACCATAGAGCACTGAGCGAGTCTTCCTGAAATATACCCCGTCTGATGTACAGCTCTTCTGTTTGGATCCGTTCGGTTTGTGTTTCTAGGCGTATTTTGGTTTTCCATGTTTTCATAATTTGCGCGAGAAACTGCCTGAGGGTGTTGGTTGATTTTATAGATTTCTAGGGCCCTGATTAACCAGCTGTGGGGCATGGAGTCGAAGGCTTTTCTATAGTCTATGTAACCGATGTGAAGGTTTCTGTGTTCTTTTCTGGTTTGTCCCATAATCACGCTATCTATAATCAGCTGCTCTTTGCATCCTCGACTATTTTTCCTGCATCCCTTCTGCTCTTCTGTGAGAATATTGTTGTGTGTTAGGTGTTGTTCTATTTTCTTCGAAATTGTGGCTGTGATGATCTTGTATAGGGTTGGAAGACAGGTGATAGGTCGGTAGTTTGACGGGTTTGTGGTGTCTGAGCTTTTGGGTTTAACGTATGTTATTCCTTGTGTGAGGAAAGTGGGAAATGTGTGTGGTTGTAGAATGGCTTTGTTGATTTGGTGTGTGAGTGCTTCGTGTGTGGTGGTAAACTGTTTGTACCAGAAGTTTTGTATATTGTCTATTCCAGGACATTTCCAGTTGTGTGTGTGTTTGATAGTTTCTGTAATTTCTTGTGTATTTAATGTGGTATTTTCTTGTTCTGTCACATGTTTATGTTTGTCTTCTTCGGCTTTGATCCAGGGGGTGTTATTATTGTGTAGTTTGGGTTCTGACCAGATACTTTTCCAATAATCTGTGAGTTCTTGCTTATTATTATTATTATTATTATTATTATATAACCTGGCTAAAGAATATATGTATGAATTTGGACAGACAGACAGACAGAGAGACATTGCATTTTATATAATTATAGATTATAGATATTCTCTGCTACATAATATTGTTCCATATTTAATGGTTTAGGCTGTGTATTGCAAGGGAACGCGCTAGCGGCAAACTTTTTTCCGACATCATTCGCTATTTTACGTCACTACCCATTCCTTATGCTACCTATGGTAATAAAATATAGCCTATAACCTGGCCAGAGAACATATGTGTGTTTTTAAAAAAAAAGTACGTAAATCGGATAAGTGGTTCTCCAGTGATAAGCGCACTAACGTACAGACAGACTGACAGAGAGACGTTGATTTTATATATATTATAGATATAAATACACCTTTAAACCTGAGTTTTTTAGTTTATTGACTGGACTATGGAAACATCTGGATAGGAACAATTAATTAAAAAAAAAACTATTTCAGAGTGAAAAAAGCTTGAACTTATCGGCATGAACTTTTTCCTAAATTATTCAGATATTAACTGATGCGAATGCTTATCATAATATGATCAAGATTCAGCACCAAAAAATATATTTTTCTCAAACTTATATTAGGTTTCTTACAAGTAACTACTTTTCAAATGTATTTTATAACGTAGGCTGAAAAGTTTTTGGTCTGACACATAGATGTCACCCTTTTCAAAAAATCCATATTATTTTTAGGAAGTACCAACCTTCAAACGATACATATCAAAATTTCATGACATTTTGACGATTAGTTTACAAGTTACAGTAGTTTTAGTGACACTTTTTTTGATATTTTCAAAAAACATTGGAAAAAATCGAATTTCGTGTGTTGATTAAATATATATAATACACCGGAATCAAATCGGCAATCAGCTGAGTGGACAGCAGCGGTGAAAGCCATTCGAAGCGACCAAAGACACAACAAATCGCAGTAAAATGGCCCCAAATGAACAAGAAAAAGTGCTTTTCCTTCAAGACAATGCACCGTGTCACAAGTCAGTAGTTACGATGGCGAAATTGCATGAATTGAAGTTCGAATTACTTCCTCATCCACCGTATTCTGCAGATTTGGCCCCCAGCGACTATTATCTATTCGCAGACCTCAAGAAAATGCTCGCGGGAAAGAGATTTGGTTCCAATGAAGAAGTTGTCGCCAAAACTGAGACTTATTTTGAAGGCAAAGACAAATCCTTCTACAAGAAAGATATAGAAATGTTAGAAAAGCGTTGGACTGATTGAATAAAGTCGAACTTTGCACAAAAATGTGTTTTTAAGTACCTAGACCAAAAACTTTTCAGCCTACGTATTATTTCAATGAATTTCTATATAGTATATTTAAATCAGTATTTATTTTTTTTACAGTTCCAGAAGCCCGCATTCCTTTCACCGCCCGCAACATGTCTTCTACCTCCGTGTTCATCAGCTGGGAACCTCCAGACATCGACTTGGTCAACGGTGACTTCCTTGGATACCGCCTCACCTGGATGCAGCTCAGCAACCCCAAAGTAACCCAAGAAAAATATATTCGTAACGCTAGCGTTACAGTAAGTATTTTAATCCCTATTTTATATGAACATAAAAAAAGAAAATTCACGATTTTTTTGATTAAAGAAAACAAGACAAAACTTTCCTGTTAAGCATGTTCTTTTTTATAACTTTAGATTTTTTAAAAATATCCGGAAACCGGTTATTAGGCTTGATCTTAAATTACAAAGTACTAAGGTAGATATGTCATCCCAGGTCTTCCAGTAAGATCCACTGCCTATATTTTCTTTCGATTTTTAACTGTGAGTATTAATAAGCAAGCACATTTTTGTTTTCTTTATAATCTTGCTACCTCGGGGAAAAACGAAGTTTTTACGCCCACATTAAACACGCTGTAGACAAATTTCTGCAAAGGATAGGGGAAGTGGCGAATCTTAAATTGTTTCACAAATATCTTACCTACTACTACTACTTACTACTTTGAAAAAATATTTTATTTAAATACAAAATAAAATAGAATTTAAAGTGATCTTACTGCTGGCATACCGAGATATAAAGTTATGTTTTTTTTTTTTAATTTTATAGTTGCCCTGTGCTATGGTAACATTTATAATTTTTCTTCAGAACTTATATATTTTGGGGTTTAGGTCACGAATATCAATGAACTTTTTTTGGAATTTCATCTGACCCAGAACAACTAATTGTTCTGTGCCAGTTAATGTAATTTTAGTTCCTGGAAATTGCTGGTCAGGATATATATAACATAAAAATCTAAAAGAAATAGTTTTTTACTGACTTGTTAGTTGAAGTCACAAACCGTATAGCTATGGTAAAGAAGTTAAAGTCAAGTTGGTGATAGAATATCTTTAGTTAGTTTTGGAAATTTGAAGCTAACCACGATGCAAAAGTGTTGATAGATATTATTGATAGAGGGCCACTTGAACAGAAATACTAACATGGTAGACACTACAGGGAAATAGTATCATTGTATTAATGAGTAAAATCCTGGTCTGAACGTCATCACTTATGAATGTATCTTGCCGCAATACCATGAAAACATTTATAATGTAGTAAAAGAAGTGTGATCTGCTGATTATGTGTTTCGGATCCTATGTTATACTATGTTATACTGTGGATATTTTTTATAAAACTTTCACACATAAGAGGCACTCTCTGTTACAGTGTAAACAAAACAAACAAAATACCTAAATAGCTCTTGTGTCGGAATCTTACTACTAAAATTGAACCAAGTCTATATTTCAGCAGTTATTCACTGTTCTATCATTTGCTAATTCATCTTTGGACCCGTTTTGTCTTATCACCACTCGTCAGCCGAGCTGACAATTCCATTATCGGTCTGTGGCCTTAAACTGCCCCTGACAGAGGGTAGTTATGCCTCCAAAACTAAGCTTACAGTAGCCATATAGATAAATTATTGTATCTTACCTATTTTTTTACGGTAATACTGTGTTAAGTACTTTGAATTTCGCTCTCTTTTTATGTCGATCCTAGCTCGGTTGAAGACTCATGATAAGGCAAAATTGGTCATGAGATGGATTAATAGAAGAAATGACAGTAAATAACAGCTGAAATATGGACTTTACTCAGTTTTAGTAGTTAGTATTAACCTCCCTCAAGTTTTATCTCGATAATAAATTGAACCCACCCTAGTAGATGTAACTTTGGGATAACCGCCATACAGATGGAATAAAAGTCGCAAAGTTGTTTTTTTTTATGGGTCTAGCACATGTGCTACAGGGAAGTCCCTAAAGCGCTACAGGAGCGGCACGTGCGCGGAGAAAGCGATTCACGTTGTTCTTAAATCGCTGTAAATTGTACTCGGTGGGAAACACAGTCCTGGGCAAATTATTCCAAAGGGATGATGTTCTCCATATAAATGACTGCTTGAAAAGCGTTGTACGAGGAGTAACAAGCTGAACCTCATACGGATGTGAAGTATCAGCGTGACGTGTACTTCTAACATGCACCACTCTGGGAAGAATTAAACAGGCCACATCCTTCGAACACTTTCCATGAAAATACTTGTAGAATAGGCTCAAGTCGCCAAACGTTCTTCGATGTTCCAGCGAATCAAGACCACCTGTCAGTTCCGGGTCTCCAATCAGACGAACAGCTCTTCTCTGAATAGAATCCAACAAAATGCAGTGTATGTTTGGGAGCGGAGCCCCAAACATGGGAGCAGTATTCCATAGTTGGTCGAATTTGAGCTTTGTAAAGAATTAACAGTTGTTATGAAGTGTAAAGCTTTCTGGTTCGAAATAATATTCTCCACTTCTGAGAAGCTTTCCTTGCTATGCCTGCAACATGTTCATGCCAGGACATATTTGCTCCCAAATTAACGCCCAACAAATTGAGTGACGATGTTAGAGGAATGGAGTGCCCCGACATAACTATGTCGGGTTCAGCAACGTTAACTTTTTTAGAAAAAACTGCCGCCTGGGTTTTTGTAGCGTTAAATTCCACTTAGTTACTGTCACCCCAAAATAGGATTTCTTCCAGGTCTTTGTTAAGTTGAATGACTTCCTGCTGTCTGCGGATATTCGTCTGAGTAGCCGATGTCCGAGCGTTCAAAGTGAATGAAGGATAAGTGTACTGTCATCTGCAAAGCTGTAGATTGGATTCTTGGTCTCTTCCAGCAGATCGTTAATATAAATGAGAAAAAGAGTAGGAGACAGTATGGAGCCTTGGGATACACCGGCGTTGATAGTGAAGGTGTTAGAAAGAAATCCGTCGACTGCCACTCGCAAAGAATGCTCTCTGAGGAAACATGAGAGCCACAAACAGAACTTTTCAGACATACCATAAGAACGTAGCTTAGCCAACAGCCCATCGTGCCAAAGACGGTCGAATGCCTTGGATATGTCAAGAGCAACCGCTCGAGATTCTCCAAAGTGTTCAATTGCGTTGTTCTAAACATGTGTTACATAAGTCAGGAAATCGCCTGTTGATCTATTTTTACGAAAGCCATATTGGTGATCGCTAATAATGTTGAATCCTTCGAGATATTTTAGAAGATGCTGATTGATAGCCTTTTCCATGACTTTCGATATTATTGAAAGCAGTGCGATTGGTCGGTAGTTATTTGGCAAGGTTTTCTTGCCTTTTTTAGGTATTGGCTGAACTGTGGCACATTTCCAGCAGGAAGGAAATATTCCCTTTCTGTAAGATAGGTTGAAAAGTCTACAGAAAACCGGTGTTAGTTCCCTCGCACAGTTTTTGAGAACTATGGCAGGTATTCCGTCAGCGCCAGAAGCTTTTTTGGTATCTAGCTTCATTAAAATACGTTTTATGATACGCTGCCTGAAGACAATATCGGGCATCCTTGTATTACATATGGAAACGTAAAGTATTTTTATCTCCGTATGATCCAATCAAGGATGTCAAAAATGAATCATATTGAAAAAAAAGTAAATGAAATATAATACTCCAACAAGAAGCTGCGAGTCCAACTACCCAAAAGAACTCTTAATTGTTATGTTGGAACTTACTTCAATATGTACAATTTTTTAAATGCAATTATGATCTGTCTTTAAAAAGAACAAAAGAAATCATTTACAACACATTTTACATAAATAGTTTAAAGACCATTAAATAAACTACAAATGCTTGTTAAAAAAATATTTAACAAATTAGAAAAGACGCAAGTTGTAACTTATCAAGGAACGGCCTACATTGCTTCTAAAATTAACATATTGCCCAAAAATGGTTCCAGATACAACTGTGTTTTAAAATTTATCGCAGGGAGGAATTTCGTTAAGCTATTTTTAAAATGCGATACAATTTTTGTAGGGATTATTAATACAACAATGTTAAATCAGTTCAAGCAACGAACTTTCATAAAAGAACATTTATTTAACGCCGTGAATACCTGTCTATTTTTATGTAAGGGTTATAAAAAAAATGTATCAAAATAAATTTCCAAAAATACCTTTTTTTGTAGTAGTAAAAATATCATGAACGCTGAAAATTTTAACAGTGACGAAACAGATATACCTGTTTTTTTTATGTCATAATAAACCAAAATAAGTTTACTAAAATATCGTTTAAATTTCATAATGTTTCCAATAGTTATATTTATAATAATAATTATTAATATCTCATAATTATGTTCATTATATTAGCATAAATTGTGAACCAGATATTAAAATAATATGTGTATTATGTTATAATTGGTTATGGATAGGAAAAAATTTAGGTTTAATAATTTCTATGTTGGTGATGTGGAATCTTTGACACACTGACACTATTCAGTATATATCACACACATTTTTTTGACGCTTGACACGCTTTTCATTAGCCATGTTAATTTCATCAGGAGCCATGATTGACTAAAGCTAAACTACAAATCTACCATCTATTTATCGTAACGCTTGCACCAGATGTATCTGGTAGGGATAAAACTTAACAAAGAAAACAATTTAAAGCATGATCTCTATGGTCGCTCCGTCCCAGAGTTACTTAAAGACGAACCAGTTTCTTCAAACTTCTTCACCTTTTTTTTAATCCGTTCAACGCCCTCCGTTTCCACTGTGTGAATGCTATTGAATACGAAATTTTCTCCACAGTCATAGAGGTATTGTTATTCTTGATGTGGATAAAACGCTCTAAGACAACTGAATTTTTTAAAACGAGGTTACGTTATGTAGCATGTGCACTTTACCGCACATACCTATTACGTCCGGGCGCTAAGCTATATAAATACACCTTCTGTCTGAGTTTTTGAATTTATTGACTGGAATATGGAAACATCTGGATAAGAACAAATAAAAAAAAAATGACTTCAGAGTGAAAAAAGCTTGAACTTATCGGCATGAACTTTTTCCTAAATTATTCAGATATTAACTGATGCGAATGCTTAGCATAATATGATCAAGATTCAGCAGCAAAAAAAATATATTTTCTCCAACTTATATTAGGTTTCTTACAAGTAACTCCTTTTCAAATGTATGTAAGTGTACTAAGTTCATCAGAAGCCATGATTGACTAAAGCTAAACTACAAATCTACCCTATTTATACTTAGCCTAACCCTTGAATTACTCAAGCGGAACTAATGGCCTAGGTAAGGCCATCAGTTCCGGTCAAGTAACCAGTAGAGGGGACTATAAGGAATAGGCCCTCTGTCTTTATTTAAACTACTTTGCATTTTACAGTTTCCATACTTTCGTATGCGTTCAACAATCTCCTATCAGATACATTTTTAATTAATCTTAGATTATATAATGTTACAATATGATCAGCTTCAAGGGCATGTTCGGCAATGCTAGACTTTTCTGCTCTACTGTATTTTAAGTGTGCTAAATTTTCTTTAAATCGTGTTTCAATTGACCTTTTAGTTTGCCAAACATACTTTTTGTTACAATCATTACAACTACCTTATTGAGTTTCCTGATATATTTCGGTTTATATGGTATGGAGACATACTTGGTCTTATTTTCTTCGCATGTACAAAAGGTGGAATTCTGAGTGTTAAACCTGAACTATTTATTAACTTGTTTACTAAGTCATCGTCATAACCATTGACTCTAGTTATATTTCTAATACGATTCCTTTCATACTTCAATAATGAATAATCTCTAATAACTAATACTAATTCCTTTTTGAATATAGTAGTCCATTCTTCGGTGAGTGAAAAAATACCAAGAAATTAAACAAGGCCATCTACTCCACTTATTTATTAAAACTAGTAAATTAACTTAAATGGGCTGGTTTGATTCAATTTTCATCTTTAGTATGTTTTATATTCATTCAAAATCCAGCATGGAACTAACAACTACGTATGGATATATATTCAGGGAAGCATAACCGAGCTAATGAAATAATTTACAGAAACATAGCAAAAATAATATTGAGCATGTGTTCAAGACATTAAACTTTTAATTTATATATATGTTACCGGCAAAGTGTATAATTCAGCCATTCTATAGAATTCCTGGTTCCTTTAGGCAATATACGAAATATCTACTTTTTCTTTAGCTATAATACACTTTGCCCAGGTGGAATGCCTATGTATTCTATAGAATGCCGATAAAAGATTAGGTAAAGTATAAAATGAAAGAGAAATTACCATATATAATAGGTATTGAAAACAATAAGCATTAACTATTACTCGTGTTGCGGGTGGCGGCGGGAGTGAAGTCAATACGTTATAACATGAACTAACCTGAACTAACAGGAGCTCATGTTTTAAGAAGGTTCTGTGTACTTTCAAGTGTCACGACACTTTATCGTGCAATAAATAAGTATAAAATGAAAAACAAATTACCGTAATCATATCTTTTGTTTCTTGAAAATTAACGATATTAAGATTATTGACTTTCTGTCAAAAAAATGCGTAGGAAAAAGAAATTAGGGACTTCGGCAATCCTTAAAAAATCAAACGTTGGTATTATTTGTAAAAAATACACATTAGTTTTGATTCCTCTCCCACTGCGCTCCCATGCCACCTGCAACATGAGTAAAAGTTAATGTTTACTGTTTTCAATATCAATTATACACATTGCAAGGTGTACGTTAGGAAGTCTATCGAATGCCTAGGCAAAGTATAAAATAAAAGATGTTTTACACTTTGCCGGAATGCCAGATTTTTTGCCAGTAATATATATATATATATATATATATAATATATAATATATATATATATATATGACTATTTAATAAATAAATTATCTACCTAATTATATAACTTAATTATTTAGCTTTCTCCGTTTTCTCTTATAATTTATTATATAAATTTAAGGTTCAACATTTTGTCGCTTTTTTGTCCCGAATTATTTATTTAATTTTACTATAAGGCCCTGATCTTTTGATTAAATATTCATACCGAAAATTTTGAATGAATATTAAGCCATTCTTAAAATGAAAATTTGTATCCTCAAAACATTGTCATGTTCATAAATTAAATAAGTAGCGCAGGCACGGTTGTTTCATTTCCAGTAATAATGAACTGTTTGTTTTCCTGCAAGAAACGTTAACATTTCAAGAGATGCTCCGAAGTGGCTACATCTTACCGTATTCTTATTGAATCTTACTGTCATCCCTTCTTCGAAAAGCTACTCCTCAATTTATTTAAATGATGCACCCAGAATGTTTTAAGTGGTTGAGGCATCTCAGGACGAATTTCATAACATATAATAAAAAAGTTTATTATATTAATAACACAGCCCTACAAATAAAATGAAAGTTCATTACCACGAACCAAAATATGTGGTGTATTTTTCGACGCTGAATTCGAATCCGCAGTTACAAAAAAAGATTTATCATGTCCTCCTAATAAGGTCGAAAATCATCCCTAGGAGAGGGGAACTACCCCCTGGGATTAATGGATCTTAGAAGTTCTTGCATCTGTGAAAAAATACAGGCTTTCGTAGACTCAGGCAGGAGGAACAAATACAGCCCGTATTTTTTTTCTCAGATGTTAGAGCTTTTAAGATCCATCAATCCCAGGGGACAGTTCCTCCCCCTCCTCCTAGGGATGAGTACTTGATCCTTTCCGAATTTCAATAACATCTATTTGCATCATTAGAGCGTAAGTTTCTACCACCCTCTAAGGGCACATTATAATCGTGTATAGGTGTTTCAAGCAAATCTACTCCATATTTGTTCACTCTGCCTAAAACTACAAAAGCCTGAACTTTTTTCGTCGTTACTGAAACTTATGAGATATCTCTGTAGGTGGAGGTGGTTTTTACTTCCTATAGAGGTGAATCTCAACCCTTTAAGAGTAGTGTCTGGTTGTCCCACCAGATTCAGAAATTTTGTCCTAGGAGCTACAAGAATTTGTTCTTTGTTCGTGTTATTTAAACTCGTGTACGTTATTTGAGTTTTATAGGTACTTTTCACCCCCTACAAGTGTGAATTTTGGTTTAATTAATAGAAATAGTTGTGGTTTGAATGCATATTCTCTTCTCTAGACTAATATCTACCATTTTTCACACTTCATTAAGAGTATTATTACATTTCAAGGGATGTTTTTGGTCAAAAAAAAAATGGCATGATAAATCTTTTTATTAACTACGGATTCGAATTTAGCGTCGATAAATACACTAGATCCATGTTTATTTATTTACTTATTTTATTTATTTATACATTCAGTTCCAACAGGCCAGGGCCCAATTACAGGAAGAACGGTTATACTAATGAGCTACATATAAAAGAAGAACATAATACAATTAAAATAAAATTAAAATGTTTGAACAATCTCCAAATTAAAAAACAAACAAAAACAGTAATAATAAAAAACTACAAATTTGAGCAACCTCTAAACACTGAGCAGAGAACCAATAAGCACCGACAGCCTACTGCAATGGAAATCACCGGAGTTTCCAATGACATTGCCGTTCTTGCACATTATATAAATAGGGCTGTGCAATAATATATTTGACCTAGCCCGGCCGAGGCTAAAAATAGGTGAGTGCCTTGCCCCAAGGCGTGGTAATAGGAAAGGGCAATCAGTATGGTGATTTAACAGCTTATATAAAAATTTGATGGAGTGAACGTCCCTTCTCTCTGCAAGAGGCAACTCATTAAACCTTGATAAGATTAGTCCGTGATCAACACCGCGGTCCGGATAGACACCATCCCTCTTGAAAATAAGATATTTAATGAAGCGCCTCTGTATTGATTCGATTGAGTTGTTATGGCAATTGTATATTGGATACCAAACAATAGAAGCATAGTCAAACTTAGACCTAACAAAGGAATAAGCTTGATTGCAGATATGTTAGTAAAGTCTCTACAATTTCTAATCAGGAAACCCAGCATCCTTGATGCACCAGCAACCATTTGTTCAATATGGTCAGCAAAAGAGAGTTTCTCGTCAAAGGTGATACCCAAATCTCTAACTGAACGAAGATTCTGTAGAACAGTATCACCTACGGAATAATTGAAAAATATAGGGTTGTTACGATAGGAATATCGGACGACACTGCATTTGGAAACGTTTAAGGTGAGCCTGTTAGTAGAGCACCAGTTGGTGAGAGCATTAATGCTGCTCTGTAATTCGTGGCAATCAGAAACCGAGTCTATGCGTTTAAAAATCTTAAGGTCATCGGCATAAGCGAGCTTCCGGCAACCTATCTCACTCAGCAAGTCGTTAACAAACATATTGAAAAGAAGAGGTCCCAGATTGGAAACATATATTTTGGTTCATAGTAATGAACTCTAATTTTTTTGTGGGGCTTTGTAATTAAAACATAAATGATTATAGGTTTCTTTCTAGTGCATTCATATTGTAGTACAGGTTTTATTTAAATGTTAAAGCTAGACCCATAGAGCCCTATATCACTGATTTGATTTTAAAGTGAGAATTTTATGTTTATATACACTAGTTGTTTTATTTAGACAAAATCGAGATCCATCGCTTTATGGAAAAAGAGCAAAACCAATCTTTAATACAAACCCTATAAAATACTTCCAGAACATTTTGAACAATTCTTGTTTTCTCGGAAAACATATTATTATTTTCTGCAACTTTATTTCAAAATTTATTAATTCATTGTATGTGTGTGAACAATTTGTAATTTTATTTAACGTTTCACTATAAAACTCTTTAAATATGTACTGAAATATATTGCTCCAATGAGAATAAAAACTTATTTATTACATACTATAAAAGTTTTTTAGAACTTTCTCATTCGAAGTCCGGTGAAACTGGTTTTAAAATACAACACATTTCAATCGAATTATCGAATTTTATAGTCTGAAAAGCTACAAAACTTATATAACAAATTTTTAAAATATAATCACTATAATCTGCTACAAAGTAAAATTTTACAGCCATTTTCTTCTGTGTCATCGTAAATTCTAAAATTTATATTTAGATTTATTATGGTGTATCCTTAAAGTGTTACTATTAAATTTTAAGACTTGTAGTAACTGCAGATATAAGTCTGTTGTTTTATTATTTTTTTTATGTACTCTTAACTGTTTCATTAAAATCGAAATAAAGTTTTCTATTGTCTATACATAGTTTTCTGATTTTTAAGTAACATTATATATATATATATATATATATATATATATATATATATATATATATATATTAGTCGACACTCTATATAGTGAAAGACCAAAACGTTGACCGAAATTTCACTATAGAAAGTTTTTCACTATATAAAGAAAAAATCCGTATATATTGCTATGTATGTATTTTATATTGGTAATCATTTACTTGTATTTTATAAGGTACAAGCAACAAAAAAAAATTGCAAAATTGAATTATTAGAAAAGATTTTATTAAACATTTGAAAGTTTAAATAGTACATAGCATGTACAGGGCTAAATACATACATAAAGTCCGTACGTTATATCTTTACTCGTGCGTCATAGTTTTCAGGCCATATAACAGACGACTATTATATTATTTGTCTCTTTTCACCAATAAATCGTAGGTATTGGTAAAAAGAGACAAAAAATATAATAGCCGTCTGGGATATTGCATGAAAACTATGACGCACGTGTAAAGATATAACGTACGGACTTTATGTATGTATGTACTACATACGAAATAAAAAGAATAATACAAAATCTGTTAATACATATGTACATAATACGTACATACGTACTAGGAAAAATAATCAATTATTTTCTTTTGAACATTACTTTTGAAAAATAATTGTTGCTCAACCAAATTCTCGCATTTATTCAAATGCATAAAGATTTGATCAGGTACACTTTCCTGGCGCCTGAGAGTAGTTTGCACAATGTCAAATGCATTTCTTATTTCATTTTCACTAAATTTAGCAGGACGTTCCCAGGTTTCAGTTTCTTCTTCATGATCTTCTATACTTTTTATATCGTCAATTATGTCTTGGTCAGTTAGGAGATCTGTCGTGCCAACATCATTGTCGATTTCTAAGAAATCTTCAAGTAAAACATCTGCGTCGACGGTAGCAGTTTTTTGTAGAATACCCCATTGCCTTTTAAAGGTAGCGAGATCCATTTCGTCTTCTTCTTCCCATTCGTCAATTTTTTCAGTAAAACCTGCTTTAGAAAAGCAATTTTTGATAGTTTTCAGAGAAACATTTTCACACCATACTTCAGCGACTTCGGTTATACACTCTTTAAGGATAATCAATTTTTGGACTGGAAGGTTGTTATCAATCGCATTAACAATTTTGTGAACAATTCTGTTTCGGTAATAGTGTTTTATGTTTTTTATAATACCCTGGTCCATAGGTTGCAATTTGGAGGTCATGTTTGGTGGAAAAAAGATCAATTCAATATTCCTTAATTTTTTACTTACAGTAACTGGATGTGCAGGACAATTGTCTATAAACATCACAATCTTTCGCTTTTGGCTTTTCATTTTCGTGTCCAGTTCTTTGATCCATCTTTCGAAAATCTCAGAAGTCATCCATGCCTTTTTATTATTGGCGTAATCTAACTCCAGAGATTTAACTCCTTTTAAACAACGGGGATTTTTGCTTTTACCTATGAGCAGTAATTTCAGTTTTTCTGAGCCATCCATGTTTGCTCCAACCATAAGTGTCACCCTTTCTTTACCTGTTTTAACACCAAAACATTTACCACTTTTAAAAGCAAAAGTTTTATTTGGCAAACGTTTAAAAAACAAACCGGTTTCATCACAATTGAAAACGTTTTTTGGCTCGTTTTTCAATGCACTTTTTAAAACAGTTTCAGTCCAAATGTCACAGTCCTCCTGACTAACGCTTGCATTCTCGCCAGACACCGTCTTGAAAACAATTGTCAAAGTCATTCCAGGCAAATTAACGCAGTTAAATTCTTTAGCAAATTGTAGAGCCTTTTGTTTTATTAAATTTCCCGATATTGGTACGTTTTGATGCGTACGGGCCACTTGAAACCATCGTAAAACTGCTTCATTTACATCCTCGTAAGTACTCACCCGTAGTCGTTTTCAACTGCTTGGAACACTAGGTTTCTTGATGATACTGTCGCGACTTTTTATTATCAGAGAGACGCAACTTGGAGAGACACCAAATTTTGCAGCAACATCAATTTTTTTGCAGCCTTTATCAACTTCCTCCAAAACTTTAATTTTCTCAGCTAAATTTAAACACACTCGCTTGGACTTGATTCTTAAACAAAAAGAAACTGAACCTGAATTTGCGAATTACTAGGCCTCGACTATAAAATGGGTTTTTCCCCGGGTTTCTATAAAATGGGTTATTCCCGGGGTTTCTCACAGAAATCTACCTGATTTCTTGCCAACCATTAGGCGTTATAAACGCCATAAGAACCTTTTCAAAAGAATGCGTCATAAAAATGGAATTCGTGCTAATGTTAGATAAAAATGGGAAATCCGAAATGGCCAAGATCTCAATAAATGCATAAAAATTTTTACATAAAATTCCGGTAAAAATTTTATTATATAGAGTGTTACTATTTTACAGATTCACTATATGCAGGGCTTTTTGCATGAAATTTCATTAAAATATTCTAGGTCTTGAAAAAATTGCACTATAAAGAGTTTTTCACTATAAACAGTGTCGACTATATTTATATATAATGTTATCCAGTATTATTCATGTTACATCGGGCGTCCCCCAGGGTTCGCACTGTGCTCCTCTGCTCTTTATTTTGTTTGTAAATGATCTGTTATCGGCACTGCATCGCTCAACGGGGCTTATGTTTGCAGATGATTTGAAAATCTATCGGCGGGTTGGTAGTGTTGAGGACGTTGTAGCGCTTCAAGATGACCTTGATCTGGTTTGGCAGTGGACCCAGTCCAATCATCTATTTTTAAATGTAAGCAAATGTTTTACCATTAGCTTCTATAGAGGGAAACATCGTCATACTCGATTGAAGGTGTTCAACTTCCTTACAGGAGTTCCGCAAAGGACCTTGGGGGGGACTTACTTTTACAAGGCATATATCTGCCCTTAGCCAGAAAGGGCTAAGTTTTGTTTTGAGAAATTGCGGGCAGTTCAGTTGTGAGAGCAAACTTGGAATATGCGACGGTAATTTGGTCTCCATTTTATGAGTTGCATAAGGGAACAATCGAAAGAGTGCAAAATAAATTTTTGAGATTTTCCGTACTCAAGTGCAACGGTACACTTGTGAATTATCATAAGACTGTCATGCGGAGCACCTTAGGGTTACATGCTTTGGAAATGAGAAAATCCCTTTATGATGCATGTTTTATCTTCAAACTTATTAATGGAGTTACTGACTGTCCTCGGCTACTCGCTAAAATAAATTTTAATATACCCAGAGGCAATCTTCGCCATCATGATCTCTTTTGCATCCCCTTCCATCGAACGAATTATGGGAGGCACTCTCCCATTCATAGAGCTTTGAGGACTTGGAATTCATTGGATGGTCGGCTCGATATGTTTAACAGCTCTATCTCGAGATTTAGGTCCCAGCTGCTGAGGGCTCTGTAGGGGTTCTACTTGATCAGTGTTTACTATTGTTAATACTATTGTTGTTTTTATATTTCTGAGGTTAGTTCCTTTATTACTTGTATCTATTTTATATATTTTGTTATTGAGGATGTTTATGTATTAGTTCAATATTTTTACTTAGACATAGTCTTTGTCACGTGTTTGTCTTTTTAATTTTTAATATTTTTGTATCTGCATTTGTACCTGTTTTAAAATTGTACTACAATGGGGTTTCCCGTAAAATTTGTATAAATAAATAAATAAATAAATAAATAAATAAATAAATAAATAAATATATATATATATATATATATATATATATATATATATATATATATATATATATATATATACAGTGACGAACAAAAGCATGGAAACATTTTCTTAATCAAAAATTTAAAATACTATCCTTAAGGTATAAAAAACTAGTCTTGTTTTGTTGACAATTTCTTTATAGAATTTTATTATTGACTATAAAAACTTTTTTTACGTTTTCTGGTAGATAAAGTTTTTAAGAAACGCGTTTTATCCTTATCGAAAGCGTTAAAATAATGTTATCATTCTGTTTTCAGAGTACATTATTGTTGATACGAAGTAATTTAGTAGCATTGTTTAAGAGTGCGGTTTTTACCAAAATGCCAAAGTGCAAATATTACAGTTCAGATCTGAAACATAAAATTATTTCTCTGTATCAAAGTGGAAAGAAGCTATGTCAATTACATAGCAAAATCTTTAAAGATGCATAGGGTTACTGTCAGCAAAATTATTAAGAAGTTCTCTAAAAGGGGCACTGTTGATCCGGCATTTAAAAGTGGTAGACCTCGAAAAACAAGTAAGAGAGTAGACAAAATTATAATTCGAAACGCGAAAAATGATCCCAAGGAAACTACTGTTGATATTAATAAAGAACTAAGGCACTAATATCAGGGTGTATTGGTGTCAGACATGACTATTAGGCGTCGTCTGTTATCTGAAAATATTCATGGTAGGCGTGCTGTTAAAAAACCACTCCTTACAAAGCGTCACAGAAAAGAGAGATTGAAATTTGCTAAGGAACATAAGGACTGGACTCAAAATCAGTGGTCTCTAGTAATCTTTAGTGATGAAAGTAGGTTTTTGGAAGTGATTTTACTGGTTATGTAAGAAGACTAGTTGGTCTAAGATATTACCCAAAGTACCTTGTACTTACTGTCAGTCATGGCGGTGGAAATATCATGGTATGGGGTTGTTTTCGACGGTCTGGTACAGGGCCATTGGTAAAGATAAATGGCAGAATGGATGCTCAAATGTATCTTGAGATATTGAAAAATAATTTGATTTCTTATGAAGAAGATTTTCCACTGTGATGGATTTTTCAACAAGACAATGACCCAAAACACACATCGCGCTTAGCCAATAATTGGTTTTCTGAGCAAGGAATTCGCGTGAAGCGCTGGCCTTCACAATCACTTGATTTGAACCCGACAGAAAATCTTTGGCACTATCTAGATAAACAAATTAGGAAAAGAAATATAAAAAACTGGGACGAACTTTGGATCGCATTAAAACAAGAATGGGAAAAAATACTACCCGATGTCGAGCAGCGATTGACGCAAGAGGATATCCCACTAAATATTAAATATTTTCGACATATTAGTCATCTTAGTGGAACTTTTATTTTAAAACAAAAATGTTTCCATTTTTTTGTTTGTGCATAATTTTATTACGTTTAAAACTAAGCACATTTCTAATAAACAATAACTGTTTTAGTCTTCAAAATGTTTGTTGGCATGTACACGATTAATAAACAAATATTGTAATTGTAAACCGTTTAAATGTTAAGACTAGAGATGGGAATTTAAATATTTCCATACTTTTGTTCGCCACTGTATATAACACGAAGGCTGAAAAGTTTTTGGTCTGACACATAGATCTTGCCCTTTTCAAAAAAATCTATGTGTTATGAAGTATCAACCTTCGAAAGATACTTGTCAAAATTTCGTGACATTTTGACGGTTAGTTTAAAATTTATAGTGGATTTAGTGCCGCTACTTTTGATATTTTCAAAACAATGGAAAAAATCGATTTCTTGTGTTGATTAAACACTGTTTTTTGACGGCAAAAAAATACCGTTCGAGCAAAGCAGTGGTTTGATAAGTGTTACGGGGACTCTGCCCTTGGAAAATCGCTCATCATTTACTGGTATACTGAATTTAAACACGGTTGTCCAGACAAATGCTGAACGCTCTGGATACCCAAATGAGATTTTGGCGAAACGTCGTGCAAATTCATTGTTAGACGAACGGACTGAAACTCGGAATTTCAATGTATTATGTATGTATATATATATATATATATATATATATATATATATATATATATATATATATATATATATATATATATAGCAGTATTGTGTTCTTGGGGTAAGCGGTCTTTGAAAAAGAACTAAACAGTTTTGGACACGTTTTTAGCTACGCCAAGCTTTCGAAAATATTTCATTTTCTTCATCAGGGCTACAATTACAGTAGAATATCAATATTTTTGAGATTAAAAGTAAAGAACAACCCTATTTTATATGTAACATTAAAGTACTTACTGCTAAGTGGTGTGTTCAAAAATTGTTGTTTGTGGGGGCACTTTATTGCACTTATTCATCAGAAAAAAACACAAGACAGCTCGACATATTCATCTTTATTTGATCGTTTTAAAGTTGAAAAGTTAGTGAAAATTAGTGGGATTATTATCAAAGAGATATGTCAGATATATTGTAAGAGTTTTCACTCTGACTGCCTATTTGTAATAAATTGGAGAGAAAATTAGACTCAGATCCTCAGTGTCAGTTTTTTTATTGATCGAGTTCGGTTGAAGGTGGATTTCCACCATCTCCCTAAAGATTCTCCTGCCGAGATTTCTCTCTTTAAATAGGAGTTTGGTTTCAGCAAAATTAAATTCATGTGAAAATTGGCTATTATATTGGGCAAGCGCACAAGAAAAACTCTTTCTATTTTCAAATATAAATTAACAACAACTTAACTAAGAGATAGAAACACACTGCCCTTAGCAAAATGACAAGATAACATAACAAAAAATCCTTTAAAAATTAAAATCATTTTGCGACCACAAATCTCTGTACTCTTCCAACAAAAATGAAGTAAAATTTTATTTTATTTCCCAAAGATGAATATGTCGAGTTTTCTGTTTTTTCTGATGAATAAATGCAATAAAGTGCCCCCACAAACAACAATTTTTGAACACACCACTTAGCAGTAAGTACTTTAATGTTACATATAAAATAGGGTTGTTCTTTACTTTTAATCTCAAAAATACTGATATTCTACTGTAATTGTAGCCCTGATGAAGAAAATGAAATATTTTGGAAAGCATGGCGTAGCTAAAAAGGTGTCCAAAACTTTTTAGTTCTTTTCCAAAGACCGCTTACCCCAAGAACACAATACTGCTGTTTAACTAGTCGGTCAAGACTACCCTTCTCCTCTCTCTCTCTCTCTCTCTCTCTATATATATATATATATATATATATATATATATATATATATATATATATATATATATATATATATATATTACGGCCAATTTCTCTGGTTCCTATTATATCTAAAATACTTCAAAGTGTTTTCAAATTACAAGTAAATTCGTAGTTTTAATGACATATCACATTTCATTAATAATATTCTTGAATTACATGAAAGTGGTGGATTAACATTACGCTACTGAGCACGAGAGATTAAAAAAAAAATGGATAAATATACTTTTGACAACTTAGGTATAAATCTACTTAAATTAAATCTAAACAATAATACACCATACGCCTTCCTGGATAATAAATTCTGTTTTGGAACCAATTTTATTCTTAATTCACGTAAATGATTTGGGAGCTAGTCATAGTCATAGAATAAGGCAGAAAACTGGTTTCAATGAATAAACTCGAAATAAACGAAACTAAACAAGTCTCATATTTTATCAAAACTCAAATAATAAAAGTAATAATTGGTGACTGGTAGGATATCGAAATTAGTAGATATTAATGTGCTATCTACGAGTATTTTCCTCTATTTGCAACGCACATTACCTATGGCCTTGTTGGTATTATATTAACTTGGGTTATGACAGTTTATACCGTAAAGCAGGGGTGCTCAAACGGTCGATCGCGATCGACAAGTCGTGCTTTTTAAGTCGATCTCGATAAAAAAATTCCGATATAGAACTATTCACAGATTTTGTTTTAGGTAACTAAAAACAAAATGTAATGAATAAACTACTAAAATTTATTCGATCCACAATTAGGCCAGAATAACTCCCTCATCACTTTCTTTTATCTTAATAACCCCCTGCTAGCGGTAAAAGGCGGCTTTATCAAAGGAACGCGCGGTACTTGTCAAAGGAAAGCCGCGTTTCGGGCGGCGTGTTTGACGGGAACATTCGAGACTTCGTTCGCGCCGATATAAATGTTGCGCCTGCAGGAATAGGAGTCAGTCTGAGTTGTAACTTGAAGGCGATACATCGATACAAAGTGTATTAATAAATAGTCCAAAATGAGTGCGGCGAAGAAAAGTAAAACTTATCATTTTAATAACGATTGGGAGGAAGAATTTTTCTTTTGTATGGTAAAGGATAAGTGCATTTGTCTCATTTGCCGTGCGTCAGTTGCAATACCTAAGCGTGGGAACTTAGAGAGGCATCATAAAACGGTTCATAAAAACTATGAAAAGGATTTTCCGTCACAGAGTGAATTAAGAAAACGAAGAGTACGTGATTTTATAACTTGTTTGAAAAAAGAACAAACCATGTTCACAAGACCAGCCAAACAATCAAAAGCTGCAACGATCGCGTCATTTAAAATATCTCATATATTGGCGAAACACAAGAAACCATTTGATGGATTGGTTGTGAAGGAAGCATTTATTGAACCGGGTGAGACTTTATTTGGAGATTTTAAAAATAAAACAGAGATTATGTCTGCTATTAGAGAACTTCAGTTATCTCGTCCGACTGTCACAAGGCGTGTTGAAGTCGTGAGTCAGGACATGGCAGATAAACTAAAACATAATATCATGGAATGTACATACTTTTCTTTACAGTTCGACGAATCCACCGATATGACAGACACTGCCCAGCTGTGTATTTTTATTCGAATGGTATTCAGTGACATGTCGGCTAAGGAAGAGTTTTTGACAATGAGTCCTCTGAAAGGAAGGACCCGTGGCGAAGATATATATGACGTTTTCTTCAATTTTGTAACAAACTACAAGCTACCAATATATAAACTAGTGTGCATTACAACCGATGGAGCACCAGCAATGACTGGAAACGAAAACGGTTTTGTGGCATTGTGTCATGCTAATGATGATTTCCCTTCATTTTTTCCTTCCATTGCATTATACATCAAGTTTTGTGTCCAAAAGTTCTAAACAGGGAGGAGATTATGGGCATTGCAATAAAAATTGTGAATTCTATCCGTGCACGTAGCTTGCAACGACGGCTCTTTAAATTGCAGTTGGAAGATAGTGAGTCAGCTGAACACACTGATTTAGTTCTCCATACGGACGTCAGGTGGTTGAGTCGCGGAAAATTCCTAGAAAGGTTTTAAGAATTATTGCCCGAAATAACAGCTTTTCTGGACGAAAGAGGTGATGACACTCAGATGCTGAAAAACGGAAAATGGCTGACTGATTTGGCATTTTTGACAGACATCACAATGCATTTAAACACCATTAATTTGGAGCTTCAAGGTAAAGGAAAAACTATTATTGAGATGCTTAGCGCAATAAACGCATTCAAAAGTAAATTGCAACTTGTGATAGATCAACTGAAAAGAAAGGATCTGAAAAATTTTCCATCTTTGAAAGCAAGGATTCCTCAGTTGAATTATGATATTTATGAGGCAGAATTATCAAATATTTTGGGCCAATTCGAAATACGTTTTTATGATTTCAGTAAATTGGCAAATATCTCATCATTTA
The DNA here is from genome assembly GCA_019049505.1 of Pachyrhynchus sulphureomaculatus. Classification (NCBI taxonomy): domain Eukaryota; kingdom Metazoa; phylum Arthropoda; class Insecta; order Coleoptera; family Curculionidae; genus Pachyrhynchus; species Pachyrhynchus sulphureomaculatus. The sequence continues at coordinate 36,715,778 of CM032450.1, forward strand.
TGAGTTATCCTTTTTCGTGTAAAAACATTGAGGAATTAGCTACTGAAATAGCAAGTCAGATTGACATGAACTCATGTTCTGTTGAAAATGAGTTAGGGCAGATTATATCAGATATACATCTCAAAGCCACAGCATCTGATACAAAATTCTGGTGTTTTATATCTGAAGATAAATATCCGAATCTAAGGCAAATCGCCCTGCAACTAACGGCAATGTTTGGGTCAACTTACTTGTGCGAGTCTGCATTTTCTGAAATGAAGATAATTAAGTCAAAATATCGCAATCGACTAACTGATGAACATATGTCATCATGCTTGCGATTAGCACTCGGTAATTACGTACCATCTTATGAAAAGTATGCTGAGGACATGCAGTGCCACGCTTCAACATCCAAAGTCACTCTTTAGTTAAGTTTAGACACTAGAACTCGTTTGTTTTGTAAGAACCAATAAACTCGCAATTTTGAATAATTATGAGTTTTTTCATTGACATTTTAGAGCAGACCTACACTTACCTTGACTAAAAAAATGCATGTTGTGCGGAAAACTAATATCTATGCCACGATACAGTCTACCTAGACGACAATCCTGCATCACACTTACTTGCAGCCTCTCAGAGTCGATCGATCGTAGTCTAACAATATTGAGGTAGATCGCCAGCAGTTCAAGTTTGAGCACCCCTGCCGTAAAGTGTTATGACAAGGATAGAGAAACGATGCTAAAAAAATTTGCTTTCAATTTTCATTTCTTGTTTATATATTTTAGCTTGTCTGTTAAATACTTACGAAAATAAACAGAACTTTAATATACAACTAACATGCATGACTATAATACCCTAAAACGGGCATTTCATTATATCTTTTACACATAATAGTTACCGATGGCTGGTGTGTAATGAAATACAAAAATTAAATTTTTGAAAATATATGAAATATAATATATATAGTATACTTTGGACAATAATTTAAACCTTTTTTTAAAGTATATCGTCTAATATAACATGGTACAAAAGGATTCACTAAGTACAATTTCGTTAATCATAGCATAATATTGTATCACATGATCAATGAAATTTAATTTTGAACCAAAGCAAAATTTTTAAATCTCTAAGTTGTGAAAAATATATCTTAAAAGACTGTTAGTACACTTAAAAGGCGTTAGTAAATCAAAACACTTTACGTGTAATTATTTTTACACAGCAAAAGGTTTTTAACGAAACAACCCACAGAATTTTTTTATTTTTCTTAAAACATTCAATAAGATACATACGTAGTATAATCTAAAATATTAGAATAAATATTTAAATCCACCTAACATTGTTTTTCTTTTGTCTTCAGGGTCATTGAACTTAAAAACCTAGTAACTCCTGCTAGAGAATCGAACGGACAACCTTCTTAGGTCATGAGTCTCTTTTTCAATTCATTTTCTTGTCCATAAACGGTGTAAGAAATTGCAGAGTTTCATCTAGTGGAAATGTTGCCATTTCTCTGAACAGACACGAAAAAGTGGAAAGTTTTATTTTATTTCGCACAATGCCGTTTAAAATATAAAATCTGCACGAGAGTTGTAGTGTTATAGTAGATAAAGAACTTGTGCTGATATCTATTTTCAGAAAAAGAGTAAAGTCTGTCTCTGGATAGAGTGCGTTAGTTTAAATTAGGCAATGACAGCCATTAACATAAAAGACCGTCAAAACTTGTATAAATAAGGCAATAATTTTTAAGGGAGCGATTTAAGAATAGTCTATTTTAATGATCTACCTTAAAATATATTAAAGTACATTTGTTAGGAGATGCGCTGAAACCAATTTGCAACAGCAAGTAGCATTACACTGATACTGTTTCATCCTTGGTAAAGCACGTACATCCTAAGATTGTTTGTTCGTTCTTCATGCTAGGAGAATGGAGTTCCCCGACATGAGAGCAACGTTAACTTTTTTAGAAAAAACTATCGCCTGGGTTTTTGTAGCGTTCAATTCCACTTGGTTACTGTCACCCCTTTCCTTTCAGGTCTTTGTTAAGTTGAATGACTTCCTGCTGTCTGCGGATATTCGCCTGAGTAGCCGATGTCCGAGCATTCCAAAGAGAATAAAGAAATAAGCGTACTGTCATCTGCAAAGCTGTAGATTGGATTCCCGGTCTTTTCCAGCAGATCGTTAATGTAAATGAGAAAAAGAGTAGGAGACATTATGGAGCCCTGGGGCACATCGGCGTTAATAGTGAAGGTGTTAGAAAGACATCCGTCGACCGCTACTCGTAAAGAACGCTCTCTGAGGAAACATGAGAGCCACAAACAGAACTTTTCCGTCAACGCCAGAAGCCTTTTGGGGTCTAGCTTCATTAAAATACGCTTTATGATACGCTGTCTTAAGACAACTGTGGGAATAGTAGGTGGTGTTTTTCCTTGGAAATCGACAGTAGAATGTGAAGCAAAGAGTTCAGCCAACAAGTTCACTTTCTCAACAGGTGTTCTGGCAATAGAATTATCTGGCCCTGTGAGTGGTGGTATGGTGGATTTGGTGAAATTTTGACTGCTTAGCGGCTGCCCAAAAGGGCCTGGAACTGTTGGGACAAGCAAGAAGTTTATTTGTAATTCGTTGATTGTGTGCCTCCTTGGTTTCGTCGATAATTCCTTTGCATCTTTTCCGGGCACGAACAAAGGTGTTACGATTTATGGTGTTAGGATTTTCACGCCATTGTCGGTAGGCAAGAAGTTTAGAAGCAACAGCTTCTTTGCATTTTCGGTCAAACCAAGGCTTGCCGTTAGAGGGGCATTTCTTCGAAAAAGGGATGTCAGCTTCCATACCGGCCAAAATAACATCGGAAACCTCCTTCATTGATTTTAAATCACGTAAAACGTAAACTTTATAAATATGTCTTATTTATGGTAGATGGCTAAAGGATTTCACCATAGGGAGCTGTCTTAACAATATTTATAATCTGATTTGAATATAAATTTTTATTTCTTTTCGACCCTACTCATTCGATTAAAACTAAGAAAAGAAAAAGTTAAATCCCACAAGGAAAACACTAAAACGATAATTTTCAACTCCACGGGACGCTAAGGGTTGCAAAGTTTCCTCGATAGAACGAACCTAATGTTGTTTGTTTTCACTTAACCTGTCAGACTAGTATAAACTGTCGCTTTACCTTGCGCTATAAGTAAAGAGACACGTCTCAATTAAAAGTATTTTCTTATACAGTCAAAATTTGTGACAAAAATTTGTGTTATCGAAAGTTTACAAAAAATTTTACAATATTTTTGTTTATGCAATCAGCATAATTATTAGGCCGGCATTACACTATAAAAGTTCTTTGACAAAGATGTATTATCAAGGTTGGATAGAAATTGTTTTACAATTTCTTTTATAAAATATCTTTTGTAACTACAAAATTTACATTACACTATGTAAAATATTTTACAAAATACTTTAAAAGAAATCTCAGTTTTTTGTTCCAAGACAGTGTTGTGAGTTGTGTAATGGATGACGTTTTACTAATTGCCGCAGGTTTTGTGGCTGCTGTAGTTGCAATAGCTGTTTTTTTTTTTTATGGGTCTAGCACACGTGCTGCAGGGAGGTCCCTAAAGCGCTACAGGGGCGACAGGAGTGCGGAAAAAGCGATTCACGTTGTTCCTAAATCGCTGTAAATTGTACTCGGTGGGAAACACAGTCCTGGGCAAATTATTCCAAAGGGATGATGTTCTCCATATAAAAGACTGCTTGAAAAGCGTTGTACGAGGAGTAACAAGCTGAACCTCATACCGATGTATGTATCAGCGCGACGTGTATTTCTAACATGCACCGCTCTGGGAGGAATTAAACGGGCCACATCCTCCCAACACTTTCCATGAAAATACTTGTAGAATAGGCTCAAGTCGCCAGCCATTCTTCGATGTTCCAGCGAATCAAGGCCGCAGGTCAGTTCCGGGTCTTCAATCAAACGAACAGCTCTTCTCTGAATAGAATCCAACAAATGCAGTGTATGTTTGGGAGTGGAGCCACAAACATGGGAGCAGTATTCCATATTTGGTCGAATCTGAGCTTTGTAAAGAATTAACAGTTGTTGTGGAGTGTAAAGTTTTCTAATTTGAAATAATATTTCCAACTTTTGAGAAGCTCTCTTTGCTATGCCTGCAACATGTTCATGCCAGGACATATTTGCTCCCAAATTAACGTCCAACAAATTGAGAGATGATGTTAGAGGAATGGAGTGCCCCGCCATAACTATGTCGGGTTCAGCAACGTTAACTTTTTTAGAAAAAACTGCCGCCTGGGTTTTTGTAGCGTTAAATTCCACTTGGTTACTGTCACTCCAAGTTAGAATTTCTTCTAGGTCTTTGTTAAGTTGAACAACTTCCCGGTGTCTGCGGGCACTCGTCTGAGCAGCCGATGTCCGAGCGTGTGGCGGAAAAAGATAATTACAAAAAGGTAAAGAAACGTTTGTGGGTAAGACCTTGACTTGCCCGGCGGGAGTTAAAGCGCATCCATCAGAATTTACTCAAAGAACTGGCCATGAAAGATATAAAAAGTTACGTGAACTATTTGAGGATAGATGAAAAAACCTTGGATTACTTGCTTCTGAAGGTGGGACTTATATCTCGGAAAACGACACATTTGCGTAACCCAGTACCCCTGAGGAACGGCTTATGGTTACTCTGCGATTTTTTGCCACAGGCGAGAGCTACACAAGTCGTCAATATAGTAGTCGCATACCTCGGTATACACTTTCAACCCATTAACTTTGTCTTACATTGTCAGCTTCATACGTGTATCCATGTTTTTTTAATACACAAGCAATATCTTTATAAGCATTCAACCCACTTTATTTCTATTTTTATACTCTGTATGGCGCGCGATGGTGCTATTCGCATGACCCCCAAAACACAATACAGTATTTGAGATACTGTATTTCAAATGCAATCAAATGCATCTGAAGCTGAACAAAAATGAAAATTAATAAATAAGAAATCCATTATAAGATCTGTTGTATAGAAAAATTCAAATAGTTATTTATTTTCATTCAAATTTGTCGAAAAAGTATTTTTGGACATGTTGTTGATTTAAATATCTTTGTGGGTCGCTACCACCTTAATGGTCATAGATAATAATAAATAAGTTACCATTAAAAAATTGTGATTTTGGGGAGTTAGACTATTTCCAATTGGGGTAACGTTAATACGTTTCCCCTACGATTGCGCGACACATCTTTGCTCTTCGATATTCGAACACTGACATAATTATTCTAACGTGTAAATAATATTTATATTGGTTTCTGGCAAATAGATGCTCATTCATTGAAAGATTTAAACTGGGTCCCGATAAAAATATTTGTTCGTGTAAAACTAACCATTAAAAGAAAATGCTAAACTAAATTATGACAACAACCAAGTGGAATTTACTTCTACAGAAATTCAAATTAATGCAAGTATGCATTATGTTGTTACATATGTAGCAAAGAATAATTTTATATAAAAACCGTAAAACGCACAATAGCTTTTAATCCTAAACAAAGCTCAAATTCACCTTCGATGGAATACTGCTACCATGTTGGGGACTCTGATCCCAAACATACGCAATATTGGTTAGATTCCTATGATTCAGGACTAAGAACTCACCTCAAACTTTGCTTATTTAGGACGTCAAAGAAGAGTTGGTGAGTCTATTTTATAAATATTTTTATGGATAGTGTTTAATGGATGTATCACATTTGATTCCCTAGAAAGGGGTATGGAAGTAGTACACGTCGCACTAATTCGGCATATTTGTATGAGGTTCAGTATGTCATTCCTCGTACCACCTTTTTCAAGGACTCTTTTGTATAGAAAACCTTGATCATTTGGACCTACAAGGCTACACTTATTAACGAGTACAACCAACGTAACTGTTCTGGCATCACGGCTGTTATGCTCATAAAAAGAAAGTAAGAGAGACGACGTGTCTTATCCAAACAGTCATCAGCAATGATTTAGAATACTTTTCAAAAGGCTGAGTGAGTTAAAAAAATAACTTCGACATACCTCTTGGCGTAGAGTTTAGCTGCCTTTTCTCTTCCACTGATTTTCAATCTGGCGCTACAATAGAATAGTTGATTTTAGAGTTTGAAAAAATCTCGAAATATTAAACTGGATAGTAAATATTAGCTATTAATAACAAATACGCTCAAACTAGAAAAATTATTGTTTATAACCATATATAGACAAAATATTATTAAAACTTGAACGTATAACGCAATTTGCCTGAATTATTTCGTTCCATTAAATACTGGGTTAAGAACCCTAAAATTTTAATGTTCATAAATGCGAAATCCCCATAACCTTCCTTGGTTATAATTAAACCTTATCATTTTACAGTTTAATGATGGCTTAAGATATAATCCTAGTTTAGTTAAACTTACTTTAAGCGGCAAATACACAATGTATATAAATTAACCCTTCAGAATGCTTTGAGTGCAGTTATTTTGGCTAAATTGTTAGGTACTAGTCTGCCGCTGAAAAATATCGATATAATTTGTTAAAACTTACTATAAAAAAGTTAAAATAGAGAAAAAACAAAACTTAATTTTTACCTTATCTGGCACATAACTCGGGACTTTTGCTCAAATATATGCATCTAGGTCACAGCTTTAAGTATTTTGCATGTTTTGTAAACACTAAGGGTGTAGATAGCTTCACTTACTGAATACTGATGCTTATCAGTAGCAATTTTGTAACTAAATATATCAAGAATAGTATAAGAAGACTCATATTAACGCCATACTTAAAATAGAAAAAGAATAATCAATAAGATATGTTATCGTTCAATATGTATTTTTGGGCAGACTTGTAAATGAGATCATAACTATTGTAAAACAAAAAAGAAATCTGTAAAGCAATTTACGCCTACACACACGTTGTTTTAAAATAAACAGTTAATTTGAATATTTCATACTAGAGAATAACTTAATTCAAGCATTACAACTTCGTATTTAGAATTTTAGCAAATTAGAAACTACTATAAAAGTTGAAGATACCTGAAGACAGCTATATGGTGATATATACACAACCACGCATATAACCCTCACCTTCATTTCTTAAAAACTTTATATCTTTCACTATAAATCCTTACACTTAAAATTTATCTCTTATTTCAACAAACAACCCGAAAAAATTCTCATGATACTGTTGAGACTATTCACTCTCTAAATACCAGCAATTCTTGTCCTCTTTTTTAGTTGGTATAGGAAATATTGAAAAAATTATATCATTTTTAAATTCCTGTATTCCAAGAATCTCGAAAAGGATCTCTAACACGACATATATGAAACCACCCTTCCAACTTCCTCCTCTATCCTTTTTAACAACTTATATGTTTTACTCTATATAAATGTGCAACGACCCTTTCACATTGTTAAAATTGAAAATAATATTAAGATATCTCGACTCTAAGATAAAAAAAAAAGACAAATAACGCGATAACTACGAAGCCACCCTTCCCCACCACTTTAACCCCTTGTAGATTTTACTATAAATACTTACGCCTAAGATTTGCCCATTACCCCAACCGAAAACAAGAAAAAAAATTCACAAGACTATTAAAGTTATACACATAAAGTCCATATCTGTAAAGCATACAATTATATCGTCTACGTATCGATACCAGTATAGACAATTATTACTAGTGTTATTATGGTTGTTAAATATCATTGTTTCAATACTGTCCCCACTTTTTAAGGGCAGAAAAACCACATTTAAATGCTTAACCTATTTCGGCAAACCAATAGAAAAACTGGGAAAATGTTTAAATCAAAAAAATATCAACATAGCTTACAAGACTAACAATACTTTAGGAAAATATCTCAAAAACTACAAACCACAAATCAATAAAGACAATAAATCAGGAGTTTATCAATTAACATGTGGGTCATGTCCTAAAACATACATAGGACAAACTAGACGTACATTTATACAAAGAATTACAGAACACGAAAAAAGTTTCATCCATAGAAAGTCTAATTCAACATATGCTAATCATCTTTTAAGAGAAAATCACACGTTTAACAAGAATTTCAAAATTTTACATACCCAACAAAAAGGTTTAAAACTAAACCTTTTAGAGATAATGTAAATAAATCGATTAAGGACTACAGGTACTTTACTCAACGACCAGGTAGATTTAAGCAATTCACCATTATTGGATTTATTCTCCTAATTCCATGTCTGTGTGGGTTTTCCAATACTATCAATATAATTTAATTAGGTGTAATATTATAATTAAGCCATTTTATAAAATTGTGAACATTAAACCTAACTTGACAGTGTAAAATGTAGATCTGAAGAAGCTGCATCGACAGCGAAACGCATCATCGCAATTTAAGTAAACCAGTGGAAATTGACTAAAAACAATCTTTTATTATATATTTAAATGTATACTAAGTTAGAACTCGACATATTGTTTCGTTCGAGGGTTATCGTCCCAACAATGACTATGTTTTTCATGATCTAGCAACCCTGAAACGTAAATATATCCAAAATGTTCGGAGGTTGCTTTTTAGTGTTCCGTACGGAACACTTATAAGATCACTTCGGTGTCTGTCTGTCTGTCTGTCTGTCTATCACACCCGATTTTCTCCGAAACTATTTGACATAGAAAGGTGAAATTTGGTAATAATATAGGAATTGATGGCCTCATCAGAGCCATGTAGCTTTGAGAATTAAATTTTGACTTAAGGGGTTAGTTTTGGGGGGTGAAGTCGGAAGTGAAAAAAAAAATTTTTTACTAGGTCATCGAGTGTGGTGTCAAATGAAAGCTTGTGAAAACACGAGTAAAAAATATATATATAATATTATACTTGCGCGAACTTTTCTTATATATATGTATTATTTTTAAAAATTCGCGAAAAATCGCTGTCCCGGGCCTTATCTCGAAAAGTACTTATCAAAAAATTTCGAAAAAATTCTGGAATATTCTCCACGGGGTGTAGATTGAACGAAAATTATCACGAGTGCATTACCTTTAATAATTTATATGGTATATAAAAAAAACAAAAATTTCAAGGTCATCAGATTTCAGTAAAGATTGGAAACAAACTTTGTTGAAAACTCATTTGGGGTGTGTTTTGTGAAGTCACTGATCATTTTATATCATCCTAACAAAAAATTTTATTTTAAAAACAATCAACGTACGGAACACTAATTGTGCAAGTTCAACTTGCACTTGACCGGTTTTTTCACTAATGCTGTGCTTAGCGATGCAGACCTAACAGCAGGAGAGACGAGACATGTTTCCTCTTTTCTGCCAAGATACAACATAATTTCCTAGTCAGCTTGAAATAAACTTTTGAAGAAAAACTTAGTTTTATCTGGAGCTTCTTGCTATAATGTTTAGAGCATGTCACAACAGCTACCTAATTAAATCGAGTCGATGATGTACTAAAAAATTCCCTCCACATAAGCTAAAATGTTAAATAAATGATCAGTTAATTAAATAATTATTTAATTTCATGTTATGCGTAATTTTTAATCACATATCCAATATTGTACTTTCAGAAATGCAATTTTAATACCTTAATTAAATTTAAATAAAATAATCATAGCCATTAGAACTGTTTTCAATAAAATTTAAAAACAAATTAAAGAAACACAAGCAATTTCAGCATTAAATTTAACATATAATTTTTCAGAAGAAGTGCAATAAATTGAGTACAATTTTTAAAAACTAAAAGATTATTTATTAAATATTTGTCGACGTCAGTTGTAGTGATAAAAATTACTTTTAATTTAATCGAGGATATCCTCACCTAGATATATTAAGTTCAAAATAACGCTGTTTTATGTGTCTCGCATGGCTCTCACATTGTAAAATAAAAGAGGAATGCTTTTTTATTATTTTCGAGATAAAATTAATTTCTAAATCAGTAGCGTCCATTACATATCACCTCAAATATGTTAAATTTAAAATGACGATGTTCTGTGTGAATCAAGTGGCTAGACCTTGTTCAGTATATTTGCTTTATAATCTACTCTGGACAGGATGTTCTTTTATTTTCCTGCTAAAACTTACATTATAGTTGGTTTTATCTTATCCACTTTTAACAACTTCAGTTCTTCCGCTACTTTTTTATGAAGAATTTAGCAACTGTATGCAGACCTTTCGTACACACAGATTCGGCAAATGCCTGGCAATAACGGGATATTGTACTGCATTGTTTTGCACTACATACTGTATTTTGAAATATGTTTGAGATTCATATCTAGATTGTTCATTCTAAACAAAGAGATCCTGACTGATGTATATAATAGTTTTAGATCAAATTACTTGTGTTAGAAATAAAACTGCTGAGATATTTGTCTAATATTATATTCCAAACATGTCAGTACCGCGCTAAGAGTCTGTATGCATTATAATTTTGTTTATCTTTCAACTAACTTAGTTATATAATTACCACAAGCGAGATGGTCGGCTTTACTTCGTTTCGTTTCTATTATTTTATCAATTCTTAAGACTTGACCTTGTGTGACAGTAGACAAAAATATTATATATCATCTAAAAACTTTGACGAATCCTCATATATATGTAATTTATTGTTGACATTTACTGCTCCATGATATTGTAAATATTGAAAGGGGAATTGAAGATATGCTTATTTTATTGAGGAATGGACAGAATCCGAATATAACTAATTTATAACTTGGCAGGATTTTGGTCAAAATTGTACTTAGTAAGGTAAGGTAATAAAGGGTCCAGATTTCTTATTCATAGCAAATTGATAGCATAGTTTTGTCCCTAAGAGCCACTTAAGCATACGTGGGGTCAACGCCAAGGGACTAATTCTACTAAAATGCCTTGGAGAAGCTTGTTAAGAGCAAACTATGGACTCTAAATTGAACATTTATTATTCAAGAGTCATTTTGGAAAATGATTTTAATTTGACTAGATAGCCGCAGCGTCCTGATGAGAAATGAAATTCTGTTGGAAACACAGAATATAACTTTTTTGCGCCTGTAAAAAAAATACTTAAAACTTTTTAATTATATTCGGGAATTTTGTTTAATGTTCTCGTATGCATTATTTGTTTTATCTCAAATAAAAAATTAAAATATAAACTAGTTTTGATCAAATTTACTCTTTATGATTATAAATTACGTACACGTAATATTAGGCGTACAAATAATTCGAAACCTTTTGTGTTAACAGAACGTTTATTAACGAACAGAATACCACTCGACCAATATTTTCGTACCACTTTTCAGACAACTGGTGGATTCTTTGTCTGAAAACACAGCGGTAATTGGTCGGCGAAATTTTTTTTCATTGGTAATCTGCCCGTCTGAGTAGGGGTTACCCTTTGCGAATCGATCTAGGCCAGGATGTCATAATATCCCTCAACGTTGTCCAACTACCGTAACATACATTTGTATTTCACGGCATTTTCTAAACAATACCACAGGCGTTATAACATTTCTGCAACAACTACTACCTATGCATGTAGCCAAGTAAGAAAGTACAATGACCTGCTCTGACTGAAACCCTTAACTGTTGATACCAAATATGTCGGTACTATAACCACGGAGCTAACCAGATGAGATGATGTTAAGGCAACCGAAATTAATAGCAGTCAGACTTGGCCATGTCTAAAAAATATCCGAGTGAAAACGAACTGCCGTTCTCAATGAAACGATAATATCTCTCGTGAATTCTCCGTATGTGACCTGGTGTTGTCCAGAAAGTTCACGATCTAAAAGATTTAAGTCACCACTTTGTAATCATTGGTAATATATTTTACACATTTTGTACATCACACCACCTTCTTATAAGGCTGCGCAGTTTTAAGCGCATACTTTCACATGTCAAATGCAGTCCCTCAAGTGTTGCTTGTCGAGAACATCGCTTTAAAGAGGTTATGCGAATAACAGCGTCGCATTTTGGTGATAATTTTACTGCTTAAAGATTAGAACTTCTACACAGAAGAGTAACGAGAAACGATTTGAATTTGAAGCTGAATTTTGAGATACATATTTTAAAGGGACCGAATTATTTGTGCATGTAATCTACAAGAGCAGTGTTAATTTACCTGAGCTTCAAGAGGCAGTCTTCCATGCTATCAGAACCTCTTTACTTCAGTGGATGAAACTTTTGTTTCTTGATGGTCCTTCTAAGAACACATATGACCTATTCTCAAAATTACACTTCAGTTGTAACACCTAGGTGCCATTTTTAGTGTTCCGTACGGAACACTTATAAGATCACTTGTGTCTGTCCGTCCTGTCCGTCTGTCACGCCCGATTTTCTCCGAAACTATTTGTCATAGAAAGTTGAAATTTGGTAATAATATAGGAATTGATGGTCTCATCAGATCCATGTAGTTTTGAAAGTTAAATTTTGACTTAAGGGGTTAGTTTTGGGTGGTGAAATTGGAAGTGAAAAAAAATTTTTTTTACTAGGTAATCGAGTGTGGTGTCAAATGAAAGCTTGTGAAAACACGAGTAAAAAATATATATATAATGTAATACTTGCGAGCATTTTTCTTTGTATTATTTTTAAAAAATCGCGAAAAATCGCTGTCTACCCGCCTTATTTCAAAAAGTACTTATCAAAAAATTTTAAAAAAATTCTGGAATATTCTCCACGGGGTGTAGATTGAACGAAAATTATCACGAGTGCATTACCTGTAATAATTTATCTGGTATATAAAAAAAAAACAGAAATTTCAAGGTCATCAATTTTCACTAAAGATTAGAAATAAACTTTGTTGAAAACTCATTTGGGGTGTGTTTTGTGAAGTCACTGATCATTTTATACTTCCGTTACAACATTTTTTATTTTAAAAGCAATCAACGTACGGAACACTAATTGCGCAAATTCAACTTGCACTTGAGCGGTTATTTACTTCTAAAATGGTTCCTTTTTTATGAACACTGCATATATGCTGCAAGAAAATCCCTAAAGCGCTACGAGAGAGACACGTGTACGAAAAAAGTGATTCGCGTTGTTCTTTAATGCAAGTTGTATTCGGTAGGAAACAGTCATAGGCAATTCATTCCAAAAGAAAGAGATTCTCGGCGTACAAAAAGTCTTGAAAATGGTGGTTCAAGGTGAACACGCAGGCTACGTTCATAAAATACTTTCCATAAAAGTATCTACAGAATAGACTCAAGTCTCCAACCGTAAGCCTATGTTTTGGAAAACTCCATCGTTGGGCCACTTTGAGCTGTGTAGAGAATTAAAAGTTGCTGTGGGATAACAAGCTCTCTAGTAAGAAATAATATTCCCAGCTCAAGTTAACATCCAGCAAGTTAATTGATGATGCTAGAAGAATGGAGTGTATATCTATCTCAGGTTCTACAACGTTAACTTTCTAGAAAAACTGCCTCCTGAGTTTCTGCAGTATTAAATTCTGCTTGGTTAGTGTCACCTGAAAATAGAGCTTCTTCCAGGCCTTTGTTAAATTGAACAACTTTCTGGTGTATTATTCAAAGGGTAACTTTTATTTTTCTTTTAGGAACGTTAATAGAACCGTTCATCTGACTAATTTTGGTAACCGGAACCACATGGCGAAGTTAGGTCATAAATTTGTACAATCCATCCATCTGAAAAGTAAATTCCGTATGACCTTGTAAGATGAAGCCAAGTCTTACTACTTATATTAGGTTCAACTTTTACGACGAACATAATGAGAGAATAGGTATAAGAGAGATGACTCTGAATTGTTACCAAATAAGCTTGATCTAGTTATTCTCACACCAATTAAAAATATCTCTTTTCAAACTTGATTCGTGCCTGCAACATTGCTAATAGCTTAATGTTAGTATTTCCTTATTCAGTAAGAGGCAGATATCTCATATTTTTTCTGAATCTTACATATATTGACATGAAATAAATTGTAAATGGATAAAGAGTATTATTTTTACAATGTATTGTAGAGCCCATAAGATCACATTTAATGATGCGACAGTACTTTTTTAGCATCTTTAACATTTCTTAAGCAGCCTAAGATAACTGCTGCTTTATTAATTAATCCTCTAAGGTCTCTGACTGTGTCCTGACAGCTTGATAGATTTTCACCAAGGGATTTGAACTGAGTTAACTGTTCTATCACTTCTATCTTCCACTATGACTTTACACCTGATGGGGTATTTGGCAGTACTGACACTTTTGGTTTTTTCGGTGGAAATACTCATATTAAGATGTCGACCAGCTTGAAAAAATTTAAAGAAAAGTCGCCGTAGGTCGTCCTCACTTTCGGCAATCAGCGCTGCGTCGTCTGCGTAACAAACCAGACTAACTCTGGTTGTCCCTTCTGTATCTCATTCCTAGTGACTCTGTCTTCTATTATTTGGTGCATTAAAAGGTTGAATAAAAACGGACTGAGACTTTAAACAATCATCGTCCAAAAATACAAATTTTTACTCCCCGCGTAATTTATTATATTATGTTATATTGACCTAAATATACTACCATTATTTACCAACTTTGAAACTTAAAAATTGTTAAAATTATATAAAAACAACACTATGTTTTCAATTTCCAATATATTTAAAGTCACTTGACAATTGTTTCACCATACAATGGCTTCTTCAGAAGTAAATAAGAAAGAAAAATATTTGGTGGTAATCTTGGTTTAAAGTGCTTAAAACTATCCTTAATTACCTAAGATTATGCTAATCATTTTATTATATTATTTACTGACAGAATTATTTTATGAATGTAAATCTGTGGTACTATTTCCAAGAACTAATAAAGATTAAGTAAGGGCGAATGATTTAAGTCTACCTGTTCGTTTAATAATTGATTGGAGTTTTTTCGTTTGTTAATTTCAAGACATTCAAGCAAATTTAATTTTTTAGATTTATTTTCTACATGTAGGATGTTTAACGTATCATCAAAATTATGGGATTCGTTTATTATATGGGTTGCGTAATGTGACTTATTCTTATTTTTTAAATAACTATGTTTATGTTCTTTAATGCGAGTTTCAAAAGATCTACCAGTTTGTCCTACGTAGGTTTTAGTACAAGATCCACAATTTAATAAATAAACTCCTAATTTTAAGGATTTCTTAGATTTGGTTTTGTTATTCAAAATTATACTCCCTAAGGAATTACTGGTTTTGAATGCTATTTTATTGTTCTTTTTTATTAAATGTTTGGAAATTGTTCTAGTTATTTTCCCTGTGTATGTGAGTGAACTAAATTTTCCTTTTTTGTCATTAATTGTGGGATAAATTAGAGACATTGCTTGTTTAAAGGATTTTTTATTCAAGATATTATCTATAATGTTGGGGTCATATCCATTGTTAATTGCTATTTGTTTGATTATGTTGAATTCTTTGTTAAAATTAGTTTTAGTCACAGGGATATTTAACAATCTATGTATGAAAGAGTTAAAAGCTGCCATTGATCTTTCATACATAGATTGTTAAACATCCCTATGACTAAAACTAATTTTAACAAAGAATTCAACATAATGAAACAAATAGCAATTAATAATGGATAGATATGACCCCAACATTATAGATAATATCTTGAATAAAAAATCCTTTAAATAAGCAATGTCTCTAATTTATCCCACAATTAATGGCAAAAAAGGAAAATTTAGTACACTCACATACGGAAAATAACTAGAACAATTTCCAAACATTTAATAAAAAAGAACAATAAAATAGTATTCAAAACCAGTAATTCCTTAGGGAGTATAATTTTGAATAACAAAGCCAAATCTAAGAAATCGTTAAAATCGGGAGTTTATTTATTAAACTGTGGATCTTGTACTAAAACCTATGTAGGACAAACTGGTAGATCTTTTGAAACTCGCATTAAAGAACATAAACATAGTTATTTAAAAAATAAGAATAATTCACATTACGCAACCCATATAATAAACGAATCCCATAATTTTGATGTTACGTTAAACATCCTACATGTAGAAAATAAATCTAAAAAATTAAATTTGCTTGAATGTCTTGAAATTAACAAACGGAAAAACTCCAATCAATTATGAAACGAACAGGTAGACTTAAACCATTCACCCTTACTTAATCTTTATTAGTTCTTGGAAATAGTACCACAGATTTACATTCTTAAAATAATTCTGTCTGTAAATAATATAATAAAATGATTAGCATAATCTTAGGTAATTAAGGATAGTTTTAACTACTTTATAACCAAGATTACCACCAAATATTTTTCTTTCTTATTTACTTCTGAAGAAGCCATTGTATGGTGAAACAATTGTCAAGTGACTTTAAATATATTGGAAATTAAAACATAGTGTTGTTTTTATATAATTATGAATTTCCAACAAGTATTGGCTAACACAATCAAAGAGATTAAAAATTGATATTAATTCTGCCTGACCCTTAAAAAGAAAACAAGAACCTGAAATTTGTAGAAATATTACTAATAAACAAGAAAAGCTTTAGAATACAAATATATTTTATAAAATATTCGCAATGCATGTGACTCATGTTTATGCGGCTAGACTCTTCCCCAAACTTGATAATGCTACAACATCAATTAGCTATGTTATAATATGCCTATCGATAAATTTTGTATTAAGCTCGTCGTTTAACTTAATGGCTTTGTTAATATTTAAGTTAAGAGTTGATACTGCATAGTTTATTAATTCTACTTCGAATAACTTATACACACACACTTGGCGACGGGAATAATCGGAAATACATTAAATTAAAGTAACATTAACACTCTATATAGTGCTGATAAACAAGCTTTATATCATTAATCCTTTTTAAGGTTCTATCAAGAAGGAATGAAGGCGTTTAAATCTATCACTTAGAATATAACCTCAACAAGGTTAACTGTAGCGATTAAGTTGAGAATTTACATTTGAGGAAAAGATCCCTAGTCTTATTCACTAACTAAAGAATGTTTGATCCAACCGTTACTTAAGTCAATGTCGCCTCATAACTCAAACACTCCTATCACATCTGCATTGCCAGATTACCAAAAACTTAGTCGAAGCAACTGTTTCAGGATGCATCGTGCCATGGAAACACAACGAGCAATATATTAAGAGCACACCTTACATATATATATATATATATATATATATATATATATATATATATATATATATATATATATATATATATATATATATATACTAGCCGTACCCGCGGCTCCGCTCGCGTGGACTTGATTTACTACTGTCGTCACTGCTTATTCCTTATGTTACCTAACGTAATAAAATATCTGCCATTATTTCCCCTTATCTCCCATTATTTTTCCGTATCTCCCATTATCTCTACATAATTTCCATTTTCTAGACTTATCTCTGCTCATCTCCCATTATTTTTCCTTATCTCCCATTATTTCTTCTTATCTCCCATTATTTCACTTTATCTCCCATTATCTCACTTTATCTCCCATTATCTAGGCTTATCTCGACTTATCTCGCATAAATTTCTCCTTATGTCCCATTATTTCTCCTTATCTCCCATTATCTCAACATAACTCCCATTGTCTAGACTTATCTCTGCTTATCTTCCATTAATTCTCCTTATCTCCCATTATTTATACTTATCTCCCATTATCTCACCTTATCTCCCATTATCTAGGCTTATATCGAATTATATAGAACATATGTTTAAATTTATAAAAAACACGTAAATCGAATAAGTGGCTCTTAAGTGATAAGCGCACTAACGCAACATGATATTGTTCCATATTTAATGGTTTAAGCATTGTATTGCAAGAGAACGCGCTAACGGTAACCTTTTTTCCGACTTGATTCACTATTATCGTCACTGCTTATTCTTTATGTTACCTAACGCAATAAAATATATCCTATAACTTGGCCAGAGAACATATGTATGTGTTTTAAAAAAAAGCACGTAACGCACTAATGGACAGAGAGACAGATAGACAGACAGAAAGACGTTGCATTTTATATATATATTATAGATAGATAACCTGGCCAGAGAACATATGTATGTTTTAAAAAAAAAAAGTACGTAAATCGGATAAGTGGTTCTCCAGTGATAAGCGCATCAACAGACAGACAGACAGACAGAGATACGTTGCATTTTATATATATTATAGTAGTATTATATAGTAATAAAATAAATATCTACAACTGGTCAGAAAACATATGTATGAATTTAAAAAATCACGTAAATCGGATAAGTGGTTCTCGAGGGATAAGCGCACTAACGGACAGACAGACAGACAGAAAGACGTTGCATTGTGTTTATATTATAGGTATAGATTACTATTATTAATATATAACCTGGCCAAAGAATATATGTATGAATTTAAAAAAAGACACGTAAATCGGATAAGTGGTTCTCGCGAGATAAACGCACTAATGGACAGACAGACAGACAAAGAGACATTGTATTTTATGTATATTATAGATTATAGAATATAGATATTCTCTGCTACATAATATTGTTCCATATTTAATGGTTTAGGCTGTGTATTGCAAGGGAACTCGCTAGCGGCAAACTTTTTTTCCGACTTCATTCACTATTATCGTCACTGCATTCCATATGCTCCTATCGTAATAAAATATAGCCTATAACCTGGCTAGAGAACATATGTATGTTTTTTAAAAAAAAGTACGCAAATCGGATAAGTGATAAGCGCACTAACGGATAGACAGACAGACAGAGAGACGTTGCATTTTATATGCCATGGGCGTGATTTTATCTCTGTAATAACTACTGCCAATGTATGACACCAAGCTATATATACTTTTACGTTTGTGTCTATAATATTATTTCGGCTGTAATGGTACCTTCCAATAAAAATAGGGTTATTGTCTTTACTGACCATTCATGTCACTGGTATTTTTTGATTCTGTTTGAGGTACTGAGTTCCCAAGGACGCGAAGACAATCCTACATAACAAAATTTAATTTTTCCGCACCAAATTTAGTTCATATATATATATATATATATATATATATATATATATATATATATATATATATATATATATATATATATATATATATATATATATATATATATATATATATATATATATATATATATATATATATATATATATATATATATATATATATATATATATATATATATATATATATATATATATATGTATATATATATATATATATATATATATATATATATATATATATATATATATATATATATATATATATATTCAATTCTTGGGTTTTACGTTCGTTTTATGAATATTTGGTATTTAAAATTAAACTTAAATTGACGTTTCGCCCTTTGGTTTAGAGCATTTTCATTTTTTTTTTCTTTATTTCTACAAAATATACAAAATATAAAATTACATTTAGGTATACTAGTACAACACAAATTATTTAACACACACAACCATAAACTATTTACATAAATTCTTAATTCTATATTTAAAAATTAAAATTTTAATTTTTAAATATAGAACTAAGAATTTATGTAAATAGTTTATGGTTGTGTGTGTTAAATAATTTGTGTTGTACTAGTATACCTAAATGTAATTTTATATTTTGTATATTTTGTAGTAATAAAGAAAGAAAAAATGAAAATGCCCTAAACCAAAGGGCGAAACGTCAATTTAAGTTTAATTTTAAATACCAAATATTTATAAAACGAACCTAAAACCCAAGAATTGAAAATAAATATTAATTGATGGTTCAAGAAAATTTATTAATATATATATATATATATATATATATATATATATATATATATATATATATACATGTTACATATATAAATTTTCTGGCTAAATTATATCATAATATAATTCCACCAAATTTTAAACATATTTTTTATTTTAATTATTTAACTGTAATTTAAGAGGAAACAATTCTAAAATTGTATAATTATTATCTTAAACGGGTATATATATATATATATATATATATATATATATATATATATATATATATATATATATATATATATATATATATATATATATATATATATATGTTATATATATATATATATATATATATATATATATATATATATATGTATATATATATGTATATATATGTATATTTGTATATATGTATATATGTATATATATATATATATATATATATATATATATATATATATATATATATATATATATACATAAACTTGGTTGTTTTTCTTGAGTAATTAGGTTCTTTTAAAAAAAAATACAATGCTGATTATTCATTGACGTTTTGCTTTACTTTTTTTAGGAATTTTTTATTTCCTTTTTTAATTCATGCTTAGATTAGAAAACACATAGCCAAATTCGGTATAATTGCAATTTAAAAAAATAAATACTTCAGAAACATTTAAAATAGGCACACATAAAGCAAAAAAATAAAAAATAATCGCAAGCACATACATCGAAAGTCAACTATTGGTATGTTAGTGAATTTTAAATTCCATATTTCTTATCGACACATCAAATGCGAGACACGATGTGTCGATAAGAAATATGGAATTTAAAATTCACTAACATATCGATAGTTGACTTTTAAGGTATTATTTTATATTGTTTTACTTTATATGTGACTATTTTAAGTGTCTGAATGTTTGTAAAGTATTTTTTTTTTTTAAAATTGTAATTATACCCAATTTTACTGTGTGTTTTCTAATTTTAGAATGAACTAAAAAAAGAGAATCAAAAATTTTTTGAAAATGCCTAAAAAAAGTAAGGTGATACGTCAATAAATAACCAGTATTGTATTTTTTTTCAAAAGAACCTAATTACCCAAGAAAAAACAACCAAGTTTATATTATATATATATATATATATATATATATATATATATATATATATATATATATATATATATATATATATATATATATATATATATATATATACATATATATATATATATATATATATATACATATATATATATATATATATATATATATATATATATATATATATATATATATATATATATATATATATATATATATATATATATATATATATATATATATATATATATATATATATATATATATAGCCCAAATGAGGTGGTTACATTACACCGAAAAACATCAAAAAAATCCACAAAATTAGTTTGGATGACCGTAAAGTAAAATTGGGTGAGATAGCTGACCCCCTAAAGATATCAAAAGAACATGTTGGTCATATTTTGCATTAACATTTGGAGATGAAAAAGCTCTGTCGAAATGGGTTCCGCGTTTGCTCACAGTGGACTAAGAACAATAACGCGTTGATGATTCTGAGCGCTGTTTGAAACTGTTTAAGCGCAATAAAAAGGAATTTTTCATGCAACATGTTACAGTGGATGAAACATGGATCTACCACTACACACCGGAATCAAATCGGCAGTCAGCTGAGTGAACAGCAGCCGATGAAAGCTGCCCGAAGCGACCAGAGACACAACAGTCGACTGGAAAGGTTTTGACCTCTGTATTTTGGGATGCGCATGGAATAATTTTCATCGATAATGCTGAGAAGGGAAAAACCATCAATAGCGAATATTATATAAATTTATTGGTGCGATTAAAGACAAAAATCGCAAAGAAACGGCCCCAAATAAACAAGAAAAAAGTGCTCTTTCATCAAGGCATCATCTCACAAGTCAGTGGTTACGATGTCAAAATTGCATGAATTGAAGTTCGAATTTCTTCCTCATCCACCGTATTCTCCCGATTTGGCCCCCAGCGACTATTATCTATTCACAGATCTCAAAAAAATGCTCGCGGGGAAGAAATTTGGCTCTAATGAAGAAATTATCCACAAATCCTTCTACAAGAAAGGTATAGAAATGTTAGGAAAGCGTTAGACTAATTGTATCGCTCTTAATGTTGATGAACAAAGTCCAGTTTTGTGTTTTAAATAGCTAGACCAAAAACTTGTATATATATATATATATATATATATATATATATATATATATATATATATATATATATATATATATATATATATATATATATATATATAATATATTAAAAATTTGACTATTATGATATTTATACTCTGTTAATCTTAATTTTATATCGATATAATCGTTTAAAGATCGACTTTCTACTCTGTTAATCTTATTTCATCGATTAATTTAGATTTCAAAATTTTTAAAAATTGATTATTTTTTTCGCATTTAAGATTTACCACTTTTCCTCCTTGTGTAAATCACCGTAACATATCGTTTAGCACAAATTATTAATACCGTGATACTATGTAATTTATTATTATCAGTATTTTTCTGGTTTCTTTTATTATCATCTGATTTAGTAATTATCTATCATACTTTAAATCGTGATGGTCTTTTTAAAATTCGAAATCAGTATTTTAATAGTTTGTATATTATTCTTTTTAAAATTACATATATATATATATATATATATATATATATATATATATATATATATATATATATATATATATATATATATATATATATATATATATATATATTTGTACCTTTTCTGTAATAACTACTACCTATGTGTGGCACCAAACTAGGTATACTTAAATAAAATAATAATTATGTATGTTATACATATAATATGATTGAGCCCAGCATTTATTACTTTTTTGTCCGCTGACCATAGAGTCGGAGAACAAAAGGCATATGTATGCTCGTTATGCATTCTTTTAGATATGTAAAATACTAAAAACTTTCGTAGGAAAAACCCCTTCACATAAATCGGAATAAGAATAAATTAGAATTACAGATATCGTTGCCTTACTATTGCAGTTACAGGACATAAGAAAATTAGGTGTATTGTAGCATTTTTTTATTATTGTCTAATGTCGCCTAAATATTTTTCTGCTTAATTTTAGTAGGTATTGAGAATAAAGATACTACGGTTGAACCACTAACTGATTTGTATAGATCCATAACAAGCAGCTCCTTTTAGTTCTTAGTGAAATATTCATTCACAATTTGTTATCGAGAAATTACTCTGTAAATGTAATTTACGTGTATATATCTAAATTTAATGTGCATAATGCAAGGAAGTTTGCCTTACAACTTTGTAGGGATTTAAAGTGTTTTCATCCGTGTATTATAAATTTTGATGTAAACGTTATTTCCAAGTTTCAACAACCAAAGTTTCAATCATCATTATGTCGAGAAATAACTTTAATGCTTATTTTTGCCGTGTATACCAAAAACAGACATTTTGTCTAATCTTATTAAAATTATATTGGTATAATTAGTTTTTTAAGGGTATATAAAATGGTGGTAAATTTCTACGAAATGGCGAAAATTTTGTTAAGCGGCATGACTCTTGGTAAGCGTGATTCTTGTAATGATTGTATTTAAAATTTCAAGCAGATACAGCACGCAGTTGCTTGTTGACAGCTATGATAAGTGACCGGTGTTACACGTTTCGTTATAATAGATAAAGCCGAGTATCGTGCTGTCTCCGACCAAATGTATTGAGCTCAATAGAGATTATGTTAAGAAATAAATTTTTGTTTTTGCAAGAAAATGATTTTTACCTTGTTTTTGACAAGACTTTTTCACTCACCCTTGTAGGTTTGGAATCGCCTGTCATAGATTACCCCAGAACGATTTCTAATCTATACATCAACCTTAATGTAAACTTGCTGCCAGTTATAATTATTGATTTCTTACTTCCCTTGCTCAAGGGAAGAATTATATTTGTAAAAGTCCCCTTCCACATTTCTTTAAGAGCCCTGTGTCCCAACAAACATAATTTCTCATTTCCCTCGGTCTGTCGGCACTATAACTTTCAAACGGAATGAAATATATATTTCAAATTTGGTACACATGTGATTCTCAAAGTAGGGCTATAATTCTTAAGCCATATTACTTCAGGGGGATCGTTAAATATTGTATATTTTCAATAGTACAATGGAAATATATCCTGGTTTATGGTTGGATACTGGACAAATTTTAAGTATCTATAATGTATAATATATATAAAATGCAATGTCTCTCTGTCTGTCTGTCCGTTAGTGCGCTTATCACTGGAGAACCACTTATCCGATTTACGTACTTTTTTTTTTAAACATACATATATTCTCTGACCAGGTTATAGGCTATATTTTATTACGATAGGTAGCATAACGAATGAGCAGTGACGATAATAGTGAATGGAGTCGGAAAAAAGTTTGCCGCTAGCGCGTTCTTTTGCAATACAGCCTAAACCATTAAATATGGAACAATATTATGTAGCAGAAAATATCTATAATCTATAATATATATAAAATGCAATGGCTCTCTGTCTGTCTGTCCATTAGTGCGTTTATCACGCGAGAACCACTTATCCGATTTACGTGTCTTTTTTTAAATTCATACATATATTCTTCGGCCAGGTTATATAATAATAATAATAATAATCTATATCTATAATATAAATAAAATGCAACGTCTGTCTGTCTGTCTGTCCGTTAGTGCGCTTATCCCTCGAGAACCACTTATCCGATATACGTAATTTTTTAAATTCATACATATGTTTTCTGACCAGGTTATAGATATATATTTTATTACATCTATGATATATATATATATATATATATATATATATATATATATATATATATATATATATATATATATATATACATATATATATATATATATATATATATATATATATATATATATATAATGCAACGTATCTCTGTCTGTCCGTCCGTTAGTGTGCTTATCACTGGAGAACCACTTATCCGATTTACGTATTTTTTTTTTTAAAACACATATGTTCTCTGGCCAGGTTATCTATAATCTTATATATATATATATATAATATATATAAAATGCAACGTCTCTTTGTCTGTCTGTCTGCCTGTCTCTCTGCCTGTCTGTCTGTCTGTCCGTTAGTGCGCTTATCACTGGAGAACCACTTATCCGATTTACGTGCTTTTTTTTAAAACATACATTTGTTCTCTGAGCAGGTTATCTATCTATAATATATGGTATATAAAATGCAACCTCTCTCTCTCTGTCTATCTGTCTCTCTGTCCGTTAGTGCGTTACGTGCCTTTTTTTAAAACACACATATGTTCTCTGGCCAAATTATAGGATATATTTTATTGCGGTAGGTAACATAAAAAATAAGCAGTGACGATAATAGTGAATCAAGTCGGAAAAAAGGTTACCGTTAGCGCGTTATCTTGCAATACACTGCCTAAACCATTAAATATGGAACAATATCATGTTGCAAAGCATATAATATATATAAAATGCAACGTCTCTCTGTCTGTCTGTCTGTACGTTAGTGCGCTTATCACTTGAAAACCACCTATTCGATTTACTTGTTTTTATAAATTTATACATATGTTCTATATAATTCGATATAAGCCTAGATAACGGGAGATAAGGTGAAATAATGGGAGATAAGTATAAATAATGGGAGACAAGGAGAAATAATAGGAGATAAGCGGAGATAAGTTAGATAATGGGAGTTGTGGTGAGATAATGGGAGATAAGGAGAAATAATGGGATATAAGAAGAAATATTGCAAGAGAAGTCGAGGTAAGCCTAGATAATGGGAGATAAGGTGAGATAATGTGAGATAAGGAGAAATAATGGGAGATAAGGAGAAATAATGGGAGATGAGCAGATATAAGCCTAGATAATGGAAATTATGGAGAGATAATGGGAGATAAGGAAAAATAATGGGAGATAAGGGGAAATAATGGCAGATATTTTATTACTTTAGGTAACATAAGGAATAAGCAGTGACGATAGTAGTGAATCAAGTCCACGCGAGCGGAGCCGCGGGCACGGCTAGTAAAATAATAAATATATAAATTATTTACTGTCCAGCTGATTTATTTTTATTAGTGCAGCACACAGGATGTAAGGAAAAATTAAAGATGTTAAGGAATACGGCAAAAACTCTTTTCTTATTATTACTATTTATAAATAAAGTAAAGATTTAGCTGGTTAATACTGTCACGGAGACATTAACAATCTTTCAAAAACCAGATTTTTTTTTTATTTATCCTATACATACAAAATTTTAATAAACCCGACACTTCTCTGTTTATAATATAATTGCAATGTTCTACTAAGGGTAAAAAAATTAATTAACTGAAGAAACAAACCTTTCTACAGTTCTCATTAAGTTAAATCGTTTCACAATTGTGTTTCAACATCCACTAAAGGGTCTAATTAAGATTCTAAAACATTGTTAGAAATAATCCCTTTGGAAAACAGAAATTTCAACTTGATGCTAGCAGCATGCAATGCTAATTTTTACTTAAATTAATAGATAATCGTACTATTTGCTTTGTATGTTATAACTACTATTTTTTGACTAATGTAGGGTGGTACTGCCAAAAAAAGACTGGGAAAGTACCAAAATTACATTTAAAACATCGATAAAGTAATTTGTACTTTTTTCAAAATACTAAAATAAGTGGAAAAGTCAATATATTTTTTAGATCACATTATAATTATATTTCATTTCATTCTAGTTTAAGCAATCGTGAAAAAGTAACATAAATTTCAAATTTCTTAATTCCAAGGTCCATAAAACACGATTTATTCGAGGCCATCTTTAACCCCATAGATGCTTAGCTATAAATAATACTGCTTACAGGTTGTTCATTATCATAACCATAATCCAGGAAAAACTCTCTCGATAGTATTAAAACTATACAAAATTTATACAGATACACTTATTTCATCCTCATACCCTGAAACGATATAGCCCATAAGTTATTATTAAATTTATATATATATATATATATATATATATATATATATATATATATATATATATATATATATATATATATATATATTGTAATGCTGAGACTTACTTGCCCGATTTTTGAGGCGTTATTTTGTAACCTTAAAAATTTTGTTCGCATTTTGCGGCGTCTTTTTGTACCCTGTGAAAATTGTTTTTCCCACGCTTGGGCACAATTTTCTTGCAACCTCTTTTTAATTTCTGAGAATGAATTGAGTGAATAATGATTTTAAAAGAACTAAAGAAATTAAACAAACACTAGCTCAGTTTTCCTTGGTAGAGAAATATGGGTAAGAGATAATTGTTATACGTCTTTTTGGAATTATTTTCTATTTTTTAAAAAGCTTCAGTCGTACAAATTTTTGGGCACCATTCATTTTGAAATAGAAAGGATATAACTTCAGTTAAAAAAATGAAAAAATACTGAAGTGTTTTATGGTTATTACTAAAAAGAATTATACTAGTACAGCTTTTCTTATCCTGAAAAGAAAAATAGGAATTCAGTGAGACACTAGCTTTAATCAACAAAAAAGAAAATTTATTCATGGTTTAAAATAAAAGTTCCAACCTTTGCAGTTTTAAGGAATACAAAAAAATTCTAGCCTAAGAGTAGTTTTTATAAATTAGAGTCCCTAAATCAGAGATTTTACTACTAAATCTTGCCTACACCCGAAATCGAAGAGTCGTGATTTTCACTTCGCGATTTTTCAGTTCAAATTGCTGTTAAACACTTATTTGCGGGGAATATATTTATTGATGTATGTTCTGGTAACTTACGGTTTTCCTACGGGCTTCTAGGCCTTCAATGGAACACAAAACCGATTTCACACTTTTGAGAAGAGCCTACTTTAGCTACTCCATTTAGAAAACACACAAAGCCCACTACGGCTTTATGATAAAAAAACTCGTGCTTAACTTGGCTCTCGTAGATGTTGTCGTAAGCCTCTACTGCGGCTCGGTGGAAATTAGCCTGACTGCGGCTTGATGGTACTCAGCCTCTCTGCGGCTTGATGGTACTAAGCCTGGCTGCGGCTCGATGTTACTAAGCCTAGATTCGCGTCCTCCGGACCCTTAAATAAGCCGTGGGCACTCTGTCTGTAATATGGCGACGCCGGAACCAAAACTCCGGATACAAACATTTGACCAATCCCGGCGTATCGATAGATTCGGTCGCAAACCCGCACAGCACACTATATAACGAGCGGCTTAGGAATTTCTGATTAATATACCGCTCGATACAAAAATGAAAAGAAGTACATTATAAAGTGAAAAATCAGTAACATTATATGGTCTTAAAATCTAGGAAAAAATGAATGTTACAATATATATATATATATATATATATATATATATATATATATATATATATATATATATATATATATATATATATATATATATATATATATATATATATATATATATATATATATATATATATATATATATATATATATATATATATATATATATATATATGTATATATATATATATATATATATATATATATATATATATATATATATATATATATATATATATATATATATATATATATATATATATATATATATATATATATATATATATATATATATATATATATATATATATATATATATATATATATATATATATATATATATATATATATATATATATATATATATATATATATATATATATATATATATATATATATATATTATGAAGCTAGATACCAAAAAAGCTGGTAGCCCTGACATAATACCTGCCATAGTACTCAAAAAAATGCGCCAGAGAACTAATACCACTTTTTCGTAACATTTTTAACCTATCCTGCAGAGAGAGGATTTTTCCTTTTTGCGGGAAATGCATTACAGTTCAGCCAATACCCAAAAGTGGCAAGAGGACCTTGCCAAATAACCTTTGACCAGTCGCACTGTTTTCAATAACATCGAAAGTCATGGAAAAGGCTATCAATCAGCATATTCTAAAATATCTTGAAGGATTGGTTATGATTAGCGACCACCAAGATCACCAGAGGATCTTCTAACTTATGTAGCCCATGTTTGGAACAAGCATTTGCACAATTTGGATTGTTGGTTAAGCTACGCCCTTATGGTATGTCTGTAGCGAGTGGCAGCAGACGGATTTCTTTCTAACACCTTCACTATCAACGCCGGTATGCCCCAAGGCTCCATACTGTCTCCTACTCTCTTTCTCATTTACATTAACGATCTGGATCAGGAATCCAATCTACGGCTTTGCAGATGACAGTACATGTATTTGTTATTATTTTGAACGCTTCAACATCGGCTGCAAATATCCGCAAACAGCAGGAAGTAATTTAACTTAACAAAGTCCTGAAAAAAATTCTTAAAAGCTGGGAATATTATTTCAAACTAGAAAGCTTTATACTCCACAACAACTGTTAATTCTTTCCAAAGTTCAAGTTCGACCAACGATGGAATAGTGCTCCTGTGTTTGGGGCTCTGCTTCCAAACATACATTGTATTTGTTGGATTCTATTCAGAAGAGAGCTGTTCGCCTGATTGGGGATCCAGAACTAACTTGGAACATAGAAGGTTGGTGACTTAAATCTGATCTGAAGGTATTTTCATGGACAATGTTCGATGGATGTAGCCCGCACAATACACGCTAATACTTCACATCCGCATGAAGTTCAACTTGTTACTCCTCGTACAACCATTTTCAAGCAGTCTTTTATATGAAGAACCTCATCCCTTTGGAATGATTTGCCCGTATTATGTATATATATATATATATATATATATATATATATATATATATATATATATATACCGAAGCGTTTAGATTTATTAATTAAAAGAATATATATTTAATAACTTCAAGGCAAATTATTAACTGTTTAATTACTAAAAATTAATTTAACTTCCACGACACTACTGAAGATATTGAATAATGTAGAAAATCATACAAATTCAAATCTTGTAACATTTTCAGAAACTGCAATGATTTATTAAGTCAATATAATTTTAATTTCAATTTTTTAAAGATTTTTTAAATTCGCCAAGAATCCTCAAAAGCATGTATGACAGGATATATGTGTATTTGTCTATAAATAATTAAATATAACGAATAATTAATCGTAGACGATAAGTATGAAGCAACCCCTTAAACCCTCTCTACGCCATTTTTCATCCCTTACGTCTTACACTTTTTACAATTTTACTTCAAATGTATTCATTATCCCAATCAAAAACAAGGAAAAGTTGCCAATATAATGTAGAAACCGTAACCGTAATTTGTCGATCCTACCCCTCTAACCCCATTCCGTTCAATTTATATTACTATACAATCATATTCCCCCTTTAAGTGTTACATGTGGAAATTTAAACTCGATATCTCATTTCTTTAGAAAGTTGTCCACCCAACAGACAGGCAGACCGACGGTATTGGGTACCTAGAAGTATGTTTATCATGACCTAGATACCCCGAAAAGTGAAGAAACGCAAAAAGGTCAAAGTATAATTTTTTTTAGTAACACATACAAAAATTTTCTTTATTTTGTTCACCGTTTTTAACATATTTATTTTGGGTGGTTGTAGCTTCTACTTGATGGAATTGCGTTGTAAATATATAATAAAAGACTGTAAAATGTAGATCTGAAGAAGCTGCATTGACAGCGAAACGCGTAATTGCAATTTAAATAAACCAGCGAAAATTGACTAAAAACAGTCTTTTATTATATATTTAAGATATTTATATACAACGCCTCAACTATCTTTTTAATGTTAATACTTATTTGGTACTGCACTGGTTGGTGATAATTTTCAGCGAATAGAAGACACAAAAAAGCTTTCTCTTTCGCTTTCTCTGCACACATCCCTACGTCAAAAATTTGCGATTCTAAAGAAAAACAATTTACTTTTTCGTTCATCTTTTGTCCACTTAAATATAAAAAACGAGGGTTTGTTGCTCATTATCTCTAACGCCATTCGTATATCAAGCCAGCTTCTTGACTAACTGAAAATTTGTCTAATGTTTTATTAATAAGCAAAAAACTAAATATTTTTTAATGATATTTTAGAGCAATGTAGTATTGAAAATACTGTGTAGTAGCTGGAAATTATATATATATATATATATATATATATATATATATATATATATATATATATATATATATATATATATATATACGAGGCTGGTTTGAAAAGTCCGTGCAAAGTCCGAGAGATGGCACCACCGGTGCGTATCGAGGTCATGTTTAGTTAGTAGCATCTCTTGAATGAACGCACACCAAGTTTCAGCCATATTGGTCTATTTCTTTGTGTTTGGCATTCGTGTGAATCAAGGAAGTCGAGTGATTTTCAAGAAATGGGTCGAAAAAGAATTTCGTGTGGTGATTAAACATTACTTTATGAAAGGCAAAACGCCTCATGAGACTAAAGAGAAGCTTGATAAACATTAAGGTGACTCTGCACCTTCGATTAGAACAGTTTATAAGTGGTTTCAAAATTTTCGGACTGGCCATATGGGCACAAGTGACGCTGAATGTTCTAGACGGCCTGTGGAGGTTACGACTCCAGAAATCATTGATCAAATCCATGATATGGTGATGGATGACAGAAGAGTTAAGGTGCGTGAGATTGCTAGTGCTGTGGGCATCTCGACTGAACGGGTACATAATATTTTGCATTAAACATTTGGACATGAGAAAGCTATCCGCAAGATGGGTGCCGCGATTGCTCACGCTTGACCAAAAACGGAATCGTGTGAAGTGTTGCAAGGATGGTTTGCAGCTGTTCCAGGAGAATCCGGAGGACGTTAAGCGTCGTTTCGTCACTGTGGATGAAACATGGATACATTACTATACTCCTGAGACCAAACAACAATCTAAACAATGGGTTACCAAGGGGGAATCTGCGCCAAAAAAGGCGAAGACCGTTCCTTCGGCCGGAAAGGTTATGGCGACTGTCTTTTGGGATTCGCAAGGGATAATCATCATCGACTATCTGGAAAAGGGGTAAAACTATTACAGGTGAATATTATTCATCGTTATTGGACCGTTTGAAAACCGAGCTGCAAGAAAAAAACGCCCGCAATTGGCCCACAAGAAAGTCCTTTTCCATCACGACAACGCACCAGCACACACCTCAGCAGTTGTGGTCGCAAAATTAATAGAAATAGGATTCCAACTCGTTTCACATCCCCCCTATTCTCCAGACTTGGCTCCCTCGGACTACTATTTGTTCCCCAATTTGAAGAAAATGGCTGGCGGGACAAAGATTTTATTCAAACGAGGAGGTGATTGCAGACACTAATGGATATTTTGCAGACTTGGACAAATCCTATTATTCGGAAGGGATCAACAAACTAGAACATCATTGGACGAAGTGTATAAGCCTAAAAGGAGACTATGTCGAAAAATAAAAAAGGTTTACCCCAAACACATAAGTAGTTTTTATTTTTGCACGGACTTTTCAAACCAGCCTCGTATATATATATATATATATATATATATATATATATATATATATATATATATATATATATATATATATATATATATATACATACAAGAGAGGTCTTCACGGATGGTGGAATGTAATACATTAAAATTCCGGATTTCAATCCGTTCGTCTAACAATGAATTTGCACGACGTTTCGCCAAAATCTCATTTGGCATTTTCAAGTGCTCTTGCTGCTGCTGCTACTCGATACAGAGATCTTACTGCTGCTGCCGCTCGAAGCTAACTGAGAAGCCGACGTGCGGTCGCCGTCTACGCAGATTGTAGGTGGGGGGATCGGAAGTACTCGTCCGGGCATCGGTATTTGTCGGCTGGGTGCTTGTATCAGTAGTAATTCCGAGTTCCGGCGCTATGCTGACCGTTGCCTTCTCGATTTTTTGGTTATTCCTTGGTTTAGCTAGTAGACCCTTCATGTAGTAGAGATATTCAGTGCATCACCACCACCTACAATCTGCAGAGACGCCGGCCTATTAAACACGGCGATCGCACTTCAGTTTCTCAATTAGCTTGGGTTACCTAGGATGTCTGCCAAAGTGTTTTGTGGTTTGTATGCTGTGCCTATGTTGTGTTTTCTTAGGACTCTTCCAATGGACTCGTCTTCCATTCTGCTTAAGGGCCCTAGTAATTTGTGTGATTTCTTGCTGTATCGTGTCTGGTTCGGTGAGTCGGTATGATCTCGATACGAAAGTGTTGGCTACCGACTGGATTTGGGATGGATGGTGGTGTGAGTCAGCGTTTAAATATCTGTTAGTATAGGTGGGCTTCCGGTAGACTGAGTATTGAAGTTGACCGGTCAACTGGATACAGTTCACTTGGAAGTAAAAGAAGAAAAAAGCCTTCCTTTTCTTGATGTGCTCATAACTCGGAAAAGCAAAGTAGAATGGATATAAAGACAGAGAGCATTAGAAAGGCAGCGCCATTCACAGACCAGGACAGAAGAACGCGACATCAACAAAAGTAGAATCATGTTACTGTATGTGAATGGAGTTACAGATAGGATTGGAAGAGTCCTAAGAAAACACAACATAGGCACAGCATACAAACCACAAAACACTTTGGCAGATATCCTGGGTAACCCCAAGGACAAGAGAAAACCATGGAGTTTACAGCCTCCCATGCGGAGACTGCCACAAATTGTACATAGGACAAACAAACAGAAGAATCTCCACCCGGATCCAAGAACATAAAATAAGTATCAAAAACAAACAAACAATATCTGCTCTTTTTCAGCACCATCATGATACTGGTCGCAACATCAATTTTGAGGGATCTAAAGAAATAGCCTCGATTTCACATTATAAAACACGCATAGTCAGAGAAGCCTTGGAAATCGAAAAGAATGGACAGCTAAATAAGCGAGATGATGCACTGAATATCTTCACTACATGGAAGGGTCTACTAGCTATGTCAAGGAATAACCAAAACATCGAGAAGGCAATAGTCAGCATAGCGCCGGAACCCGTAGTTACCGCCCAGCCGGCACATACCGATGCTCGGACGAACACTTCCGACCCCCCCACCTACAATCTGCGTAGGCCCCTACCTGTAAAAGACGACGACTGCACGTCGGCTTCTCACTTAGCTTCGAGCGGTAGCAGCAGCAACACTTGAAAATGCCAAATGAGATTTTGGCGAAACGTCGTGCAAATTCATTGTTAGACGAACGAACGGATTAAAACCCGGAAGTATGATAAAATTCTTGCTCACTGTGTTAAAAGTAGGAGTCCAGTCGAAAGAGAAGATTATTACTATTTCCTTGGTATTAATTTTAATAATTACTAGCTGACCAAAGTTTGTCCAGGCGCTCTTCCTCGGGAAATCCACGTTGACGGTCAAATAATACCTCATAATTATTTAAAAAAAAAACTGCAAGTCGGACTTGCGCAATTAATACTCCATACGGTGACGTACGGCTTTTAAATTAAAAAATTTTGTTACGGAGATATAAAATGATCAGTGACAGAACATATCCTAAATGAATATTTAACAAAGGTTGTTTCGGATCTTTGTTGAAAACTGAAGACCTTGAAAAATTTGTTATTTTTTATATATCAGATAAATTATTAAATATAACGCACTCATGATAATTTTCATTCACTCTACCTTTTAAGAAGAATATTCCAAATTTTCTTAAATTTTTTTGATCAGTACTTTTCGAGGTAAAGGGGGTAGATATCTAGTTTTGGCAATTTTTTAAAAACAATACAAAGAGAAGTGTGCGGAAGTATTGATCTTATATATTTTTGAACTCGTGTCTTCACAAGCTTTCATTTGACATCCCACTCGATAACATGGTAATTTTTTTTCAAACAAAATTTAACTTTCAAAACTACACGGCTTTGTTTGGGCCATCATTTTCAATATTTCATCTTTCTATATCAAATAGTTTCGGAGAAAATCGGGCGTGATAGACAAACGGACAAACACCGAAGTGATCCCATAAATGTTCCATACGGAACACTATAAAGTATAGATTCTATAACTTCTTCAAAGATCTTGGAAAAGCAACTAATTGAGGAAATCTGCAATTTCGGGCCAACCCGTCTTAAAACTAGGCATATAAATTGCTAATAAAATTACGTTTGACAATGTAGTTGTACTACGAAATCGCCATAACGCAGTTGTAAAATTTTTACAACTATATTTAGTGACAGTTAGCAAAGTAATTAAGTAATTTTATTGTTAAAATGCACTGTCACAAAGTAACGGACCAATCAATCAACTCATATAAATTGCTGTTTTTAGTCGACCTGGGAAGGAGCCAGAACTTACAGAAAAGCCTGTAGAGCAGCAAGTATAAATATTATCGGGATATCACCAAATCCAACAGAATTTTTATTGGGAACTGTTTCTATAATGTCATGACCCGCTACAAGCTCAAAAAACATAGTATTAGTTAACGGCTTTCTGGTTATCGTACAACTACCTAAGAAGTCGTTCTGGAAGGAGAAAACACAACTTCCACTGCGGAAGAGAGATAATTTCCAGAAATAGAAGCACTCTTGTTAGGATGTTGATTAACTAATATCAAATTAAATAACTTCACTAAACCATCACATAAATTTAATCCGAAATTATTAATAAGTACACTTACTATTTATATTCTAGAAAATTTTATGTGATAATGTGTCAGTAACTTGATACTTTAATAAGGATCATATAACCTATAATTTTAAAATTTGGGTCAATTAAATTAAAATCGACATATATTTGATATAATGGGAATATAATACGATACAAAATTGTCTAAGCCAATCATGACATAGAGATTAAATTCAATATTACTTTAAAAAAAAATCCTTTATATGTTCAGAAAATTATAAAATATTGGATACAAGACTATTTTTATTTACGTATTTTAGGTACTATCTATTTTTTGAATATTTTTCGACTTTTTAATATTAAAAATCCACGCCGCAATGGAGTGCACAAATAAGTGCATAAAAATGTAGTGGTATATATATATATATATATATATATATATATATATATATATATATATATATATATATATATATATATATATATACATATATACATATATATATACTCCTGGACAAAATTAACGCAATAATATATTAAATCATACAAATCTTTATAATGAATTAATTTTAATAATTTTTTATGAACATTGGTTACACTAAAAGTTAGAAAAAACTTATTCGGTTACTTTAAAAGTGAATTAGCTACCAAATTTCTCTATAAGATGCGAATTAAAATTATTCTTAAGACCTAACAACAAAATCGTTGAAATTATGTAATAATGAAAAAAATAAACTGGGACACTAGTAGCAAAGTTAATGGTGTAACTGGGACACTAGTAGCGTGTGTTGCCTCCTCTACTTCGGATGACAGCGTTTATGCGCCTAGGCATGCTTCTAATTAAATTTTGGATAAAATCTTGAGGAATTTGCTCCCATTCTGTGATAACTGCATTTTCAAGTTCCCTCGGGTTTCTGGGTGCAGGTATATGACGTTTCACATTTTTCTTAAGGTGATCCCATACATGTTCTATCGGATTTAGATCCGGGCTTTTTGGTGGCCATTGCATAATCGGTATATCAACTTGATTAAGATAATCGAGTACCTCCCTAGCCACGTGAGGTCAAGCGTTGTCTTGCATAAACAGGAAATTGGGCCCCACAAAATGACCGAAAGGCATCACATGTTCTATTAGAATATTCTCAAGATAATAGTCAGCATTCATGGATCTCGTACGGACAGGAACTAACTCTGTGCGAGCATCAAAGCAGATGCCACCCCAGAACATAACAGAGCCACCGCCGAATGGAATCCTTGTAGAGATATTGCAAGGAGCAAACCTCTCTCCTGGTCTTCGCCATACTCGCTCACGACCATCTGGATGTTTTAGACTAACCCTAGTTTCATCTGTGAAGAAAACTTGTTTCCAATCATCCACAGACCAGTTTTCGTCATTTCGAGCAAAACGTAACCTGGCAACTCTGTTCTCTCTAGTAAGCAAGGGCGCAGTGGCTGGTCTCCTACTGTTTAATCCAGCTTCATTTAACCGTCTTCTAGCTGTTTTAGAAGAAATTGTGACATTGCGAACAGCTTCGAGTTCGTTTCTTATTATAGAACTAGAGACAGTCCTGTTTCTTAAAGCATATTGTCTTATAAAACGTTCATCTAGGTCGCTGATGCATCGTTTTCGCCCTTGCCCTAGCCTTCTAGAATAAGTTCCTACTTCATTTAAGCGTCTTACCATACGACCTATTGTGGAACGCTGTTTGCCTAACAAATTGGCAACATAACTCTGACAATATCCCTCGTCCAATAAAACTGAGGCTCGCACTACCTCGTGTTCAGTTAAATTCCTTGTTCGAATCATTTTTCTAATTGTTCGGGATCAAAAATAAAACAGTCTACTACAAAAACGTATTACTTTGAAAAAGGGAACAATTTATAAGCTTACTTTTAAAGAAAATTTATCGCATTATTACAGAAAATTGTTTATCTTCTAAAAAAATTCTTTAAAACTGTAAATCTAAACGAATTGTTTTGATTTCTGTCATGAACAACGAAACAAAATATGCATAGCCTACTATTCAAATACTCGATAAACTTTAAAACTGACACAAGAAAAAGATAAATTAATTTTCAGATTGTTGCGTTAATTTTGTCCAGGAGTTTATATATATATATATATATATATATATATATATATATATATATATATATATATATATATATATATATATATATATATATATATATATATATATATATATATATATATATATATATATATTTAGGACAATTTCTTTTAACGAAAATAAACATTGTTGTTAGTATCTATTAGGAAAAATCAAGAAAATTTCGACAGAAAATAATTTATAAAAATATAAAAATAGTTTACTCCATTCTGTTATGCAGGCTATGAGGCTTCTAAGGTTTTATTTTAAAAAAATTTTATATGTTTTACATTCCTGTTGTTATGATCAACGTCTTTTTACCTTCTGGTAAAATAGTGGTTGATTTATTCTAGGAGAAAAACCAAAACGTTGTCTTTTTGTTTAATTTTTCTAAAGTTTGTAAAAATTGACAGGTTGTTTTTATAACCACCACCTAGCAGTAAGTAATTTTTGATGTTAATAATTTAGGTTGTTTTCTTTTGTAAACTTTAGAAACTGATTGTTTACTCTATTTGTAGCCCTGCAGAACAAAATAAAGTATTTCGGAAATACTTGGCGTGGCTAAAAAGGTGTTTAAAACTTTTTAG
Source organism: Pachyrhynchus sulphureomaculatus (assembly GCA_019049505.1). NCBI lineage: Eukaryota > Metazoa > Arthropoda > Insecta > Coleoptera > Curculionidae > Pachyrhynchus > Pachyrhynchus sulphureomaculatus. The sequence goes on from CM032450.1 coordinate 36,753,643, forward strand.
CCCTATTTCCATGATCCAAGAATTTCAAGTTTGTTGTTTACTAGTCGGTCCAAAGTACCCTCCCCCTATAATATATTATTATATATATATATATATATATATATATATATATATATATATATATATATATATTATATATATATATATATATATATATATATATATATATATATATATATATATATATATTATATATATATATTATATTTTATCTAAAACACTTATGGATAAATTTAATACAGAATTTTAAAGTACTGAAAAATTGTGCTATTTCTTTTTGTCATGGAATTTCCCTTTTCCCTTTCGAATATTTCTCACTTGAGGTAGAATATACGATTTTCATTTAAGATCAATTCCGTTAATTCTGTTTCAGAAACATATAATTGCAAACTTGCTTCCCCACACGGAATACCACGTTGGCTTAAGCGTATTCAACCCCGAGGGATATGGTCCAAATACAACATTACTAATAATCACAGACGAAGGGCGTAAGTATTACAATTAGTTGATCTTCCCTGTCCTAAGATAGACCTTGTTTCAAACTATGTTTAAGGTAGGAAATTGCTAGACCTTTTAGGATAACGGTATATTAGAGAGATAAAGTTAACCCGTACATAAACATAAACTTTCACTACGGGTCTATTTAGTAATTCATATGCCGGCAAGGTAACTAAAAGTTAAAACATCGTATTGTCAGAATAAAAAATATAAATGCGTACCCAAAAATTATTAGTTTGATATTACATATAAGAAAGAAAAAAAAATTCTACAAATAAGATACATTATGAGGAAATAATCGATTTTCTTTATAATTTTTTTATTTTTATTAATAAAAAAAAAACAGAAAAGCTGGCCAGTTGGTTATAGTTACTACCAAAACACACACACACACACACACACACACACACACACACACACATACATATATATATATATATATATATATATATATATATATATATATATATATATATATATATATATATATATATATATATATATATATATATATATATATATATATATATATATATATATATATATATATATATATATATATATATTACATATAACTATATGCTTACAGGGTGCTTACAAGTTGAGATGAATTCAGCATTCTAACAACGGAACGATATTTTCTTCTTGTTTTCATGAAGCCATTTGAGAAAATAGTCACAAGACCTTAATGGTTAAAAGTGAATACTGAAAAATAGGCTTTTAAATTAGGCTTATACGAGGGCTACATTTTAAGTTTTTACAAAAATAATGAAAAAAATTTTTTGGTTGAAATCGTTTTATTTTATCTCAGAATGTTCGCCTTTAAGATTTATACACTTTTGCATGCATTCCAACTAATTCTCGAAACATTTTTTGCACTCTGAAGTTGGTACCTCAAAAGCATGGTTCTGAAAGAATTCATTTTGACATTCGAGAACAAAAAGAAGTCGTTAGGCGACAAATCAGATGAATACGGGCAATAAGACATTAATTCAATGTTTTTTTACGTAAAATAATCAATTGTTTGACGTGCTGTGTAAGAGCAGGCGTTGTCATGATGAAGAACGAGGCGACGTTTTCGGTTATTTTTCCTGATTTCATCGATGACTTCTGGCAAACAAATTGTTGTATGTCATTCAGCATTAACTGTTCTTCGATCCTCTAAAGCAATAGTTGCAACGTGTCCGGTATAACCAAAGAAATAAGCGATCATTTTCTTGGAAGTACTTCGCGAATGAATCACTTTTATTGAATTGAGTTTATCTTGGAGCGCCCAAACAGTTGATTGTTGCTTAGCTTCCGGCTCGTACAATTATATCCAAGTTTCGTCTCCTGTTACGATGTTGTATACGGATTTTGCATGTCCTCGGTCGAATTTTTTGAATATTTCCTTGCACCAGTTGACACGAGCCTGTTTTGGAGTTTAGGTCAAATTATGCGGAATTCATCGAGAACATATCTTTTTCCCAGCGAAGTGTTCAAGCAAAATTCAATGTACTGCAGTCTTCGAATTGCCTAAGGATGCCTCTACCCCACGGTAAGTCACATGCCGAACCTCTTCAATCATGTTGCGCACAGCATCGATATTTTTTGGAACAGCGACAGATTTTGGCCTACCTTCACGAAATTCATCGCTGGTGGAAGCACGGCCATGATGAAATTCTGCAAACCAATTGTAAACAATCTTTTCTGATGGTGATTCTTTATGAAAAGTTGAACGAAGCAATTGGAGACATTGTTGTTGAGTTCGACCTTTACTAAAATCGTAAAAAAAATCATCCAGCGAAAATCTTTACGTCAAGTGTCCATTGATTCACAAAACTGTTTTTTAAACGCTCACTGTAAACAAACTACTCGGCCAATTTCTGAGCTGCCACTGTTTTAATAATAACAAATGTCACATTTTACAACAATGGTAATGTCATATCTCAATAGTGCCATCTAGTGGTCGTTTGTAAAAAGTTAAAAGGCAACCCTCGTAGTACTCAGCTAAATAAATCACTTCACCAAATATCGTCTAGACAAAAGTTAAATAACCAAGAAAACGCTCCGAGGTTTTTGCATTCCCATTTCAGAGTACCTAGATTACTAAAACCCTAGTTTCCAGTTTCCGTCGGACCGGTTATCTGTTGGCACGGTAACCCTCGAATAAAATGATATATCGAGCTCAAATTTCCTACACATAAGGATACAAGCCTCAAGAAGTGGAAGTCGACAAATTTTGTATATTTTGGGTAGTATAATAGAAAGTTTTCTTGATTTTGTCTTGAGATAATCAACAAATTTTAAGCACAAATTGGTATCATAGTAAGACACAAAAAAATTGTATCTATGACTTATGAAAGCCTAAAATTTAAAAGCATACTATCCTCAATCGTGGGCTGTTAAACCGAGAAAAGAATTGTTTCTAACAATTACCGCTCGATCGTTACTAATTACTAAAAATGTTCTTCTCTGGTTTGTCGATCTTACCTCGACTGATGAGCCATGATACGGTAAAACGCGTGGATTGACAGATGAGAGAACAGTAGCCACTTCTGAAATATGGAATTTGTTCATTGTTAATAGCTGATATAGATTCATATTTAGAATTTAGAATAGGGGTTAGGTTCCTTAAAAAAATCATATTAAATGTCATTTTGGTCCGTGGTTGTTATTTCTATAACCAGTATTTAGAGGGAAACATTGGTTTTTCAGTTGTAAATATCTCGAAAACCCATACCCGCTTTCACTTTTCTTTTTCTTATTATCATTGATATCTTGCTAAGTACCTATCATTTAAAATAACACTTTCTACTGCTTGGATTAAGGTATTCTTTACTGTAAGAAAGTTAGATTCGGTGTATATTTCTTGTAAAAACAAGAAAGAAATAAAAAAATATCATGCATTCTACAACGTCGTTCTCAGAATACTTAACTAACAAATTTCTTTAAATACTCGAGTTGCTGGATCTATTGAGATAAAAACACTAAATTGCTAAGGCTATATTTTTACTATACTAATAATTTGCTGTATTCTATTTCCAAAAGTTATAACTTTACGATCTTCACTAACAGTAGCGATTTTCCATTTATGAAGCCAAAACAATAATTAGGTCAAGAAGTGAGCTATTTTCTTTCCGAGTAAATGATATATCAGCCTTTATGCAAATTAAAAATAAGACGAAGAATATCTTCATACCTTAACCTAGACGGAAATTTGGCGAATGGCATTTCATTGAAAAATAATAATTTTGTTTATGAAAACCTTAAATTTTTGGTTGAAGTTTTACAGATTTTTCCAGTCACATAAATCTTTAAAAACACATTACAAACGTCATTTTATCAACTAGAAAAACCTCTATTGGCAAAATTATTATTTATTTAATTATTAATAATTTTCCCTAAATCCTGGAGTAATTTAAGGGTAACAAGTACTTAGAGTAATATGGAATGGAAGCTTTTAAGGTTTTGGTTAGATAAGAAATCGTGGTTCTTCGGATTAGACTCTGTCAGTAAAATTTTCGGTAAAATCCATTACAACATCTGCAATGAGTCCGATAATATTGCAATTGAAAGCTTTTTCAGATAACTAAAAAAATCTGTTAACAAGCCACACTTCTCAACTTCCTTAAAAGAAAAAAAATGGGGTTATGTTTTCAAATCTAATTTTATTCATTTTTTTCTTGAAATAATTTTTTTTGGCTGTTTGTCTCGGTTTCTCATTTAAATTATTTCCGGCCGGTTTTATGTGAGGAAGTACCAATCTTAAAGAAGCAAAATCACCACTGTTTGCGATGCTGTTATTTACAAAACCTCAAAATACATCAATGTCGTACGACAAACTGCACTTCAAATGCAAGAAAAAAACACATGTGTCTGAAGCTGCGCAAATCATTTGTTCAACTTTGAGAGATGTGACGTCCTAAACGTGCAGAATATGGTATCAGCGAGCAGTGACTTTGAACTTTCGGATGATGACGTTCTTTTCATATAGAATTGTATCGTTTCTGTGAGATGGGAAGTTGTTTCTCACGCAGCATATTTTTTGGACATGATTAAATCTGACTACTACTTATTTCCGTCGATTCCCACTTCATTTATTGGGAGGCGTTAAGAAAAAGCATTACCGAACTCATCGTTTCGAAACTACCATTTTTTTCAGAGAGTCGATTCGCCAGTTGCTTGAAAAGTGGACTAAATGCAGGGAGAATAAAGGGGAATATTTTTTTGAGTAAATTGTATTCTGTCTGTAAATAAATAAACATCTTGCGAACACAAAAAACCGAATTAATTTATCCATAAACACAACATATATAAATCGTATTTTTAGTGTCCCGTACGGAACACTTATAAGATCACTTCGGTGTCTGTCCGTCTGTCTGTCCATCTGTCCGTCTGTCACACCCGATTTTCTCCGAAATTATTTGTCATAGTAAGTTGAAATTTGGTAATAATATAGGAATTGATGGCCTCATCAGAGCCATGTAGTTTTGAAAGTTGAAAGGGGTTTTTGGGGGGTGAAATCGGAAGCGAAAAAAAATTTTTTTTACTAGGTAATCGATGTGGTGTCAAATGAAAGCTTGTGAAAAACGAGTAAAAAATATATATATAATATAATACTTGCGCGCACTTTTCTTTGCATTATTTTTAAAAAATCGCGAAAAATCGCTGTCACGAGTGCATTATTCTCCCTGTAATTGAACGAAAATTTATTCTGTAATAATTTATCTGGTATATAAAAAAAACAGAAATTTCAAGGTCATCAATTTTCAGTAAAGATTGAAAATAAACTTTGTTGAAAACTCATTTGGTTTGTGTTTTGTGAAGTCACTGATCATTTTATACTTCCGTTACAACATTTTTTATTTTAAAAGCAATCGACGTACGGAACACTAATTGCGCAAGTTCAACTTGCACTTGACCGGTTATTTTCTTATAATACTAGAACACAAATTAATTCACAGTCGTAAAAAACTTATCCCTATTACGTAATCTTATTCTTGTTACAACTTTTAAATATATTTGTCAGAACATTTTTTTCTTTGGTAGTACAAATACACTATCTGTTAGATTTGAACAGCCCAGTACCAGGCTAGCCAAACACAGAGTTAAAAAAATATTTAAAATGGCATTTCAAGATAAAATATATTTGACGTTCGATCTTTTTTTTAAGTTATTTTTTCTAGGAAGCCGTGTATAATATCACATATAAAAATACTAAAAAAAGAAACTTTAAAAACATTTACCTTTATTGAAAATTCGATACAAGATCCATATCTACAAAGTACTACAGCTTACGACATTTTCTACCTAATTCGTTCAAATACATTTACTGATAACAAAAATACGAGAAACGTCAACAAATAGTTTCAAATAACATAAATTAATGACTTAACCTCAAAATATAGAAAGAAAAATGTTAATACAAATAAAAAAAATATATAAATCTTTAAGCCCCTGATATTTATGATATTAAAAATTATAATTTAAACTATATTTTCAAACATTAATTACACTAAAGTAAAAAAACAAGCCTTAATTAAAAGCAGTTTAGCCATTCTAAGAAAATAAATTACAATTTTTTATCGCAATAATTATCATTAATACTGTACCACCACTGTTGAATTTAGCTAAACGACAATTTAATTCCCCCTTTCACTCCATAGTTTCCTTTGTTTTTATTCAACCTGTTTTAATTAAATTTAAAATTGGAGCTTATTGAATCAACCATACATTCTGTATACCATCAGAGTCTAGCAATTTGCATCCTTATTAATAAATAATGATCTTTGTGTTGAAGGCTTTTGTATTTACATAATGGCTTAGCTTTAGCTCAAATGCAGTAATATATTGAAATTTCATAGCACTGCAGTTAGGATATCAGCCATATAGACCCGTATATTATTAAATATTTGGAGAAAATTGTATATAAATCACATGCTTTAGTCTGTATTACGGTCCTTACTACAGTGGGTGACTATGAAGTTGCTGTCTATTGTTTCGTAATTAAGCGGTTTTGAGTAGCGACATGAAATTTGGTACAATAATTGACAGGAATAAATATTCCAGAGAGAGAAGAAGTGATATTAATTTTCGGTGTCACCGGAAACAGGACAAGGTTATCATTATTTTGAATAAAACACTTTACATTTAACGTACATTCTCTAAATCAAATTTCAATATTTTGTGAGATAATGACATTATTTTCTTCCCATTTTTCAAGACAACTTTTAACTCTTGAACTAAAACCAAAGTAATTTTTCTTGCAATTCTGTTATCTAATAAAATAACGATTTTCGAAACTTTGAACTATCGCCGTAAAACGGTAGTTTTTAATTAATTTTAGAGTAATTAGCACTTAAATGTTAGACACTGAAACTGATAAAAGCCTCTTTATTTCTGACATATTTTTGTAAGCATACAATAATACGTAGGTAGTACTGTATTGTCACACGCCATGGTCGTCTGATGAACCGTATTAGAATTTAAAAAAAGTTTTTTTAATATTTAGGGCACTAGAAACCATCCATTTTAATCCTTTTTTATAACTAAAATCAATCAGAAAATCTGCTTATTTCAAGTGGCATACTAAGTTTTCGTTCACACTGTATTCCTTATTTATATTTAAAATTGTAAATCATCTGAACAAATACTTTATAAACGCGTGTCCCAGAATAAATGATGATCTGGATGTCGGTGGATTTGAGTTATCGTCATCTGAAATTAAAAATTTCAATACTATATTTCTAATGCCTACGACGGTTCCCGAGGTCTTTTCTGTAATCAAATCTTTAAAAAATAAAAAATCAGTTGCAGATGATAATTTACCAGTAAATATACTTAAAGAAACTGCAGAAATAATATTTGAGCCACTATCGTTTATAATTAATTTGTGTTTTGAGCAGGGCATATATCCTGATCTCTTAAAAAATGCCATTGTAAGGTCAATCGATAAGAAAGGTGCAGACCGACATCTCTTCTGTCTAATGTTGGAAAGATCTTTGAGAGGATTATCAGTGGGAGATTTCTTGGATTCTTGGAGAGGCACTCGATGATTGGTCCCAATCAAAACGGTTTTATAAAGGGAAAGTCTACCATAAGAGCCATTTATCAGGCATTGTCGAATGTTCTGGATTTACTAAATAGCGGAAAGATAACTATGGCAATGTGTATTGATCTGTCAAAAGCCTTTGATGGTGTCAATCATAAGGCTTTATGGATAAAATTGGAACACAGGGTAGTAGGGAAAATGCATTAAAGTTAATCGCCTCCTACTGGAATAGTCGCACTCAGCAAGTGATGGAGACTGATAATTATGGCAGGTCTTTTCTTTGAGATAGGGTCGCTGTTACGAGGGGTGTACCGCTGCTTTATATACTTTATACAAACGAATTGCCTAACATTACAGGAAGGTTTACAGTTCTATATGCGGACGACACAACCCTGATCTTTGGTGGTGACACTCCACAAGAGATAGTCGCTGATGTGGGGAGAGCCTGTGAAATTCTAGATCGTTATTTTACAACCAATGACCTTCTACTGAATGTTTCAAAAACACAATGTCTGGTTTTTGGCAGGAGGGTTGGTCATTTTCTCGCTTTTCCTTACAAGGGTAGCGATATTCAAACATCTCAGCATCTATCTTTGCTGGGCGTCAATACTGATGCTAGACTTGATTGGAGACAGCATGTGGAGAATGTTGCGGCTGGTATCTCCAAATATTGTTATGCACTGAGAATCTTATCAAATAATGTGGGCGTTGATGCTGCCTTGATGGCCTATTATGCTTACGTGCAGTCCAGGTTCAGGTATGGTTTGATTTTTTGGGGAAATTCTCCCCAAGTAGACAAAATTTTTAAATTACAAAAAAAATGTATCAGAGCCACTTTTAAGATGCATTATTGTGAAAGCTGTAGGAATGTCTTTGTCAGTAAATCCCTTTTAACTTTAACTAGTATGTATATATTGGACTCCTTTATGTTTGTTGGTATTAATAAGGATCTCTTTGCAAATGTTCAAAACAGACATAATTATGAAACTAGATATAAAACAGATCGTGTAATTGAGAAGTGTAATTTTACTTATATCCCAAGAGGTGTACAATATTCTTCCGTTAAAATAAACTCCTGGACAAAATTAACGCAACAATCTGAAAATTTCTTATGTCAGTTTTAAAGTTTGTCGAGTATTTGAATAGTAGGCTATGCATATTTTGTTTTGTTGTTCATGACAGAAATCAAAACAATTCGTTTAGATTTACAGTTTTAAAGAATTTTTTAGAAGATAAACAATTTTCTGTAATAATGCGATAGGTTTTCTTTAAACGTAAGCTTATAAATTGTTCCCGTTTTCAAAGTAATACGTTTTTGTGGTAGACTGTTTTATTTTTGACCCCAAACAATTAGAAAAATGACTCGAACAAGGAATTTAACTTAACACGAGGTAGTGCGAGCCTCAGTTTTATTGGACGAGGGATATTGTCAGAGTTATGATGCCTATTTGTTAGGCAAACATCGTTCCACAATAAGTCGTATGGTAAAACGCTTGAATGAAGTAGGAACTTATTCTAGAAGGCTGGGGCAAGGGCGAAAACGATGCACTAGCGACCTAGATGAACGTTTTTTATAAGACAATATGCTTTAAGAAACAGGACTGTCACTAGTTCTATAATAAGAAACGAGCTCGAAGCTGTTCGCAATGTCACAATTTCTTCTAAAACAGTTAGAAGACGGTTAAATAAAGCTGGATTAAACAGTAGGAGACCAGCCACTACGCCCTTGCTTACTAGAGAGAACAGAGTTGCCAGGTTACGTTTTGCTCGAATTCACGAAAACTATATACTTTTCTTCACAGATGAAACTAGGGTTAGTCTAAAACATCCAGATGGTCGTGAGCGAATATGGCGAAGACCAGGAGAGAGGTTTGCTCCTTGCAATATCTCTGCAAGGATTCCATTCGGCGGTGGCTCTCTTATGTTCTGGGGTGGCATCTGCTTTGATGCTCGCACAGAGTTAGTTCCTGTCCGTACGAGATCCATGAATGCTGACTACTATCTTGAGAATATTGTAATAGAACATGTGATGCCTTTCGGTCATTTTGTGGGGCCAATTTCCTGTTTATGCAAGACAACGCTCGACCTCACGTGGCTAGGGAGGTACTCGATTATCTTAATCAAGTTGATATACCGATTATGCAGTGGCCACCAAAAAGCCCGGATCTGAATCCGATAGAACATGTACGGGATCACCTTAAGAAAAATGTGAAACGTCATATACCTGCACCTAGAAACTTGAAAAATGCAGTTATCACAGAATGGGAGAAAATTCCTAAAGATTTTATCCAAAATTTAATTAGAAGCATGCCTAGGCACATAAACGCTGTCATCCGAAGTAGAGGAGGCAACACACGCTACTAGTGTCCCAGTTACACCATTAATTTGCTACTAGTGTCCCAGTTTATTTTTTTCATTATTACATAATTTCAACGATTTTGTTAGGTCTTAAGAATAATTTTAATTCGAATCTTATAGAGAAATTTGGTAGCTAATTCACTTTTAAAGTATCCGAATAAGTTTTTTCTAACTTTTAGTATAACTAATGTTCATAAAAAATTATTAAAATGAATTCATTATAGAGATTTGTATGATTTAATATATTGTTGCGTTAATTTTGTCCAGGAGTGTATTTAATAGTTTCCCAGAGAGCGTTTGAAAATTACCGCAAGTAAGAGCCAAAACAAAGATACGGAAGTTTGTATTATCAAAAGCTTATTATACTATAGACAGTTTCTTTAGTGATTCAAACAGACTTAACTTATGAATAAAAATGTTAATTTTATTGCTACTTGTTAAGGTCATCTTCCGTTGACTGTCTTTAATGATGTCTTCTGAACTTTTTATTTTTGTCATAAACATACGTATGTGTTTTGTGAATGTTCTTTTATCTTTTTGTTCTTTGTACAATGTTCCATACCATTTGTGTTTATAACTATTGTTATTCTTGGAACTAATAAATAAATCGATGACTTAAAAATGCAGTTCATAGAACGTATATAAATATCAGTATTAACTACTAAAATTAAACAAAGTCCATATTTCAACAGTTGTATACTACCATCTGTCAAACCAACGGGGTGTACATTTCGTTGTCTCGCGATTCATCAGCCGAGCTAGGATCGACAAACAAAGGATCAAAACTTAAAGTACTTATAACAGTACTACCCCACAAGTCAGTAAAATATAACAATTCTGTAATGTGCATCTCCATCAACTGCACAATCGTACTAAATTTTATTTCGGCAACTGTTTATTAACTGTGGACAGTATTCTCATTCCCACATGGTTTATGAAATATTTTTTTTATTTATTAAAATCATCTACTAAAGAACCCTACAACGGGAATTCTAAAGTTCGGCAAGGTATTATAGGTACCTTTTCTAAGTCAAGTCTGTAAACAATAAAATCCTATCCGTATTTTACTTCCCTCGCTAAGCGGAATATTAAATCACCCTCCAAAATTTTTATACTTCTTCAGATTTCAGGGTCCCGAGATTACGGAAACCATTATCTAAATTTTCTCGTTGTCTTTCCGTCTGTCTATTATAACGATAACTCTCAGACGACATAATATGTGCACTTAGAATTTCTTAAACATAGAGAACTTAAAGTAAGGAAAGAACCTATAGTTTTTGAGTGATATTACTTGAAAGGATGTGTATGAAATAAAATGGAAATTCCTCTTTTACACGTGACTTTCGTTTTTTTTTTTTAATGGGTCTAGCACACGTGCTGCAGGGAAGAAGTCCCTAATGCGCTACAGTAGCGACACGTGTGCGGAAAAAGCGATTCACGTTGTTCTTGAATCGCTGTAAATTGTACTCGGTGGGAAACACAGTCCTGGACAAATTATTCCAGAGGGATGATGTTCTCCATATAAAAGACTGCTTGAAAAGCGTTGTACGAAGAGTAACAAGCTGAACCTCATACGGATGTGAAGTATTAGCATGACGTGTGCTTCTAACATGCACCGCTCTGGGAGGAATTAAGCGGGCCACATTATTCGAACACTTTCCATGAAAATACTTGTAGAATATGCTCAAGTCGCCAACCGTTCTTCGATGTTCCAGCGAATTAAGGCCGCCGGTCAGTTCCGAGTCTCCAATCAGACCAACAGCTCTTCTCTGAATAGAATCCAACAAATGCAGTGTATGTTTGGAAGCGGAGCCCCAAACATGGGAGCAGTATTCCATAGTTGGTCAAATTTGAGCTTTGTAAAGAATTAACAGTTGTTGTGGAGTGTAAAGCTTTCTGGTTCGAAATAATATTCCCAACTTTTAAGAAGCTGTCATTGCTATGCCTGCAACATGTTCATGCCAGAACATATTTGCTCCCAAATTAACGCCCAGCAGATTGAGTGACGATGCCAAAGGAATGGAGTGCCCTGACATAACTATGTCGGGTTCAGCAACGTTAACTTTTTTAGAAAAAACTGCCGCCTGGGTTTTTGTAGCGTTAAATTCTACTTGGTTACTGTCACCCCAAGATAAAATTTCTTCTAGGTCTTTGTTAAGTTGAATGATTTCCTGCTGTCTGCGGATATTCGCCTGAGTAGCCGATGTCCGAGCGTTCAAAGTGAATGAAGAGATAAGCGTACTGTCATCTGCAAAGCTGTAGATTGGATTCTCGGTCTTTTCCAGCAGATTGTTTATGTAAATGAGAACAAGAGTAGGAGACAGTATGCAGCCTTGAGGTACACCGGCGTTGATAGTGAAGAAATCCGCCGACTGCCACTCGTAAAGAACGCTCTCTGAGGAAACATGAGAGCCACAAACAGAACTTTTCAGACATACCACCGTTACTTTTGATTGCATCCCTCAATAATCTTCTAGTTGAATACACATCATCTGACCATTTTTTTACTATATTCCATTAAAATTGGTTCAGAAACAATAAAAAACACTGCAATAATAACATCGAAAGGTTTTTTTTAGCTCATTGCTCACACCCGTTGCGAGATGTAAGGGAGAAACTTAACAACCATATACCAAAAATTGCTTATCCAACTCTTGTTAAAAATACGTGTAAGTTGAAGCGCCGAAATATTAATTTGGGTTAGTAGTGGATAGGTAGGAAATGGGGACTTTCTTATGTCTTTTATTATTTTACTATTGCAAACAGCCGATAGCTAGATTATAACAAAAATTGGTTTAGCCTGTCCCAAAATATAAGATCCTGATTTTGGCCGTTTTAAGTGGGCAATATAAAAACTCTGACCTTTTGTTTATGATAGGTTGCAGAGATGAACTTTATGTATATATTGAATTTATTCATTAATGCAAATAAATAAAATTATAAGTGTTTTTGGAGATGTTTATTTATAGATGCATGTAAAAACAAATGGATAAAAAGTACAAATATATAGTTTGAATAAATGGGGGACATATTGTATAAATAAAAATATATTTTAAGTTAAGCCTAATTCGGTTTCACTATCACTGTCATCAGCTGAGGTAACAGCTTTTACAAGGTATATCATTTATAACTTTTTTTACTAATTCAACCACTGACACGCTTAAAGTAGGAGAAACATTTTGTGCTCTTATTTTTAATTTAACTTGATGCCAAATATGTTCAATTGAATTAAACACACAATAATACGGAGGAAGCCGCAAAACAGTGTGTCCCATTTTCTCAGCCATACTAGCACAAACATATTTCTTTTTCAATTTATAGTCTTTCAAAACTTCCAAAAGATCACTTTTTTTATCACTAAAGTCAAAATAAATGTCATTTTCTAACATATATTCCTGTATTTCAGATTTGGTGTTGGCTGCATTAGGAACCTTATTTAGTAGGCGACTATGGTAACTTGCATCGTCCATAACTATAACACTCTGTTCGGAAACATTTGGCAAAAGCGAATTTTGAAACCAATTTTCAAAAAGTTCTGCGGTCGTGTCTTCGTGATAGTCCAAACTAGAATCTTTTATGTTTTTTGCAGATAATAGTAGACAATTTGAAACCCAGCCCTTTTCAGATCCAGCACGCAAGATGGTTATTCGTTTACCTTTATTTGAAGGTGCGTTAGTCTGACATTTTGTACTGCTGTCAACCCACCCTTTTTGCACAGTATCATGGGTATCGAACCATGTTTCATCAAGGTAAATTATTGGCCAATTCTCTGATCAATGCTTTTTAATTTCTTGTAAATAAGTATGTCGCAAGATTCGTAATCTTTGTGACTCCGTCACTACTTGCCTTTTGTTGATTTTTCGGAACGTGAATCCCATTCATAAGAGAATTCTGTGATCGGCCACAATGTATATTGGTCCCGTCCTGCACCAGTCTTAATTTTATTTTGTCTAGTGTCGGCACCAACTGCTCTTCATACATAGAATATATTTTTCTCCTGATGACGTCTTTTTCACAATGGTCTACATGATGCATTTGAAAATCTTTCCGTTTTTTCCTGTTCCTGAGTGATGGTTTTCCTACAATACCCTTAATCGTAGAAATTGGGGTTTTTGTTAGTTCACTGGTTTCTTTTTACCAAACTGTCATAAACATTTTTCGCTATTTGTTTAGCGTCAAGTGATAAATGTTTTTTTTTGCGGTAGCCACTATTGCAATTTTCCTACGGACGCCACATAATTAAAATAAAACCGTTACGTTGTAAGTTGTAAGTAAAACTAAAATAAAAATAATAAAAAGTATCTTTCGAATCTTAATGGGGACCTGTGGTCGTTAGGTCTATATTATCAAATACTTAAAGAGGTTGAAACCGGGTTGCCAGGTAGTAAATATATAGGTAAAAATAGATTCAATATGATTGCACAATGTCATGGGTATCGAACCATGTTTCATCAAGGTAAATTATTGGGCAATTCTCTGATCAATGCTTTTTAATTTCTTGTAAATAAGTATGTCGCAAGATTCGTAATCTTTGTGACTCCGTCACTACTTGCCTTTTGTTGATTTTTCGGGACGTGAATCCCATTCTTAAGAGAATTCTGTGATCGGCCACAATGTATATTGGTCCCGTCCTGCACCAGTCTTAATTTTATTTTGTCTAGTGTCGGCACCAACTGCTCTTCATACATAGAATATATTTTTCTCCTGATGACGTCTTTTTCACAATGGTCTACATGATGCATTTGAAAATCTTTTCCGTTTTTTCCTGTTCATGAGTGATGGTTTTCCTACAATACCCTTAATCGTAGAAATTGGGGTTTTTGTTAGTTCACTGGTTTCTTTTTACCAAACTGTCATAAACATTTTTCGCTATTTGTTTTAGCGTCAAGTGATAAATGTTTTTTTCTTGCGGTAGCCACTATTGCAATTTTCCTACGGACGCCACATAATTAAAATAAAACCGTTACGTTGTAAGTTGTAAGTAAAACTAAAATAAAAATAATAAAAAGTATCTTTCGAATCTTAATGGGGACCTGTGGTCGTTAGGTCTATATTATCAAATACTTAAAGAGGTTGAAACCGGGTTGCCAGGTAGTAAATATATAGGTAAAAATAGATCCAATATGATTGCACAATGTCATGGGTATCGAACCATGTTTCATCAAGGTAAATTATTGGGCAATTCTCTGATCAATGCTTTTTAATTTCTTGTAAATAAGTATGTCGCAAGATTCGTAATCTTTGTGACTCCGTCACTACTTGCCTTTTGTTGATTTTTCGGGACGTGAATCCCATTCTTAAGAGAATTCTGTGATCGGCCACAATGTATATTGGTCCCGTCCTGCACCAGTCTTAATTTTATTTTGTCTAGTGTCTTCACCAACTGCTCTTCATACATAGAATATATTTTTCTCCTGATGACGTCTTTTTCACAATGGTCTACATGATGCATTTGAAAATCTTTCCGTTTTTTCCTGTTCCTGAGTGATGGTTTTCCTACAATACCCTTAATCGTAGAAATTGGGGTTTTTGTTAGTTCACTTTCTTTTTACCAAACTGTCATAAACATTTTTCACTATTTGTTTAGCGTCAAGTGATAAATGTTTTTTCTTGCGGTAGCCACTATTGCAATTTTCCTACGGACTCCACATAATTAAAATAAAACCGTTACGTTGTAAATACAACTAAAATAAAAATAATAAAAAGTATCTTTCGAATCTTAATGGGGACCTGTGGTCGTTAGGTCTATATTATCAAATACTTAAAGAGGTTGAAACCGGGTTGCCAGGTAGTAAATATATAGGTAAAAATAGATCCAATATGTTTGCAGGTGCAAGTGAGGGCGGTATAGAAAGCAGGTAAAATAAAAATACGTTTATCGTAATACCTGGCAACTATGCACAAAACCTTAATAGGGTCGTTTATTGCAAAAAGGCAGGATCTTATATTTTGGGATTTACTTTACTTGAAAAATTTAACGTATGTGATAAAATATCCAGTAATACTACTAGTTTTACTATTTAAGAAGGTGTGTAGCTACTAAGAATTTACGACTAACGTACACAACTTCGATTTAACATCCTGAACCAATACTAGAGATAAGTTTGTCTCCTTTTTTAAAGAATAATAGGCGGAATTAATTCCTTTATAGCCTACATATAAAAATTAAATTTATGTATGTTGATCTGAACGTCCTGTCCAGCTATAGATCGACAATAAACTTGAAACCCTGAGATTAAGGATAATAAACTTTTTTCTTACTGCTCATAGTGAATTATTTCAAAAGTTTTAAATTTCATTTTAGCGAAATTTTATGTCAATAAACCTTCATCCAATTCATCAAGTTAAACATTATGATGGTTTTCATTCCCCAAGGGTAGAACACAAAGCTGCAGAGTTTAGAGTTGAACCTTTTTAATTAAAAGACAGCGTAGATTTTATCTGTGCAAACGAAGTCTATATATACTCCAACCAAGTCAATAAGTTTAAATCAAGAACCTAAATAAACTATAATGTTATTCATAAACTTATAATAATTTGATTTTAAATAGGTAATAATCTACTCGACTATAAATTCTAACAGGAATATTCAGATTTTACATTTTATGAAGTAATTTTTAGACTTTTATTCTAGACACTAAAATATTTTTTTATTTTGTAACTGCCGCATTTTTTCCCTTAAAATTTCTTTTTATGTACTCAACGAAGAAAATCCTTAATGGCATTTTTAAAACCGTTTAGCTCATTTAAAAAATATATAAAATATATTTTTGTATCCATTAGTGGAGGCGAGCAATTGTGGTGTTTCCCATGCAATTTAAACGATTTTATTTTACCGGGGAGTTTAAATTGAAGTAGACATATGATATCTTTTATTACTATATTACATTATTATAATAAATTTAGGTAAGTAAAACAATATTATTTATTTGTAAAATTGGATATAGAGATCGCAGCCAATATGTAACACGACTGGAGAAAAGCTAGAAAGAAGAATAATGCAATGTGCGTTTAAACAACATTTTGAAAACTAAAATGTTACGTACAATGTGACATACTTCTACGAGGCTGGTTTGAAAAGTCCGTGCAAAAATAAAAACTACTTATGTGTTTGGGGTAAACCTTTTTTATTTTTCGACATAGTCTCCTTTTAGGCTTATGCACTTCGTCCAACGATGTTCTAGTTTGTTGATCCCTTCCGAATAATAGGATTTGTCCAAGTCTGCAAAATATCCATTAGTGTCTGCAATCACCTCCTCGTTTGAATAAAATCTTTGTCCCGCCAGCCATTTCTTCAAATTGGGGAACAAATAGTAGTCCGAGGAAGCCAAGTCTGGAGAATAGGGGAGATGTGAAACGAGTTGAAATCTTATTTCCATTAATTTTGCGACCACAACTGCTGAGGTGTGTGCTGGTGCGTTGTCGTGATGAAAAAGGACTTTCTTGTGGGCCAATCGCGGGCGTTTTTCTTGCAGCTCGGTTTTCAAACGGTCCAATAACGATGAATAATATTCACCTGTAATAGTGTGGTTTTTTTAACCCTTTTCCAGATAGTCGATGAGGATTATCCCTTGCGAATCCCAAAAGACAGTCGCCATAACCTTTCCGGCCGAAGGAACGGTGTTTTCGCCTTTTTTGGTGCAGATTCCCCCTTGGTAACCCATTGTTTAGATTGTTGTTTGGTCTCAGGAGTATAGTAATGTATCCATGTTTCATCCACAGTGACGAAACGACGCTTAAAGTCCTCCGGATTCTTCTGGAACAGCTGCAAACCATCCTTGCAACACTTCACACGATTCCGTTTTTAGTCAAGCGTGAGCAATTGCAGCACCCATCTTGCGGATAGCTTTCTCATGTCCAAATGTTTATGCAAAATATTATGTACCCGTTCAGTCGAGATGCCCACAGCACTAGCAATCTCACGCACCTTAACTCTTCTGTCATCCATCACCATATCATGGATTTGATCAATGATTTCTGGAGTTGTAACCTCCACAGGCCGTCCAGAACGTTCAGCGTCACTTGTGCCCATATGGCCAGTCCGAAAATTTTGAAACCACTTATAAACTGTTCTAATCGAAGGTGCAGAGTCACCATAATGTTTATCAAGCTTCTCTTTAGTCTCCTGAGGCGTTTTGCCTTTCATAAAGTAATGTTTTAATCACCACACGAAATTCTTTTTTCGTCCATTTCTTGAAAATCACGCAACTTCCTTGATTCACACGAATGCCAAACACAAAGAAATAGACCAAAATGGCTGAAACTTGGTGTGCGTTCATTCAAGAGATGCTACTAACTAAACATGACCTCGATACGCGTCGGTGGTGCCATCTCTCGGACTTTGCACGGACTTTTCAAACCAGCCTCGTATTTCGTTACTCTAGATTGTATAATATTACAAGATATTATAATCAATAAATATCCAAACTGAATAAAATCTAGATTTTGACAATTATTGCTTTCCCATCTCGCGAATTTAGTCGCTCATCAGCCGAGCTGAAATCGGCGGACAGGAGAATAATGGTAGTGGCCTAGCCAACAAAGAGATAAGTATATGCCCTCTCCTCCTACCCTGTGAATGTAGAAAATAGCACCTCTTTAGAAACAGGACTTTTTTATCAGTTAAAGGGTTCAGGTTTTTAAACCTCCACTATCTGAAGGTGTTTTTTTGTGAGCTCTTCCTCGACCATTGACTTTTAAAATCGGGCTCTGCTTCTAATTATATATTCCCCCTCCCCACGAGCAGCTTCGCCTTTAATGTCCTCCTTTTTTTCCCTAATGAAACGTTCTTTACATCTACCTGCCTTCTCCCCCCACACTATGTCTGCCTCTTGAACTTTACTCATGGTAAAATACAGATAAAAATCGTACAACTATAGGCCACAAATCAGCAGAGAAATTTTTGGCAGAGACGTAGCTTGTAATCCCAATTACTTACATCACCGCTAGGCAGTGCAACATATATGTGTTCTTAATCCCCGGCCAGAACTGAAAATTTTAATTTTAGCATTTATTTATTGCTCTTCCATCTGTTGATCCCTTTCGGGATGCGGTTTTCATTTTCTCAGAGCTTTTCAGCCGAGCTAGAATTGTGAGAGAGTAGTAAGATACGACATTTGGCAAAGAGCAAATATGCTTTCACTTTTCAGTTGACAATTTGCTACTATAATAAATACTCTTTGAGTTCTTTTGATATGATGAACTATGAAATTAATACAATTTCACACATAAGAATAACCAAATGTGAGCTGAAGTCACTCTATTGTTTTTTAACGTTATAGTCCACGATTTTGCTACTTTTGCGTTATATTTGAGTGTTTCAGTGTTTTTTATTATAAAGTTCAACTAACGGTCAACGGATTTCTTTCTAACACCTTCACTATCAACGCCGGTGTTCCCCAAGACTCCATACTCTCTCCTGCTCTCTTTCTCATGTACATTAACGATCTGCTGGAAAAGACCGGGAATCCAATCTACACCTTTGCGGTTGAGAGTACACTTATTTCTTCATTCACTTTGAATCGGACATCGGCTACTCAAGCGAATATCCGCAGACAGCAGGAGGTCGTACAACTTAACAAAGACCTGGAAGAACTTCTATCTTGGGGTGACAGTAACCAAGTGGAATTTAACGCTACAAAAACCCAGGCGGCAGTTTTTTTCTAAGAGGGTTAACGTTACTGAACCCCACATAGTCATGTCAGGTCACTCCATTCCCCTAGCATCGTCACTCAATTTATTGGGCGTTAATTTGGGAGTAAATATGTCCTGACATGAACATGTTGCAGGCATTGCAAGGAGAGCTTCTCAAAAGTTGGGAATATTATTTCGAACCAGAAAGCTTTACACTCCACAACAACTGTTAATTCTTTACAAAGCTCAAATTCGACCAACTATGGAATACTGCTCTCATGTTTCGGGCTCTGCTCCCAAACACACACTGCATTTGTTGGATTCTGTTCAGAGAAGAGCTGTTTGTCTGATTAGAGACCCGGAACTGACCGGCGGCCTTGATTCGCTGGAGCATCGAAGAACGGTTGGCGACTTGAGTCTGTTCTACAAATATTTTCGTGGAGGATGTTCGGGGGATGTAGCCCGCTTAATTCCTCCCAGAGCGGTGCATGTTAGAAATACACGTCGCGCTAATACTTCACATCCCTATGAGATTCATCTTGTTACTCCGCGTACAACGCTTTTCAAGCAGTCTTTTATATGGCGAATATAATTCCTTTGGAATAATTTACCCAGGGCTGTGTTTCCCACCAAGTACATTTTACAGCGATTCAAGAACAACTTGAATCGCTTTTCCGTACACGTGCCGCTCTTGGAGCGCCTTAGGGACTTCCCTGTAGTATGTGTGCTAGACCCATAAAAAGAAAACTATCATTATAATAATAAGTTTTGTAATCTGTGATATAGGCCAATACTTGATATAAATCCATTCTAAAAGTATAGAAACGACATTAATTTCTATCAAGAGTTCTACTTTATTATTATTATTCGTATACCATGAAGATGGTTTCGACAACACTGTGTCTCTCTAAAATAGTTGTAAGTTATCTGAAGAAGACACAGTGTTGTCAAAACCATCATCATAATATACAAGTAATCATAATAAAATGAAAATGTTGAAAATTGTTGTTTTTTTGTAGCAGTAATTCTTGTATTATGGATTCTTTGTTTTATTTATTATTTAATATTCTACAATAGTTAGTTTGAAAATCAAAAATATCTGATCAATCGTATCTAATCTCTTAAAACCTACACTAAAATGGTAACCAAAATCCTTCTTATCGGGAAACTTATAATACATGAGACATACTCTGAGGAGCAACGGATAATGGACTGATGAACAGGCATGAATTGATTTGACAAAGCTTTGCATAGATGGTATGGCATGGTTTGGGAGTACTTAGAGACCATAAAAATAATCCAGCAAGATGCTTTTTGCAGACGACACTTTATTAAGTCCGACTTTAGATATGTACTCATTCAAGAACCAAAGAATACTATCTCCGTAGTCGTCTTTTTTTTAATATTCAAATAACGAGTTATTTGAATTATTATTATTATTATTGTTATTATTCATTTATGAGGTAATACTGACATCATCCGGAGTAACCGCGTCCAAAGGACATCCATAATTAAAATTATGTAGAATGTAGTTGTGAGATAATAGGAAAGTGAATTTCCTAAATTCAGACACTCTTAGAAGATTTAGTTGCTCTGGAGCATTTCACCGAAACATAGCATTTGGCGAGGAGCATTTCTCTTGTGTACATGGCGTAAATACGGTCCTAAGTGTTTAACTGATCAAGAAGTGGTATCGGAAGTTTGCAGAAACTGGTTCAAGTTCGGCCGGCAACCAAGCGCATCAAACGTTAGGTACATCTGAGTCTCGGTTCATGAAAATTCCAACCTCTCAATGCGCAAACAATCAAGTGCCGATGCAGTGATAATGCTGCTGCAAGCTTAGAAGACTGACGGAGCTTAACGGTGTATACTTAGATGACATTATCTTTACTAAATAATGTTCTACTTATTTTAATAAATAACCGGTCAAGTGCAAGTTGAACTTGCGCAGTTACTGTTTCGTACATTGATTGCTTTTAGAATAAAAAATTTTGTTACAGAGGTATAAAATGATCAGTGACTTCAGCTAACACACCCCAAATGAGTTTTCAACGAAGATTGTTTCCAATCTTTAGTGAAAGCTGATCACCTTGAAATTATTGTTTTTTATGTACCAGATAAATTATGAAAGGTAATGCACTCGTGACAATTTTCGTTCAATCTACACCCCGTGGAGAATATTTCAGAATTTTTTGATCAGTACATTTTGAGATAAGGGGTGGCAGCGATTTGTCACGATTTTTTTAAAAACAATACAAAGAAAAGTGTGCGTAAGTGCGTAATATATATATATATATATATATATATATATATATATATATATATATTACTCGTGTTTTCACAAACTTTCATTTGACACCACACTCGATGACCTAGTAAAATTTTTCCATTTCCGATTTCACCGCCCAAAACTAACCCCTTAAGTCACACAACTTTCAAAACTACACGGCTCTGATGAGGCCGTCATTTCCTATATTAATACCAAATTTCAACTTTCTATGTCTATGGGTGTGACAGGCGGACAGACGTACAGACACCGAATTGATCTTATAAGTGTTCCGTAGGGAACACTAAAAGCATTTGTCAAATTCCGTTTTTTTATTCACGCCACATATTTTTAATGCTTACAGTTAAAACAACCATTTTTTTGTAAAATATATTTACGGTAATAACATTGGAATCAAAATAATACTAAAAATCTGCTCTAGACTTCACATAAATTTAAAGAAGTCTGGGCAACATTCTGCATGTGTCGGCATCTCGGGGAGATAACGAGATGTTAAGAACATAGCCACAGAAATGCTTACGGTATTTCTCGAACGAAAAGCATTGCCATGCTATCCCCTAACCATAAAATCTACCCTGGTATATTGAGTTTTTGCTTTATAGCGTTATAATTAAGGCCCTATTTCGGTTTGTGGGTTTTTGAAGCGGACACATTTCCACCGCTAAATCTTGAAAGAAATCCTTTTAGAATTAGGCCATTATCCTTTAGTACAGTTTTATGTTTCATTTGCCCAAACAGTGTTGTGTTGTATTTAAAAGAAAAACAGCTACTTTATAGGGAAAACGTGGGCTTGTTACACCTTTATTTGTTTAGTTTTTATACCACTTGTAAAACCAACTCAATTTATTTCTAAAAGGGGAAAACGAAGATACAGCATGAACTTCGGCTTGATTGCTTTTTAAATAATACCTGTAAGGAGAGAAATTTGCTTTAATTTAACACGGTTGTCGGGATTTATAATAAAAGATTTTTGTATTAGGTCTTTATTTATTAAAAAAACCGGTCAAGTGCAAGTTGAACTTGCGCAATTAGTGTTCTGTACGTTGATTGCTTTTAAAATAAAAAAATGTTGTAACGGAAGTATAAAATGATCAGTGACTTCACAAAACACACTCCAAATGAGTTTTCAACAAAGTTTATTTCCAATCTTTACTGAAAATTGATGACCTTGAAATTTTCGTTTTTTTATATACCAGATAAATTTATTAAAGGTAATGCACTCGTGATAATTTTCGTTCAATCTACACCCCGTGGAGAATATTTCAGAATTTTTTCAAAATTTGTTGATAAGTACTTTTCGAGATAAGGCGGGTGGACACCGATTTTTCGCGATTTTTTAAAAATAATGCAAAGAAAAGTGCGCGCAAGTATTACATTATATATATATATACGAGGCTGGTTTGAAAAGTCCGTGCAAAAATAAAAACTACTTATGTGTTTGGGGTAAACCTTTTTTATTTTTCGACATAGTCTCCTTTTAGGCTTATACACTTCGTCCAACGATGTTCTAGTTTGTTGATCCCTTCCGAATAATAGGATTTGTCCAAGTCTGCAAAATATCCATTAGTGTCTGCAATCAGCTCCTCGTTTGAATAAAATCTTTGTCCCGCCAGCCATTTCTTGAAATTGGGGAACAAATAGTAGTCCGAGGGAGCCAAGTCTGGAGAATAGGGGGGATGTGAAACGAGTTGGAATCCTATTTCCATTAATTTTGCGACCACAACTGCTGAGGTGTGTGCTGGTGCATTGTCGTGATGGAAAAGGACTTTCTTGTGGGCCAATCGCGGGCGTTTTTCTTGCAGCTCGGTTTTCAAACGGTCCAATAACGATGAATAATATTCACCTGTAATAGTTTTACCCTTTTCCAGATAGTCGATGAGGATTATCCCTTGCGAATCCCAAAAGACAGTCGTCATAACCTTTCCGGCCGAAGGAACGGTCTTCGCCTTTTTTGGTGCAGATTCCCCCTTGGTAACCCATTGTTTAGATTGTTGTTTGATCTCAGGAGTATAGTAATGTATCCATGTTTCATCCAGAGTGACGAAACGATGCTTAAAGTCCTCCGGATTCTTCTAGAGCAGCTGCAAACAATCCTTGCAACACTTCACACGATTCCGTTTTTGGTCAAGCGTGAGCAATCGCGGCACCCATCTTGCGGATAGCTTTCTCATGTCCAAATGTTTATGCAAAATATTATGTACCCGTTCAGTCGAGATGCCCACAGTACTAGCAATCTCATGCACCTTAACTCTTCTGTCATCCATCACCATACCATGGATTTGATCAATGATTTCTGGAGTCATAACCTCCACAGGCCGTCCAGAACGTTCAGCGTCACTTGTGCCCATATGGCCAGTCCGAAAATTTTGAAACCACTTATAAACTGTTTTAATTGAAGGTGCAGAGTCACCATAATGTTTATCAAGCTTCTCTTTAGTCTCCTGAGGCGTTTTGCCTTTGATAAAGTAATGTTTAATCACCACACGAAATTCTTTTTCGTCCATTTCTTGAAAATCACTCGACTTCCTTGATTCACACGAATGCCAAACACAAAGAAATAGACCAATATGGCTGAAACTTGGTGTGCGTTCATTCAAGAGATGCTACTAACTAAACATGACCTCGATACGCGCCGGTGGTGCCATCTCTCTGACTTTGCACGGACTTTTCAAACCAGCATACACCGAAATCATCTTATAAGTGTTCCGTACGGAACACTAAAAAATAAATATATGTTTATGTAATATGAAAATTATATACTACATACTACTATTAGTACAAATTTGAAACAACGTGTAGTAAATAAATGTTGAGTTTAAAACCCTGCCAAGTGACCCGCAGTTCGCTGGTTCGTTTCGACGCTGGCAGCTGTAACCTTCTAGATTTTAAACAATATATACAAGTTCGTGGATTATGCGCTAAGTTCATAATGCCAATAAAACAGAAAAAGGAAAATTATTGCTTAAACTAGCCATAGATTAAATTAGAAACATAAATTTTATGAAACCTTAAACTGCTAGTAATGTAAAAATATTCGATAATTGTCCGGTTCTGCGAAAATCAGAATTTTTATTATTGATTATGAAAACATAATTTAAAATTAAAAAATAAATATTTAAATTCTCGTACCCATCTAACAAACACATTTTAAATTCAAAGAATAAAAATTTCCTTGTGATCATATTGTTATTGATAAAAGACTGTAAAAACACGACTTTTGTCCAATCTGTCTAACATTTTGTATATTATGTATTAAAATGAAATTCCAATCACTTTTTCTAATAAGTGTTTTTGATACTGTAACAAATAGAGTGATTTTTAGACTTTAAACTTTAGAAAATGACAGTCGGCACTGGCAGAATCATTTTTTGGGTTTCAAGTGATGCAAGATCCACCTATAAACTCACTTTTTATCTAAATTTAAAAAAAATCTCATGTGTTGCACATTTTCTGCCTGTCACTGTATATATTTCGTGAGCACGTAGTTAAAAATTTGAAATTACTTGGGTAATCTTAAACGTCATTATTGCCTGGAAAAAATGTGACCGTTTTTCGTTATTAGTTTCAAATTTTTTAATAAATCTTATTCTTTCCGCAGTTCTTTTCCTCAGATTTTACAAAATCCTATTATTACTATATTTCCAAAACACGTTTTTTTTTTCTAAGCTTTTAATTTACACTTTTTTAATATTTGAAAAATATTGATTCTTTATTTATTATCTCCATCTGTCAGGCTCTTTTGTATGCACGTTTCGTCATATTAAGGATCATCAGCTTACCTAGAATCGACAGAGAGGAAGCTAAAATCGACACATTTTGGTCTTACTCGACAAAATAGCACTAAATTATTTATTTCATACTCGTATCTGAAAGTTTCAAGTTGTATACAACCATCTCTGATATAAATAAGTTTTATCACTAAGATCAAACTTGTATTGTCACCGCTAGATTGCGCAACGACGACCATATAGTGTTCCGTACACTTCGGTGTCTGTCTGTCTGTCTGTCTGTCTGTCACACCCGATTTTCTCCGAAACTATTTATCATAGAAAGTTGAAATTTGGTAATAATATAGGAATTGATGACCTCGTTAGAGCCATTTAGTTTTGAATGTCATATTTTGACTTAAGGGGTTAATTTTGGGGGGTGAAATCGACAGTGAAAAAAAAAATTTTTTGGTAGGTCATCGAGTGTGGTGTCAAATGAAAGTTTGTGAAAACACGAGTAAAATATATATATATATGTAATGTAATACTTGCGCACACTTCTCTTTGCATTATTTTTAAAAAATCGCCAAAAATCGCTGTTCCCTTATCTCGAAAAGTACTGATCAAAAAATTTTGAAAAAATCCTGAAATATTCTCCACGGGGTATAGATTGAACGAAAATGATCTGGTATATAAAAAAAATTTCAAGGTCATCAGTTTTCAGTAAAGATTGGAAACAAACTTTGTTGAAAACTCATTTGGGGTGTGTTTTGTGAAGTCAGTGATTATTCCGTACGGAACACTAATTGTGCAAGTTCAACTTGCACTTGACCGGTTATTGATACAAAGAAAGGCACCTCTTAAGATTTTTCGACAAACGGGCAAGCAGTAAACAAATAACTGCCAAAATATGGACTGCTAGTAATTATTCTTATTTCCTGATCAGGTATTGTCAACTCATGTATGTAACGCTGTCTAGTGAGTATTTTAGCAACTATTACTGTAAACTACGTCTTTGTTAAAGAGTCCACAGTCAATCTGTGGCGTGGTACGGGTATGCTTTAAGTTCATTGAAGTGAAGGGTTGAAATGAATCAGAGATACAACTTGTATCTTATCGAATAATCAGAGATATCCAAAGTCACTTTGATTAAAGCTACTTATATTTTACATGTTTCTCAAACATAATTAAGATGTTTTAGCAAGGGCAACTTACTTACTTATGATAGTCTCAGAAACAGATACCTGAATAAATTTTAGGATGAGTTGTATTTAATACATTACAATGATAGACAGATTATATAAAAAATTTAAAATTTAAACTTTTTGTTAATCATGTTAATGCTCACAATAATTCGAAGTCTCTTCAAGTATGTATTGTCATTAGTTCCCAATTATAAAGAGGACAAGCATAAATCAAACAAACAAGATAAAGCTTGGTTCATTTTCTTCATTACCAATAAAAATAGTTAATATAAATCTAGCTTTCCATTTTCTCCCAAATATCACAATTCATATTTTATTTCAAAAACGTAAATTTACTCTATACGTTACCCAATTTTAACAGACCATTATTTGAATGTCCTGGCCAATAACAACACATCTTTTCAAGGCAGTTAATCAAACATCGAGTTTTCTGAATGTGGTAGAGGGTAATAAATGGTTGTAAAATTGACACCATTACGTTCTTACGGACCTAACTCAGAGCTGTATCTGATTAATGATTGTAATGTTTTAGTCTACTAAACTGTGCAGTAAATTTTAGTTGTTTTGGGATAGTAAAACATTCCAAATGGGCATAATTTAGCTAATCAAGTTTAAACTAGAAAATTGTGTTTATAATCTGGTAGTTAATTTATGTTTGCTTTACATTAGGTATATTATAATTAAGATTTTTTCTAATTTTATTCTTAATATATGTATATGTTACCGGCAAAATGTATAATTGAGGCATTCTGTAGAATGTCTATGTATTCTATAGAATGCCGGGCTCGTTTAGGCAATGTATGAAATATTTTTTTTATTTAACTTTTATATACTTTACCTAGGTAATCCATAGAATACCTAGGAATTCTATAGAATGCCGATAAGAGATTAGGTAAAGTAGAAAATGAAAGAGAAATTACACAGGCCAACGATGAAAAAACTTTTTTAATAATTTTACCTGATTCCTATATTTTTTGGTGTGCTGAGTCCGAAAATAATAACAAAAAAGTCGTATCACCCACCAATTTTTCACATTTTAATATTCAAAATGTGAAAAGTTTATTTTTTATCATTCGAATGTTATTAGGTTGGCAATAAAATCAGAATTTTATGAGGTTGGCAGTAAAATCAAATGTTATTGGGTTGGCAGTTCCGATAAATGTCACAGCTGTTTGTTTTCTTCCAGTTAATATAACCTAGCATTGCAGTGTTTAACCCATGTGCTTTGATTCACACTCAAAGTATGGCTAATCGTGGTTGTAAAAACTCTCCCATTCTTACATATGTGGTGAGTTTGTAGTTAAAAAAATCAAAGAAACATTACTGGCTTTGTAAAAAAAGTATACTTTGCATATTTTGGTGTAGAAATCGGTAATCAAAAAAAATGTTGGGCTCCTCACAAAGTATGTTATGTTTGTGCCGCGGTTCTTAGGAAATGGTATAAGAAAGAAAAGAAAGCTTTTAGATTTGCAATACCCATGGTATGAAGAGAGCAAGAAAATCATTCAAATGATTGTTATTTTTGCAGTGTTGATGTTTCTGGATATAACTCCAAAAATAAGAAAGTAATTGTCTATCCTAAATTTACTTCAGCTAATCGGCCGGTGGGACATGGACCGGGTCTTCCTGTCCCTGAGCCACCTCACTCTATTGATGACGTTTTACAGTCCAGTCCCGAATTTAATGAAAGTCGACCGGATGATGATGAGTTTCAATATTCTCTAGGAAATTTAAAACCACAGTTGTTTATACAAGCTGAGTTAAATGATTTAGTGAGGAATTTGGGTTTAACTAAGGAAAAAGCAGAATTGCTTGGTTCTAGGCTGAAAGAAAAACATTTATTGAAATCTGGAACATCTATTTACCATTATAGAATAAGAGATCAACAGTTTGTTCAGTTTTTCAAGCAGGAAGAGGATTTGGTTTACTGCCATGATATTGGTACTCTAATGAACGAATTTGGCATCCAGTTCAAGAAGGAGGTTTTTTATAGACTCATCAAAAACTAGTTTAAAAGGTGTTCTGTTACACAACGGAAATACTTATGCTTCACTGCCTGTTGCTCATTCAGTCCATATGAAGGAAACTTACGAAGATCTTAACTTGATTTTACAGAAAATTAACTATCCAGCTTACAATTGGATGCTATCTGGAGTTTTAAAAGTTGTCTCCATGATCCCTGGTCAACAAAAGGGATTTACAAAGTTTCCATGTTTTGTATGTGAGTGGGACAGCAGAGCAAGCGATCAATATTGGTCCAAAAAACAATGGCCCGTAAGAAAAAACTTTATCACCTGGCGAGAAGAACATTTTGCATAAAACTTTAGTAGACTCAAAAAAGACTCTTCTACCACCACTGCACATTAAGTTAGGCTTAATGAAATAATTTGTGAAAGCCTTGTCTAAAGATGGTGAATGTTTTAAATATTTGTGTAAAAGATTTCCTCATTTATCAGAAGCCAAACTGAAAGAAGGGGTTTTCGTTGGGCCTGATATTCGTAAAATGATGTTCGATTCCAACTTTGAAGCAAGGATGGTTACAAAGGAAAAGGAGGCTTGGATATCATTTAAAGAAGTTATGACTAAGTTTTTGGGCAATGTAAAAGACCCTAACTAGGAACTTATCGTAGCTAATATGATAGACAGGTTCAAAAATCTGGGTTGTCTGATGAGCCTTAAAGTCCACTTCTTGCACAACCATCTTGACTTTCTAAAAACTTAGGCGATGTGAGTGAAGAGCAGGGGGGAATGGTTCCATCAGGACATAAAGGAGATGGAGAAACGGCACCAGGGACCGTGGAATATCAACATGATGGGTGATTTACTGTTGGTCACTTCATAGAGAACAACAAAATGCATCACATCGGATAAAAATCTATACAAGAAACTTCACAGAGAAAAGGGAAAGGAAATACAAAAAAATAAGCTCCTAAAATATTCGTATTGAAGTGTTGAAGTTATCGTGAGTAAAAATTGTCATATTGTGAGAGAGCTGTTGGCGATAGAAAAAAACTGATACCAGATGCGGTTTCAGCACCCAAAAATACATAACACATTGGTTTAAGAAGTTTTTACAAATATTTTTTTTGTTGGCCTGTGTTATCATCACCAAACGTACAGCCGCCAATGTGTATAATCGATATTGAAAATAAGCATTAATTGATACTCGTGTTGCTGGTGACGAGGGGGCTCGGTGGGGGTGAAGTCAATACATTATGACATGACATAACCTGAACAAACCCAAACTAACTTGAGTTAACCTGAACAAACAGGATCTTATGTCTTCAGAAGGAGGTTCTGAGTACTAACAAGGGTCACAACGTCCGTAAGTATAAAATGAAAGACAAATTACCATAATCATACCTTTTGTTTATTCAGAATTAACATTAAGATTATCAACTGTCTATAAGAAGAATGCGTAAGGAAATGAAAATAGAGACTTCGGCAATCTTTGGAAAATTAAACGTTGATTTTTATTTGTAAAAGAAATACTTATTTTTTTTTGATTGTAAAAAAGATTAGTTCAGGTTAGTTAATGTCATAACGTATTGACTCCACCTCTACTGCGCTCCCCCACCACCCGCAACACGAGTACTAGTTAATGCTTATTGTTTGCAGTATCTATTATACACCTTGCCAGCTGTGCGTTAGGTACTCTACAGAATGCCTAAGCAAATGATAAAATAAAGGTTATTTTATACTATGCCCGAACATTTTAGGCATTCCGTAGAATACCTAGGCGTTCTAGAGAATGCCAGATACATACATATATACCTACAAATATGCGTTAGCTTAAAAATAATACTTGGTTTACTTATTTTTTAGTCATATTTGAAAATAAATCCAGAAAAAATGTTATTACTGACGAAAGTATAAATATGCCACATTATCTAAAATATAAAAGCATAATAAAAATAATACTAAAACACAACAGAACATAAAAGGGCACTGCCCACTTTGGGTTACGAGTAAAGAACCATGTGGCCCTAATTTTTTATATCAATTACCGTTACAACATATTAGTTTTTAGCAGGAAAAGACATAAATTTAGCTGGCGTTATGTATTTTTACTTCCATTGCTAAAAGGAAATATTCTATTCGTGAAAAAATTCCGCACCGAGAATTGTACTTTTGCGTCGGCCTGTTTTTCAATCTGTTTATCTGTAGGTCTGTAGTTCAGTAGGACTGTTGGGCTGTTTGTAGGTACAATAACAATTTCAAATTTGGTCCATGTAATGTTTGAATTAGGAATGAAATCTATAGTTCTTGAGCTATGCTACTTTAGCAGCAGAGGATATATCTTCAATATCATTAAGATTGAGATAAATGAACAAGTTTTAAGCATAATTATTATATAGTTAAACATATAAAAAGTTAGAGGGATGTGGGATGATAACCGGTTCCTTTATATATATTGTATTGTACGTCCTCCTCAGAGACTGAAAACTGTGTTATTTTTCATTATTTTCAACTATTCATTATCAAACATATAAAGGGTTAGTGAGGTGGGGAAGGGGTTGCTTCGTCAATATCGTGTTTTCCATCCTTTCCAGTGTTCTCGAAGTTGAATAGTATGAAAATTGTGTCATTTCTTAATTATGTCGAATTTTAACAGAACTAGGATCTAGACGAAAATGTCAGGTTTTAGTTGAAATCTTCTCCAGATATGTGCTCAAGTTGTTATTAATATCTTACCGTTAAGATATAGTGTATCCGATAGCGTTTGGATGAAGCTATTCTTTGGTACTTATTTTAGCACTAGTTTGCAAGGGAATTACCGAATAAGTCTCTTTACCATCTTTTTGTTAATTTTATAAAATCGTTTCAATATTCAAAATTTTTTTCTAATTTCTGCTTGCGATAAAACAAATTTTATGGAAAATTATCTATCGTTAAACATATAAGTGGTAAAAGGGACGCAGGAAGGGGGTTAGATGAATTACTTTGAATATAACGTGTAACATGCCCTTTTCAGAGTTTTTGGAGTCAAGCAAATGAAAAATATATTATTTATTTTATTATTTAAGTTCTGTAGTAGGAGAGCTGGTAAACATTTTTGGGTAGGTATTTGAGGCACCATGAAAACTTCTTTAGTGATACCTGAATACAAAAACGCAGACCTGGCTGAAGGGTAGTGGGTAGAAACCAATAAAATTCAAGCGTATTTGTGTTTTGTCGCCACCCATTTCTTCCTGGTGTTAAAGAAGTAGGAAAACGCAAATATGCATTACGCTAAATATACTGAGTTCTTAAAAGGTGTTGTTCTAATTCAGCTTTACAAGGAGGCAAAGTAGAGGGGTCACAATTTTTCAGTAATTTTTTAAAAGGCTCATCTTTGCTGTTAACTTTGTAAGTTGCCCAGAATTTTTGAAATCTTACTGTATTTTTATTTGTGGTATTATTAAAACCATAAATTTCACAAAAAATTTTTTCGAAAGTTTGAAAAATTTCATCTCGTAAACCGGTTATGTTAGCAGCTCCAAGATTAGTTAATGCCGTTTGATAATTTTTACTTTTCATTAATAGCTTTAAAGGTCTTATCTTGCCTTTTTGGAAAAATGACGGATTGTAATCACACCCCGTTAATGCGTGCAAGCCAGGCCAACTCGCGCACAAAGATTGTCCCAGTTCTGTGTATAATTTCGTTACATTTATATATCTTTTTGCATTTCCGGTGCCATATTCCATATAAATCTTGAGGCTTTGAAGATGATCCATGTTTCCTAGCATGATTATTAATACGTCTGTGTCGCAAGCTTTGACGAAAACATTTGTCGTTAAATCTACATCAAGCTTACCCACATGGTGCACTATTTTTGTATCCCCCTCTTCATGATTATCGCAAGACATATATTCATTTATTGGCATTTCTATTGAATCATTTTGTACAGTATATGAATAACAGGAATTATAATTTAAATTTATTAATGTATTACCCATAAATGATATCATTTCGGTTGTAGCCCAATACGCGATTAAAAATTTAACAAAACTCTGCTTAAATTTTATGTTTTTTAATTCTTTAATGAAATCTGTCAGCCGAGTTTAACTGGAACCAGTAATATTAAAGTCAATAGTACTTACTTCATTCCTGCGCGCACGTACATAATCCTTAATGGATGGTGTAAAATATTGATCAAAAATAATATCAACACGTGAAGCTCCAGTTGCTGTCAAGATGCTCATAATTTTTTTTAGAAATACTACCAAATGTAGCAGGAATATCATGCAGTGTATGTAATAAAAAAAAACCGTCGAATATGACATCAAAGTTTTTTGGTACATTGTCGCTATTGTGTTTTTTTTTTTGAAAAATTTTAGGACCGCAGACCTCCCGGTCTGATATATACTTCTATCTAAACGGCGCATTGACATCGGCATAGGAGTTATAGGATAACATAAAATTTTTTCAAAGTCTATCGCGTAGTACATAGACGCATGGGTGCTGTGAGTCACGTGGTCTTGCGAGAGCCAATTGCACCGCAGCGTTCTTCGACTAAGACAGCTACCGATATACGCTGTCTCTCGCACTTCAGCTTCCCCATAGCGCTATTCACTCGCACTCATGCTTAACATTCTCGATCACCTGGCAGGTAGCATGTCCCACCGAAAGGACCTGTCTTTTTAAAAATATCTTTTTTAGTTACCAATATTATGCTGTTTAAATTTCAACGGGCTTCAAATATATTTTTTCGATTTTTTTGAAATATAATTTTACAAACATCTCGCTAAGTTTTAGACCCGACTAAATAATCTGGCCCCACTACCCTTCAGCCAGGTCTACATTTTTAGTGTTCCGTACGGAACACTTATAAGATCACTTCGGTGTCTGGCAATGTCCGTCTGTCTGTCTGTCTGTCTGTCTGTCCGTCTGTCACACCCGATTTTCTCCGAAACTATTTGTCATAGAAAGTTGAAATTTGGTAGTAATATAGGAATTGATTGCCTCATCGGAGCCATGTAATTTTGAAAGTTAAATTTTGACTTAAGGGGTTAGTTCTGGGGGGTGAAATCGGAAGTGAAAAAAAAAATTTTTTACTAGGTAATCGAGTGTGGTGTCAAATGAAAGCTTGTGGAAACACAAGTAAATATATATATATATATATATATATATATATATATATATATATATATATATATATATATATATAATGTAATACTTGCGCGCACTTTTCTTCGTATTATTTTTAAAAAATCGCGAAAAATCGCTGTCCACCCGCCTTATCTCGAAAAGTACTTATCAACAAATTTTGAAAAAATTCTGAAATATTCTCCACGGGGTGTAGATTGAACGAAAATTATCACGAGTGCATTACCTTTAATAATTTATCTGGTATATAAAAAAAACAGAAATTTCAAGGTCATCAATTTTCAGTAAAGATTGGAAATAAACTTTGTTAAAAACTTATTTGGGGTGTGTTTTGTGAAGTCACTGATCATTTTATATCACTGTAACATAAATTTTGACTTAAGGGATTCGTTTTGAGGGGTGAAATCGGAAGTGAAAAAAAAATTTTTTTACTAGGTCATCGAGTATGGTGTCAAATGAAAGCTTGTGAAAACACGAGTAAAAAATATAATTATAATGTAATACTTGCGCGCACTTTTCTTCGTATTACTTTTAAAAAATCGTGAAAAATCGCTGTCCCCTACCTTTTCTCGAAAAGTACTGATCTAAAAATTTTGAAAAAATCCTGGAATATTCTCCACGGGGTATAGATTGAATGAAAATTAACAATACCTTTAATAATCTATCTGGTATATAAAAAAAACCAAAATTTCAAGGTCACCAGTTTTCAGTAAAGATTGGAAACAAACTTTGTTGAAAACTCATTTGGTATGTGTTTTGTGAAGTCACTGATCGATCATTTTATACCACCCTAACAAAAATTTTTATTTTAAAAACAGTCAACGTACGGAACACTAATTGTGCAAGTTCAACTTGCACTTGACCGGTTATTTTATTCAGGTATCACCAAAGAAGTATTTGACAAGTTTTCATGGTGCGTCAAATACCTACCCAAAAGTGTCTATCAGCTCTCCTACTACGAGGCTGGTTTGAAAAGTCCGTGCAAAGTCCGAGAGATGGCACCACCGGCGCGTATCGAGGTCATGTTTAGTTAGTAGCATCTCTTGAATGAACGCACACCAAGTTCCAGCCATACTGGTCTATTTCTTTGTGTTCGGCATTCGTGTGAATCAAGGAAGTCGAGTGATTTTCAAGAAATGGACGAAAAAGAATTTCGTGTGGTGATTAAACATTACTTTATGAAAGGCTAAACGCCTCAGGACACTAAAGAGAAGCTTGATAAACATTATGGTGACTCTGCACCTTCAATTAGAACAGTTTATAAGTGGTTTCAAAATTTTCGGACTGGCCATATGGGCACAAGTGACGCTGAACGTTCTGGACGGCCTGTGGAGGTTACGACTGCAGAAATCATTGATCAAATCCATGATATGGTGATGGATGACAGAAGAGTTAAGGTGCGTGAGATTGCTAGTGCTGTGGGCATCTCGACTGAACGGGTACATAATATTTTGCATAAACATTTGGACATGAGAAAGCTATCCGCAAGATGGGTGCCGCGATTGCTCACGCTTGACCAAAAACGGAATCGTGTGAAGTGTTGCAAGGATGGTTTGCAGCTGTTCCAGAAGAATCCGGAGGACTTTAAGCGTCGTTTCGTCACTGTGGATGAAACATGGATACATTACTATACTCCTGAGACCAAACAACAATCTAAACAATGGGTTACCAAGGGGGAATCTGCACCAAAAAAGGCGAAGACCCTTCCTTCGGCCGGAAAGGTTATGGCGACTGTCTTTTGGGATTCGCAAGGGATAATCCTTATCGACTATCTGGAAAAGGGTAAAACTATTACAGGTGAAATATTATTCATTCATCGTTATTGGACCGTTTGGAAACCAAGCTGCAAGAAAAACGCCCACGATTGGCCCACAAGAAAGTCCTTTCCCATCACGACAACGCACCAGCACACACCTCAGCAGTTGTGGTCGCAAAATTAATAGAAATAGGATTCCAACTCGTTTCACATCCCCCCTATTCTCCAGACTTGGCTCCCTCGGACTACTATTTGTTCCCCAATTTGAAGAAATGGCTGGCGGGACAAAGATTTTATTCAAACAAAGAGGCGATTGCAGACACTAATGGATATTTTGCAGACTTGGACAAATCCTATTATTCGGAAGGGATCAACAAACTAGAACATCGTTGGACGAAGTGTATAAGCCTAAAAGGAGACTATGTCGAAAAATAAAAAAGGTTTACCCCAAACACATAAGTAGTTTTTATTTTTGCACGGACTTTTCAAACCAGCCTCGTATAATAGAAATAGCATATAGAAGGAAATGTCAGACATCGTTGTAAATACTTTTAAATAAAGTACGTATCGTTTAAAGTATAAAGGTATTCTGCAGTGTGAGAAAATTAAATTCAGTATTTATTTTAGCACCGCGTGTCTGCAAGGGAAATACTGAGTAAATCACATTACCGATTTTTTAAAGTTTAAAATGCGCCTTTTTCAAACAAGCTAAAAATCTAAATTTAAATATAAAATATAGAAAGAGATTTGAATATTTTAACGGGTATCGTTTCAGTATTCAAAAAATGTTGTATTCAAGATAGCTTTCGGCGTTCAAAATTAAATGAACTTGAAAAGTGTTATTTATCCAATTTATTTTAAGGAAAAAAAGTTAATTTCGATTGTAATAAGCACGTCCTAAACGAGCTTTCCGCTCTTAGCTTTCATGATAAAATAAATTTTAAAGGATCCTTTAAAAATACTGTAATCTGACATCGAAAATATCTATGTTGTTTTTCTTTTTATTTTTTTTCTTCGATATCTTTCCTGACGCCCATAAATGTCCCATTCCATTAATGTCATGCAGAGATATAAAAACAAAGAACTATAGAATCCGTATAAGGCAAAAATAAGCGAGGTTTAAAGATAAAATAAGGACGTGCTGCGAGAATGGAATAACTCATTATTTGAGGTGCTTCGTGAGCCTAGATTATAAAACTTTTTAAATTTTTATGCAAATATAGAGAAATTATATTCTACGAGGGTGGGTTAATAAATCTGGTAAATTTATACGAAATAACGAAAAATTTTGTTAAGTTGCATGATTTTTGGTAAGCGTGATTCTTGTAACGGTTATGTTCAAAGTTTTAAACAAGTGCAACGAGTAGATGTCGTAAGTGTTCGTTTCGTACAAATGGGTGAAGCCGAGCACCGTGCAGTGATGAAATATTTTTATTTAAAAAACTGTGGATCAGATAGAAGCTGAACTGAAAAAAGTTCATGGGGACTTTGCACTAGCGTTTAAAGTAATTTAATACTAGATAAATTAATTTTAAAATGATCAGTTGCTTCACGTTGAGGACACCCGAGTAAAATTTTCTCTAAAGATAAGACTCGTATCCTCATAGAAGATTGTTGAGATAGTAGACATCTACTATGAACGGGTACATAATATGAATAATGAAGTTTTAAAAATGGAAAAGCTCAATGCAAGCTAGATACTGCGTTTGTCGTCTCCAGACTAAAAACGCATGATGAAAGACATTTCAAAATCGTGGTTTGAAAAGTTGGTAGATTTCACAGTTCCTGTTAGATGAGAAACCGTGATTTTCGATATTAGACCATGTACAGGGTGGTCCAAATTGGACACTTTTAAAGGTAAACTCCTTTACCTAAAGGAGAGAGACGAAAACTGATGTCGCTGTCTGAGGCTCAATTTTTATGATAAGCTCAATTGTGAAAACCGCATATCGATGTCTAGTACCGTTTCAGATATACAAGGTGTTTATCAAATATCTGCATTTTGGAAAAATGTTTGTAATTTTTTTGCTATTGAAAATTTTTGATTTCTGTAAAAACATTCTTAAAGCACTTTTTCACGTGGATTTCAGCAGTTTAGCAAAAATATATTTTTTAAATGGGATACCCTGTATTTTTTCCTTATCCGAATAGAGCTTTAAATTACCATTCTAAAAATATAGCACACTTTATATTTTGCTTAAATCTACTTCAAAATATAAAGGTTTTCAGTTTTTACGCGAGTTTTAAATGCACATTTTGTGAAGTAGGCTTTGAACGGAGCGGCCATATGATTTAATTCAAGTGTTTACTCGTAGTTGTCAAATTTTACTTCAGGATCAGTTATTTAATTGTCAAATAAGTCAATGAATTACAATTACGAAAAATGGAATATGATAGCGTGTTTCATACAAACCGGAGAAAATTCGGAAGCGGCAAGTAATTTGTACCACGAACGGTATCCAGAGAGGCGTCAACCCTTCATAACCTAATTAATAGTGGAGAGTTTGAAAAGAAACGACCCAAAAATTATGCATCAAACGGGGATAAAGAGTTAGAAGAAATAGTGGTTTTAGGAACTATCGGAAATAATCCCAACACTTTAACTCGACAGTTAAAAGAATTCACTGGACTACCAGGAACTAACGTAAGTCGTACTTTGAAGAATCACAAATTCAAGCCATGTAGGACAAGAAAAGTTCATCACATTAGAGACGGAGATTTTCAACGGCATATGGATTTTTGCCAATGATTTCTGGAGAATTATAACCATGTTCCGAATTTTTCATTAAATTACATTTGGACAGACGAAGCTTATGTAAGCAATGCAGGTATTTTTAACCGTTACAATTCTTATACGTGGGCACAAATCCTCATTTAGTTGTGGAGCAAAGAAATGAAGGCAGATTTGGATTTAATGTGTGGGCAGGAATTTTTGGAGGCATGGTTATAGGTCCATTTATTTACGAAGGAACACTCACCTCTCAGAGATATTTAGAAATTTTAAGGCAGCAAATAGAACCTCTTGTTGATGAACTGCGGTTAATGGACCTTAGAAATATATTTTTTCAACACGATGGGGCACCCCCTCATAATACTGCAGTTATCAGTAATTTTTTATCGGCCAATTTCGACAATAACTGGATAGCCAACCAAGGTCCGAACCGTTGGCCGGCAAGGTCACCGGATTTAACACCCATGGACTTCTATCTCTGGGGAAGCTTGCGGATTTATATAAGACGTAATTCGAGTTCTTTTTTGTTGAAGATCTCCCTCATGGATTTGTAATTTGAGTGTTAAGTTTTTAGAATTCTCTTTTATAAAACCTCTCTACCGCAAGCTCATCGATTTTTAATTTCGTGTGTTATGTAGGGCCTAAATATTCGTATTTAAAGTTTCAATGCAAAAGGATTTATTTTGCATCAAAGGTCTTCGATTCCGGTTGTCATTTGGCCATCCCCCTCTATAAACTGCTATGCCTTTTGTGTTATATTTTTTCCTTAAAAAAATGCCTCTTGTATCCATTACCCACACCTCTTTAACTTGGATATATATATATATATATATATATATATATATATATATATATATATATATATATATATATATATATATTGCTAATTAAAATCTAAAATGTATTATTGATCTAAAAAGTGGTTTTAGCTGAAGTATAAAAAAACAAATAGGATAAAGCAGCAAGTTGTTAATTTGGTGTTTATAGTAAGAAACATTACATTGTTAAAAATTTAACAATGTAATGTTTCAGATTAAAATATAATTTACAAACGTTTAAGTGTGTTCACTTTCAAAATACGTAAGCGAGAAAAATTTTTCTATTTAAGAACAAAAGTTAATCGAATTTTGCATCAAATATGTTTCATCATAATGTGTGAATTTTAATATTCTATAAAAAAATTATGGACACGACTTCATTTTGTTCTTAAATAGATTATAGGTGCCTAGTTTTTGACAAATTAAATAATTTAAATAGGGTATGCAATAAATCAAGATAAAAACAATTGGCGAAATGTCAAAAAACTGCCAAAAATTCAAAATTGTAGTAGGCCGTTGAATTTTGACAAACAGATCTAGAATCACAAAATAAACCATTTTGTCTAATAACTTTTTTTAAAATTTGGCCAAATTATACGTTTTTTTTTCAAAAATTTTTACGAAAATGTCATTTTTGACAGGTAACATCATGCGTAAAAATGACTTACTATACTTTATTTCTGATATCATTTGAAGCACAAATGGATGTAATAACCAGATCTGGGCTAAAGTGATCATTTAAAAAAATCCCATATGATGCGGACTTAAATTCACACTGTATATATATATATATATATATATATATATATATATATATATATATATATATATATATATAATATACAGTGTGAAATGCGGACTTAAATTCACACTGTATATATATATATATATATATATATATATATATATATATATATATATAGTTTATTTTTTTTTTAAATGTTGCTACATGAGAACACGTCATTATTTAGTAGGTCTCATACATAATATATATTATTATTTTTTAATTTTAAAAGCTGCATGTTTAAGTCTAAAAAACGGGAAATAGAAGAGAAATTGCCTAAGGTTCCTAATAAATATCTTTATAGCAGAGCCATTAAATCACTTCAAAATGCTTACATCATGTAATAGATTATGTCGAT
Source organism: Pachyrhynchus sulphureomaculatus (assembly GCA_019049505.1). Taxonomy (NCBI): domain Eukaryota; kingdom Metazoa; phylum Arthropoda; class Insecta; order Coleoptera; family Curculionidae; genus Pachyrhynchus; species Pachyrhynchus sulphureomaculatus. The sequence goes on from CM032450.1 coordinate 36,793,901, forward strand.
AAAATAAAGGATTTATAGCTTAGACGAGATCTTTATTACTAGCTTGCCCAAAACAGAAACCTTAATCTATGTACCTTATTACAGATCTCACGTCAATATTGTTCAATTAAGGTTTTTTATACAGAGCATTAAACGAAAAATTCGAGTTTTTTAACGAATTTAATTTAATTAACAATAAAACACACAAAATCAAAATGCTTTTCCTAAAAGGAAAGTAGAATTTAAGCAAAATAATTATATGCTTATTATTGTTAAAAAAAGATCTACAATTATATCGTAGATTTGATGGCTTGCTTAATTCCAGTGATGTCATATACTAAATCGCATAGTTGGGAACCAATCAGTGTCAGCTGTTATAGAAGTAAATAAGTAGACCTATATTTTTTTTATGTTTCTCTTGGAACAACTTAAATTAGAGTTATGCAATCCACTCTTAGAAAAACTATACACGGTATTGAATATATATTTATTTTCTGAAAGAAAAAGCATTCTGCCAAAAAAGAAAGTGATTATTATTTCGAACTAGAAATCCTTACACTCCACAACAACTATTAATTCTGTACAAAGCTCAAATTCGACCATGATAAGATACATATTTTTTTAATATCTCGTTAGTATTTATACTATTTATTATATTTACGAGACACTTTTGGCATGAAAACCAACACAGCAGGCATCATTTTATTTAAGAATATTTAAATGACTGTTATTACATCTTGTTAACTTAGATAGAAAGCAAGAATCAATGATCTTTTTACCAGGCTGTGCTATGAGGATGTATATAATTAAAACCGATAATACTTCTGTTACTGCTACTACAGTCATTAGTCTAATTACTATCTAAATGTGTTACCTAAATACAGGTTGCGTTAATACTTTCTAAAATCTACGAAAAAGTACCTAATATGTTACCTAACTATAATGAAACGTAAAACTTTTGTATTTAAAAAACATACGTATTTAATTCTGTGAAGATGCACTTTTTTCTGTTTTTAAATATATTTTACATTTCACTGACAGGTAATCTTTTGAATAATCCGTAATGCCCACCAGTACGATTTGCATTCATGATTAAAGCGGACCAGGCGTATCCATTATAACGTGAGGGGTAAAGAATGTAATGGTAATTACATTCAGACACTTTCAAATCCGCGTGCAACTAACTTCGTAAACTCTTAAATTAAAAGTATCGTTGTGAATGATTTTACTAAAAATAATAAACATATAAACACAGTAAAACCTTTTTAATAATACTGCACCAATCGAAGAGAGAAGACTCCTCAATTCAAATTGAAAATATATTATCACTTTTATGCCAGTTACAATCACTGAATATGTTCAGTTCCAAAATGCTCCCCGAGATTGGCTACTCAGAAAAATTACCTACCAAGTAGTAACATTTCTCTAAAAATATTGATTTAGCCTTATTTTTAAATACCTTTATCTATTGCTCAATATGCTCTCGGTTCGCTAAAATTTTCTCATATGCACACTGCTCTTTCGATTCACATCTTGTTTCAGTTTTTTTTCGTCAACGATTCAAGTCAGATCGGAGCAGTTGAGAAAGGGCGTGTATAATGTCATTTAACTTTTCAATTCACGAATTAGCAATTATAACTATTCTTTTAGACGATGATTCAAAAATCATCGAAAAACAGAGGAAACCGAGAAGAAAATTATGGGTACGTCCAGGTTTAATGGCTCTAAAAAGTAGAGGTAAATATTATATACTGTACCGTCATCTAATTAACGACGTGAAGTATTATAGAATGAATGAACGGTTTAATATGATCGAAGCAAGGTGGTAAATCTTCTTCTAAAAAAACATGTTAAATACGGAAGAATGATAAAAAAATGCTTTATTCAAAGTATGCTCCATCGCTTGTTATACATTTTTCCCATCTTTCAGGCAATTCGTGGATACCACGCTAGTAAAAATCTTCCCCTTGTGCTGCGAACCAATCTTCGAGCCATTTTTTCACATCTTCGTACGAACCAAAGCACTGCTCGGCAAGTGCGTGACCCATCGATGCAAACAGGTGGTAATCGGGAGAAGCCAAGTCTAGTGACTAAGCCGCATGGGGTAGAACTTCCCAGCTGAATGCTTCCAACGTGTCGCGAACTGGTTTTGCCGTATGTGAAGGAACATTGTCATGAAGAAAAATGACTTTGTGTTGCCTCTTTCGGTATTCTGACCTTTTTTCAAGCAGCGAACGATTCAAATCGGTCAATTGTTGTTGATAACGTTTAGTATTAACCGTTTCCCCAGGTTTTAATAGCTCATAATAGACCACGCCCCTCTGGTCCCACCAAACACAGAGCATCGTTCTTTCTGCCAAAGCGATTCGGTCTTGCGATCGATGTGGATGGAGCGCCTGGGTCTACCTATGATTTTTTGCGCTTGGGATTCTCAAAATAAATCCATTTTTCATCCCCTGTAACTATACGATGCAAAAACGACTTCCTTTGTACCGAGCAAGCAAAATGTCACACGTGTTTTTGCGCTTTTCCATTTGCTTGTCGTTCAACTCATGTGGTACCCATCTACCGACTTCTGAATCTTCCCATCTCTCGTAGCCAATTGGAAACAGCTTGTTGATGAACGCCCAATTGCTCGGCGAGTTGTTTTTGTGTTTGCGAATCATCTTCTTCCAACAATGCTTGCAATTCCACATCTTCGTATTTTTTTGGCGGTTTTTCACGTTCCTTGTCTGCAACATCGAAGTCACCACTTTTGAAACGCCGAAACCATCGTTCACACGTACCTTGCGATGGAGCATGTTCGCCATAAGCTTCTCGACGTAATCGGTATGATTCAACAGCAGTTTTCTTCAAATGAAAACAAAAAATTAATGCTCTCCGCGAATGCTCTTTGTTCGGTATAAATTTCGACATATTGAACACCATAATACAACACTATGCACATACTTTTCCAATTTATCACTCGTGCGCGTCTGACACTTGTTGATGACACAACAAAATGGCGCAGTGTCAAATCTTTATAGCACAAACTGCATTGGTGCACCATCTGTTGTCTGAAATCAGCATTTCATACCTGTACACCTGGTATGTACCCATTAAAAGTTTTAATATCATAATTATCTATCGACTTTAAGTCTTTATATGGGAGATACTGCCATATGGCCCATCAATATTGGTTGTTAATATCAAACTATGCGACAAAAGAAGATTATTTTCCCGGATCATAATTTGGCATATACTTGTTATTAGTGTCGACATACCTTTTCGACCAATGACTTGAGCCCCCTCTTATACCCTTTTCAATAAATAAAACCATGTCCGTATCAGTGAGCAATTCCAGTTTTTAATTACTTTTATGCAATATGCCTTGCCATGCCTGATAGGGTATATGCGCATACGAGGTCAAGGCCGTATACTTTATGTGATGTAGATCTAAATAGTTCAAAAACATCTGCTAGGGATAATATATACTGGTATGACTTAATGTACAGTTCAGAATAATTATTCAAGGATTTACAGTTGAAAGTTGTCCATACCTATTTGTGCATGTGCCAACGCTTTATCGCTTAAATAACTCTTTTCAAGAGTATTGTAAAATGCATACTTTGGTGGAAGTTAAGAAATTTTTAAACTTCCCCAGCCTTTCACGTAGTCATAAGAAAACATTTATTTTTTGATTAATACCTTAATTTGTACTTAAAATGAGATTTTAAAACTGTGTAGTCTTCTAAATATGACGCCAGTTTATCTAGTCCTGTAGCCCTAAATGTGAAGCTATAAAACCAAATTTTAAATGTTTCTGTGGCATTTGTGCTAAGCTTTGAGTCAAATTTAGGGGGTCACATACACCTCGAATTTTCAGAAATTCGATTTTTTTTTTTCGGATTTTTATTCTCTATACCTCTAAGAATTATTCAGCAAAAATTTTTTAAGAAATTTCCATTCCATTACAAAGTTATAGCATTAAATGTGACCTGGCGTCGGATTGGGACCGCTACCTGTTTTCAAACACTGTCTGCAATATTTGTCAGTCAATTTTTAATATTTTTTTGTTTTTTTTTTCATCTTAATAAGTAGTTTTTCTAATAGACAATTTTTTATAAATAATTGAACATACATATTTTGGTCGAAAATTGCATACTAAAATTTGAAACACCGTAATTTTTATATTTTTGAAAAAAAAAAAATTCATTTTTAGTGTTCCGTACGGAACACTTATAAGATCACTTCGGTGTCTGTCCATCTGTCTGTCTGTCACACCCGATTTTCTCCGAAACTGTTTGACATAGAAAGGTGAAATTTGGTAATAATATAGGAATTGATGGCCTCATCAGAGTCATGTAGTTCTGAGAATTAAATTTTGACTTAAGGGGTTAGTTTTGGGGGGTGAAGTCGGAAGTGAAAAAAAAATTTTTTTACTAGGTCATCGAGTGTGGTGTCAAATGAAAGCGTGTGAAAACACGAGTAAAAAAAAATATATATATAATAATATACTTGCGCGCACTTTTCTTTGTATTATTTTTAAAAATTCGCGAAAAATCGCTGTCCCGGGCCTTATCTCGAAAGTACTTATCAAAAAATTTCGAAAAAATTCTGGAATATTCTCCACGGGGTGTAGATTGAAGAAAATTATCACGAGTGCATTACCTTTAATAATTTATATGGTATATAAAAAAAAACAAAAATTTCAAGGTCATCAGATTTCAGTAAAGATTAGAAACAAACTTTGTTGAAAAGTCATTTGGGGTGTGTTTTGTGAAGTCACTGATCATTTTATACCACCGTAACATAAATTTTGACTTAAGGGGTTCGTTTTGAGGGTGAAATCGGAAGTGAAAAAAAATTTTTTTTACGAGGTCATCGAGTGTGGTATCAAAGGAAAGCTTGTGAAAACATGAGTAAAAAATATATATATAATGTAATACTTGCGCACACTTTTCTTCGTATTACTTTTAAAAAATCGCTGTAGGTAGGTACCTTATCTCGAAAAGTACTGATCAAAAAATTTTGAAAAAATTCTGGAATATTCTCCACGGGGTATAGATTGAACGAAAATTATCACCTTTAATAAATTATTTGGTATATAAAAAAAAAAAAACAAAATTTCAAGGTCACTAGTTTTCAGTGAAGATTGGAAACAAACTTTGTTGAAAACTCATTTGGGGTGTGTTTTGTGAAGTCACTGATCATTTTATACCACCCTAACAAAAATTTTTATTTTAAAAACAATCAACGTGCGGAACACTAATTGTGCAAGTTCAACTTGCACTTGACCGGTTTTTTATTTTTGCATATTGAATTATTTTTTGTGAAGTTATCCTGCAGACACGGAGGCGCCATAGTTTTCATCAGTGGTCCATTTAACTTCATAAAAAATAATGTTAATTTTTAAAACATATTTAAAAAAAAAATTTTCTTATAATTTAGAATACAATAAAAATATATAATCGCCATTCTTTTGTATAATAATAACCTTTAAAATTTTTTTTTAAATATACATACTCTTGCAGCGGCCCAGGTGTGTGTAACCTCTTAATTACAGTTGTTTGTTATCTACAATGAGTTATTTGGTCTTAAATCAAAAATCGTATCTCAGTCAAAAAAATTGTACAAACATATAAAAACATGAATTTTACAAATATATTATTCATAATAAGATTACGGAACGCAAGTCACATATAAAAAAATGTCCCTTGATAGATACTAATTAATTACTGCATGAGTCGGAAGAAAACAAAAAAATTATTTTTGCCATAACTTTTTAATAGGCAAACGTGTTAGAATTTATATAAGTCATTTATCCGGGCAATTTTGGCGAGGAGTGGCTCTGAATCCTAATTGAATGGTCCAAGGACATGCTTTTCACTTGACAAAAAGGTTTGTTTTATCCTAAAAGCAAATCTGAATGTGTTTTGGGATCTTGGGGGCTGGGGAATAAGCCAGTAGCGCAGCTCGTTAAAATTTAGAAAGCGTAATTGCATTAATGTACGATAATGAATGAAATATTTAAACGATAATCGTTATTACCAACTGTACATCATGTCATTATTTCATTTTTAGGCTATAATTTCGGTGTGCGATTACTTTTATTTAAGATATTCCTTTTATTAATTTAATTTTTTTTTTCACTATTTATAAGGTTAGGGAAAATGAAACGTGGATCTAAAATCGATTAAGTGCCTTCACGGACGAACATACTTTGCCGCAGTGCCATGTAGACGTTCATGGGTATTGAGGTTTACCCACGTTGAGGTTGAGTTAAAGAAACAAGACCACACTTGTGGTTTGTATCTCAGGTTAAACGGTATAGGACCCGCCAGGCTAACATTTCCCAGAAGTTAATATGGGATTGGCAAGGAGGCTCTTTCTGGTCTGTTTTCGGAGCGATAAGCCCAATATATCAGACGTATTTGAATTTAATTTGAGATCGGCCCCAATAACAAAAATTTTTAAAAATACATGCTTATTTTAACTCGATCCCTCTAATTTAATTTACCTTGTAAATATAAAATTTGGCTCCAAGATTATTGGCGAGTTTTATTTCAGTACCTTAGTTTTTTTTGTGTTTGTCACTTATTTTATTTAGAAAAGCAGAATTACTTTGTTAATGTTACCTCAAGATAGAAGTTCTTCCAGATATTTGTTAAGTTGAACGATTTGCTGATGTGTGCCGACATTTGCATGAGTATCCGATGTTTGACCGTTCAAAGTAAATGAAGAAATAAGCGTACTGTGATCTACAAAGCTGTAGATTGGATTCCTGGTCCTTTCCAGCAGATCGTTAATGTAAATGAGAAAGAGGACAATATGGAGCCTTGGGGCGCAGCAGGGCTGATAGTGAAAGTGTTAGAAACAAGACCGTCAACTGCCACTCGTCAAGAACGCTCTCTGAGGAAACACGGGAACCAGGAACAAAACCTTTCAGACGTGTGTTGTTGCATAAGCAAGTAATGGGGAACAGGCCCATTGCCTCAACCTCCAACCTGGAGGACCGGGTAATTTATCGTCGAGATTTTCTTCCCCTAGCCTTTGATATACCAACATCCGTCTGCAAGGCAGCAGTGAATGTGATTTTATACAAGTCCTTAAATCAGGGATGACACTTCCGCCGGATCCAGCGTGTTCGAAGAATACCTCTTCAACGCTTTCTCCGCCATCGTGGTTTTCATCCCTAACCCCGGACAAAGAGGCCCAAGAGCGACATTATTTCGGGGTGTCAGAGGGCAATGTCAGAGAGAACCGGAGATTGGCAAAATTGAAGAGGATGGAAACGGGGAACCGGAAGGCGAAGAACGCTATAAAAGACCTTGTTGATGATGATGAGAATTAATGTAATTGAATATGAGAAATTAAGATAAACAGCTCTACGCTGATACGGAGACAAAAGCAATTTAAAACTCGAAAAGTGAATTTTTTTTTATCGATCACCTCCCCGCCTCAGTAGGGATTTTACTCTTTTTCTATATCCCAAGGATATCGGCGAGGATGTCGTAATATCCATCAACGTTGTCCAAGTGCCGAGACATACATTATTGTATTTCACGGCACCTTTTAAACAACGCGGTAGTGCTGCCACGGACATTATTTGAATTTCTGCAAACAACTACTACCCATGTACGTGGCCAGGCCAAATATACTTTAATAAGTATACAGACCTGCGGGATTGTACCCTCGACCTTCTGTACAGTAGCAAAGTACTACGCTACCGAGCCACGGCCAGCCACAGAAAATAGAAGAGAGTACATTGAAAAGAATTACGAAATAGTTTAATTTCGCTAACACACAACATAGATATAACTTAATTTTCCATTTAATAGTATTAGTAGTAATAGGGTTTTAGAGCAAAGAAAACAGGCTAGAAAGATCTTTTTTGCTTCCTCCACTTTAACTTTAGGATAATATCAGCTAGACGGGGTCTATAGTTTAACGTGGAATCCGAACCACATGATCGGCAGATGGTACTCTCTTCACCTGTTGTTCTTACTATTTTATTCTTACTTCCTGTTAGCTACAAACTTCAACTGGAACATTTTCATCCTTTACTACCTTATGAACGTCTAGTTAGACTTCAAGCCTGCATCTAATTTGAGCTTCCAGCGCTATACACCTTATCATACTTTCCGGTTTATGTCATCCAGTACCAACAACGACCGACGAAGTGTCACCCCAAATGCACGCATTTTACAGGAATACTTACTTTGAGAGTTTCTAATGACACTAAACTGCCGGAGCTTGAACTCAAGACGCTGGGCACGATAAATTAAAACTATACAATCGAACTTACATAGCATAGAAATACTTAATTTTATATTTACCTACAAAGAAATGAAACCATTTCATTCATTTAATACTTACGTCTCTAATAATTTATTTTTTCACTTAGTGTATGTGGAGTATATACTCACGTATTTCATTTAGAAAAGCAGACTTGTAACGAAACGTAAAAAATTAGCAAAGAGCTGTCGAGCCATTCAAGCTAAAAAACGCGAAGCGAAAACAGAAACAAAAGCAATTCATAACTCGGAAGATGAAAATGAAAGAGACAGCGTGAAAAAGCAAGGCAACTTAGTAAAAGTTAGTTAGACATTTGACATTTCTAGGCGAGATTGAAATTTCGGAGGACAACCGTCCTAAGAGGGCAAATGTCAGGGACAGTTAAAATACTCGACTACATAGTCGAGCCACATATGAACTGAGATGAAGTAAACAGAGCCTAATAATAACAATCCTGGAAACGACAGACTTGGACCGCACTCCTGCGAGACTGGATTAGGGACTTGAACTGAATAATCGTGTCTGCGACACATTCACATCCGGACCTTTGGGGATTGCCCATAGGCTTTTTCGTGTTTTAGTCATGGAGCTTTACCGCCGATAGAAAAAGGATGTGTTAAAGGCGACACAACTCAATTTTACGCCCTATTTTTCTCAAGACATTTATACCGTTAATCCCAAGAGTTACTTGGGTCTATTTTTAGATTTAGAGATTTAGAAATAGATTTAGTACTTGTAATTGGGTCTTTTGCTTTAACAGACAATTTTACATATGATATTGAAAATGCTGAGAATTTTACTTCATTCTTTAATAAGGTATGATGGTAAAAATTACCTGATCGACAATTATTATCATGATGATATGATGATCTATCAGATTGTTTTTAAGTAAGTTTAAGTACATGTGTTTTTTAAATTGATATTAAACTAAGTTAAAACGATAAATGGGTAGATTTTTTAAACTGTTATTTGTTTTAGTTTATTTTAGTACATTTGAAATATTTCAAATAAGACTTAAGGTATTTCTTACGAGAAGACACAGAGAGCATTATGTTAGAGAAAAACGCGAAATAATTTCGTTTTCAAAGTATAATGAGTGTCGCAACGTAGTTTCTCGCTTGCTTCCCGCCGTAAACAATCACCTGTTATTGCATTGCCTATATTAGTCCGGGAGCTCAGTACCAAAATGCCCCATCGAAGAGTGGCAGATAATAGTATCACTTTGTTAATTATACCCCCCTTGGTCTCTTTTTTTTTATAGGTCTAGCACACGTGCTGCAGGGAAGTCCCCAAAGCGCTCCAGGAGCGGAAAAAGCAATTTCATGTTGTTCTTGAATCGCTCTAAATTGTATTCGGTGGGAAACACAGCGCTGGGCAAATTATTCCAAGGGGATGATGTTCTCCATATAAAAGACTGGTTGAAAAGCGTTGTACGCTGAGTAACAAGCTGAACCTCATACGGATGTGACGCGCGACGTGTATTTCTAACATGCACCGCTTTGGGAGGAATTAATCAGGCTACATCCTTCGAACACTTTCCATGAAAATACTTGTAGAACAGACTCAAGTCGCCAACCGTTCTTCGATGACGAACAGCTCTTCTCTGAACAGAATCCAACAAATGCAGTGTGTTTTTGGGAGCAGAGCCTCAAACATAGGAGCAGTATTCCATAGTTGGTCGAATTTAAGCGTTGTAAAGAATTAACAGTTGTTGTGGAGGTAAAGCTTTCCGGTTCGAAATAATATTCCCAACTTTTGAGAAGCTCTTCTTGCTATGCCTGCAACATGTTCATGCTAGGACATATTTGCTCCCAAACTAACGCCCAACAAATTGACGATGCCAGAGGAATGGAGCTCTCTGACACAACTATGTCGGGTTCAGCAACGTTAACTTTTTTAGAAAAAACTGCCGCCTGGGTTTTTGTAGCGTTAAATTCCACTTGGTTACTGTCACCCCAAGATAGAATTTCTTCCAGGTCTTTGTTAAGTTGAACGACCTCCTGTTGTCTGCGGATATTCGCCTGAGCAGCCGATGTCCGAGCGTTCAAAAGAATGAAGAGATAAGCGGACTGTCGTCTGCAGAGCTGTAGATTGGATTCCCGGTTTTTTCCAGCAGATCGTTAATGTAAATGAGAAAGAGAGTAGGAGACAGCCTTGGGGCACACCGGCGTTGATTGTGAAGGTGTTAGAAAGAAATCCGTCGACCGCCACTCGTAAAGAACGCTCTCTGAGGAAACGTGAGAGCCACAAACAGAACTTTTCACACATGCCACAACAACGCAGCTTAGCCAACAGTTCATCATGCCAAACACGGTCGAATGCCTTGGGTATGTCAAGAGCAACCGCTCGAGATTCTCCAAAGTGTTCAATTGCGTTGTTCCAAACATGTGTTACATAAGTCAGAAGATCTCCTGTTGATCTATGTTTACAAAAGCCATATTGGTGATCGTTAATAATATTGGTAGCTTAAAGCCTCAACTCTGGTTCCTGTTTCTGGAAATACGCTTTAAAGCTGCAAGAAAAAGTTGGCAGACGAACCCATCGCTCAGTGGCAGATATTTTGGATATAGCTTCATTTCTACGAAATATGACTGAAAAATGAATATCTGTCATGGATATTAGGTCGACCCAAAGTTATAACGGTCCAAAGTTGCAAAATGAACCCACCTGACCCCATAGAGGAGCGAATGTAATTTGTTTTAGTATGTTCGTTGAGGTTTGTAGATACTAAATATAACATTATCTGCCATAGAGGCTGGTTCTTTATTAAAATGCCCGCGCCTGTCTTACAACGCACGCGATCGTCCTCTAATTTGTTTTTCTCTCAAATACTATACACATGCGCCAACGCTCAAATCACCATTGAAACAGTTACAAGCAGATTAATATATTTATTGAATTTGAAGTGCAATTTCGTTCTATGTATTTTTTTATGTTTAACCTTTAAATTTTGTTTATGTTTATTATTTAAAATTTATATTCAAAAGCCCCAAAACCCCTTTTAATATGTAATTACGAAAATTAAAAAAAAAAAAAAAATCTGGCAGCTGTATTGGATAGTACATATTAAATTTTTGATTTTTAACATGACAGACAATAAGAGTGATCCAAAAAACCTCAAGAATTAAAATTTTAAACATTTAAAACGTACAAAAATTTGCCTCACAAAGCCAATACAACAATGACCGAATACTCGATCAGCCACCCGGGGTTTCACTGTGTTCTTTTTAAACTTTGAGCGTTGCGGCTCCAGTCTAGTGTACGTTATGTATTTTCGGGCTACAGAATCCGATCTGCAATTAGTTTTTTGAAAAAATGACCTATTAATTGTTATTAAAAATTTTTTAATCAATTATCTAAAAAAAGTAATTTGATATAATTTTTTTTTATAATAACGAAATCTAAGTTTAACCCAAATCTTTTTAGGCATATTTCAACCCACTAAATCTATTTTTCTAAAAGCTGAACCTTTTTATTTGTTATAAATAATTTATTATATACAATTATGTTAATAAACAGAATTTTAGAGAATTTATCTCAATAACAGCAAAATCTAAGTTTTTTACGAGCTTTACCCAAGTTTTTTAGATGAATTTTATCCTGCCGACGGAATTTCTAATCCATTTTTCCAATTTAATTGATTAAAAATTAAGAGTTAATAAGTTTATTTATATGCAATAAATTCCCAAAGAAAAATTAATATAATTCTAATAAGTTGTCAGTAATAATAAAATAATTTAGTTTTTGAAAAAATGAACAGATAATTTAAATTTAGCGAGTTAAATAATATTATATTAAGTTATTATAGAAAAAAAATTGTTTATTTATAACAAAAATTAATAAATTTTTAGCAAAAATGGATTAGAAATTCGACTTTAACGTCTGACTGATGCGTCACAGCTAAGTAATAATGCGAATAAAGAAAATCAATTTGTTTATAACTTAAGCTTTGCATTAAAAATACAGAAATTCTGCGGATAAAAGCAGGGACTGGACTTCATGGCACATATTCGGGATTTCACCTCGTATTATAGTATTCGAACACTAATTCATTTATCTGCCGCTCTCGAATGAGTTCAGGTGGGTCCAAAAACTACAGGTTCAAAAATTCGTAGAAATTCAAAGAACCAGGATCTAGAGCGAATAATATTTTTTCACTTATTTTTGAGTCCCAAACTAACTATATCTGGAATATCTGCCACTCAGCGATGAGTTCACTTTTTGAGCTCATTTTTTTCAAGAAAAGAAAGTTTACTCCCGCAGGAACCGGTCTCCGTGGCAGATATTAAAGCTATAGTATCCTCATAACATATAAAACTGCCACTCTGCGATGGGTTCACTTACCCTCAATTTTTTGCAACTTTCTCCCTCCATAGCTACGGCAGGAACCGGGAATTTTGATCTATAAGTTGTATTTTTTGGTCCTGTTTGTCACATTTCATAAGTGATATATTTATCCGCCGCTCTTCGATAAGTCCAAAATCTTGGTTATGAGCCCCCGGACTATAGTTGATTTAAAATTTGAAAGAACGCCCGCATCCGAGCCAGCTGTCTTTTTCGAGCTACGTTGCCACAGCGAAAATTCACTCCATAAAATTCTATAAAAAGTAATATTTATCTACTATTTTTGCAATAACTAGGTAGTAAACTGCCTTCATATTTTAACAAACGACGGTAAAATAATTTTTTTACGTACATATAATTTTTTGTGACTTTTTACTTTTGAATGCACATACGACAACAGAAATTGTACAAAAACGCATGCTTTTGATCGAAGAAAAAGTATGGATGCCTATCTTATACGTGTTAAACCTCTAAAACTTTTACAATTAATTATGGCAAAACGGCGCAAAGTGGGGAAAAAAAAAAAAAAAAAAAAAAAAAGAAAAACGAAAAATCGTGTTTCAAAATTGTCTAGAGCCTTCAATTTTGGTTCGATTTGGACGATTTTTTTTTTAAATTGAAGCTTATTATTATTAAATTCCGAACAAAGTTGTCGGAGCCGATTTTTCAATTAAACTTTTGTTTCAAAATGGCGGACGTTGGTTTTTGATTATATAGCGACTGAGACACAGAAAACGCTTACAGTTTCAAACCAAGTTGTGCCACTGTTTAGCAGTAGCAGCCACTTTTTTGCTACAACCGCAAACAATGTGGCTGGTGCAGCAAAATATTTAGCTGTCCCTATTTTAACAAAACGTTTTAGCTGTTGTAGCCATTTTCTAGCTGTGTGAGCTGTCCTTTTCTGCGTGTATCGCTGTTTTTTGTATCTGCTAGAAAATTGTCTACGATACTTAAAATTTACAGCAGCAATATTCTAGCAATAACTGCATGAAAATTTAAAACCCGCAACTAAACTTGAATAACTTGAATGATCTGACTGCCACAGAGAAACTTTCTTGCTCGATTTAATTTTGGCATCCGCCATACTTGATTTGTCATTTTAAGTCAATTCTTGAAACATATTTATAATTAACAACCTTAAAGAAATTATTTATGCAAATGTTATGGATATAAAATAATAATGGTACGTTTATTCATATTTATAATACTTTTATTGTTCATGGCAGCCATTTTGGGTTCATTATTATTAATCTTGTAACTGTGATATTAGATATATTATCTGTGACATAAAAAAACATACATACATGAATTTTAGCACAACTTGGTTTGAAACTGTAAGCGTTTTCTGTGTCTCAGTCGCTATATAATCAGAAACCGCCATTTTGAAGACGTCCGCCATTTTGTAACAAAAGTTTAATTGCAAAATCGGCTCCGACAACTTTGTTCAGAATTTAATAAGCTTCAATTTAAAAAAAAAATCGTCCAAATCGAACCAAAATTGAAGGCTCTAGACAATTTTGAAACACGATTTTTCGTTTTTTTTCCCCACTGTGCGGCGCGCGGCGTGGTAAACAATCTTTATATTGAAGCAGTGAATACATGATGCTAAAATCAATTATTTCTCAAAATTTCAAGCAAAACTGCTTTTACCAGTTACTCGTAAAAAATACCTTAATAATATAAAATGTTAATGTGAAAGAATGTAAGGGAGTTAATTAGTTAAGAGAAGATATATTTAATATTGATGAATAAGACCTACGACATACGTTAGCAAACGTAATATTCTAAACTATTTCAATTAAACTTAGTTCATATATAAATTCCCTGAATATTACACGTATCGCGTGTGTTTACTATATTTAAATTTATGGTAATTCAATTGTGTTTAGACGTAATTACCCTCAACACTTCCCCTGAACCAAATCCGTCTTTGCGAATTAGCGGAGCAAATTCATTATAATGATTACACAAAGTAGATTTTGGGCCCTCGCAAGTTTAAGTAGAGCCAAAACTTATTTAATTAATTACAAGTTTTACTAACCTCCGTTAGAGGTTTACAAAGGGGACTGCTCTAAGCTCGAAAGAAATCTATCTCTAAGAAGTTTGTCCGTGGTTAAACTTCTTCAAACTTACGAGTTAAACAATTTTATACAAAAACTAAATTATTTATTTAACGTGCGAGTTATTTGGAAAAGCTTTTCTATTGTCTCCTTAAACAAAATTGATTGCAAATTTATTTTAGGCTCCTTACAATTCCGCAATTACTAATGTAATGAAAAGTTACAGCATTTAAATTAAAACAATTTAACTTTACTTACTTTACTTAATCCTTATGCCTTCCTGCTCCTTGTTAGGAGTATAAGGCCCTTGGAGTTGAGTTATTCTATATCTGTCTTTTCCATATTTTCTTCTGTATCCTTTCACCCTGTTCAAATTGTCGCTTGCCTCTTTTGTTTCTTCTGTATTAGTTTCTTCTGTTTGTACGAGTCCTGTATCTTGTTCCAGTATTATGTCTCTATGTTGATTTTTGTATGCTTTTCGTTCTAATTTTTTGCACCCATTTCCTTTCCTCCCTGTTTCAGTGATTCCTACATAGTGCATTTGTTGTTCCTCTGTCTGTCTGTATTATTCCATGTTCCATTTCTTTCTTCCTATCTATTTCCTTGAATATTTTCTTATTTGTATTCATTTTCCTAGTCCTCTCTTCCGTATCCTTTATCTTTGGAAGGGTTGTCGTCAATCTACCTATCTCTCTCCTTTTTCTCAGTTTTTTGTCTTGATGGTCGTAGTATTCTTTGTTTGTTCTTTCAGTTTTTCTTCCTCAATGTCCCATTTGTATTCTCTTCGTTCGATTACGATTTTTTGATATCCTATTTTCACATTTTTTCCATTCTTTCTCTCGTTCTCTGCTATATGCTTCAATTTCTTTTGAATTTCTTTTGTTAAATCGTTGTTTATCTAAACTCTCTCTCTTAGGTTTCTCAGTTTGTTTTTATTTTTCATTACAGCTTCCTTATCTCCCGCGTTTCCAAGTTCTGTCTTGTATATATAGTCGCTCCCATTTTTATCACATCTGTACTTTTGTGTCCATACTCCTCTCCATAAAAATTTTTACACCCATTTTTAGATCTGATTGGCTATTCGTTTCAAAACTTATTCCCGATATTACAATATAATTCCTTACGTTGTCTTTTTCCAGTCTACTCATCTTCAAATCCATACTTCTCATGTTTTTTCTAATTATCTTATTTTCTTCTTTCAGTACTTCATTCTCTTTTTTTAGTTTCTTCAACTCTTTTTGGTATCTCTTCTGATCTTGTTTCATTCATATCTTTTATATCTGACATGAGCTCTCTGATCATTTCTATGAAATTGTCTATCTTATCCACTCTTTCGTTTTTCTCTCTCTGTGGTGTTCTTATCAGCTCTTCTTGAATAATCCCATTGGCTCCACTTTTTCTTCGACTCTTCCTCTTTTCGAGTCTCCTGAGGTATGATCATCGCTGTCCATTGTTGTTTCTGGTATAAGAACTTTACGTGTGTTCCTCATATATTCCATTTTCAAACACGGGAGAAAAAGAAAAAAAATTGTTGTTTATATTTCTTATTACCGTAAACAGTAAAATAATCAAGTTCGTCGGTTATCGTTTCGTTAGCTTCATACAATTTCACAAAATTATTCTCATAAATCTCCAAATTTTTTACTTATTGTCTTAATCTAACACTACATTCTGCTTTGTTTCTAGTGCCTCTCGTTTGCAATCGACAAAATAATTAAATAGACCGAAACACTACCGTTATAATGCTCCTTGAACGAGTTGACTATTGCCGGGCATTCAACTGTTTAAAATTTTTTCCAGCTCTAAACAATTCAGTAATTTCCCTTTCTTTTCATTATATAAAATTCTGGTATGATTTTCATCTATTAAATGTTTAGTTTAGGTAGTGAAATATGTTATTTTCCATTCTATAACTTTGTTTATATTTCTTTATTCTTTTATAAACAAAATTCTGCCTGTTTGTCCTATATAGGTTTTATTACAAGTGCCACAGCATACTGCAAATACTCTTCTTTTATTTTCTTTTTTAGTGTTCCGTACGGAACACTTATAAGATCACTTCGGTGTCTGTCTGTCTGTCACCCGATTTTCTCCGAAACTATTTGACATAGAAAGTTGAAATTTGGTAATAATATAGGAATTGATGGCCTCATCAGAGCCATGTAGTTTTGAGAGTTAAATTTTGACTTAAGGGGTTAGTTTTGAGGGGTGAAATCGGAGGTGAAAAAAAAAAATTTTTACTAGGTCATCGAGTGTGGTGTGTGAAACACGTTGTGAAAACACGAGTAAAAATATATATATATATATATATATATATATATATATATATATATATATATATATATATATATATATATATATATATATATATATATACATATGTACATATACATATGTACATATATATATATATATATATATATATATATATATATATATATATATATATAATGTAATACTTGCGCGCACTTTTCTTTGTATTATTTTTAAAAAACCGTGAAAAATCGCTGACCCCCCGCTTTATCTCGAAAAGTACTTATCAAAAAATTTTGGAAAAATTTTGAAATATTCTCCACGGGGTGTAGATTGAACGAAAATTATCACGAGTGCATTACCTTTAATAATTTATCTGGTATATTAAAAAAAACAAAAATTTCAAGGTCATCAGATTTTAGTAAAGATTGGAACCAAACTTTGTTGAAAACTCATTTGGGGTGTATTTTGTGAAGTCACTGATCATTTTATACCTCTGTAACAAAATTTTTTATTTCAAAAGCAATCAGCGTAGGGAACACTAGTTGCGGTTGACCGGTTATTTAGTATTCCGTACGGAACACTTACAATATCATTTTGGCGTCTATCCGTCTGTTACACCCGATTTTCTCCGAAACTATTTGACATAGGAAGTTGAAATTTGCTACCAATATAGGAATTGATGGCCGAATCAGGACCGCCTAGTTTTGAAAGTTAAATTTGGACTTAAGGGTTTAATTTTGGAGGGTGTAATCGGAAGTGAAAAAAAATTACCAGGCCATCGAGTGGAATGTTAAATGAAAGCTTGTGAAAGTGCGAGTTCAAAAATATATGTTATGTAATACTTGCCAAAAACCCCTGTCCGCCCACCCTATATCGAAAAGTATTGATCAAAAAACTTTGAAAAAATTCTGAAGTAGTCTTCTTAAAGTGTAAGTTGAGCGAAAATTATCACGAGTGCATTGCGTTGGATAATTTATCTGGTATAGAACAAAACTATTTTACCGCCAAAATGGTGAAGGTTTATTCTGTCGAAAGTTGTGAATTAAACCCGAAGTGATAGCTAATGCTGTAAGTATTAGGTACCGAGACAAAATACTTTTGTTTTATTTGTTTATAATTAAACAAATATTGAGGTAATGAATATGTGTTTTAAACTTTTACCATTAGATTTTAGATTAAGTTAGATTGTTTTACTGGCTATTAGGTAGCTAAAATGCTATAACTATTATACATTATCGACTAAGAAAAAAAGTGAAAATATGACCAGACATGTTTGTAATCTGGACTCTTAATTTGAAAATTCATTTGGGGTGTATTTTGTGAAGTCGCTGATCATTTTATACTTCCGTAACAAAAAATTTGTTTTAAAGGCAATCACAGTACACTAACTGGCTCAAGTCCAGCTTACACTTGACCGGTTTTCTAGGGAGTGTGGGAGGACTAGTTACATTGGTTGATACCGAGTTGCGGTAAGGGTCGGTGAAAGGCAGTAAAAAGTTCTGTGTTGCGGTACAGACCTTTCGAACCCAAAATTGACAGTTGCGGTCCGTCACAGGCAGGTATAGAGCTATAAGTATGCAAGTTATGTGTGAAAATTAAAGCAGAAGACATATGTCAGTATTTACTATATTTGTAAGACATGCATTTGACAAACGTTACAGCATCAATTGCTTTATATACATATTGAATTATCTTATTTTCTAAAAATGCTGAATTGTACCTAGTCGAACTCTTTGGTGCACTGATTTATAGTGTTGATTTTCGCGTATGCTTCAATCTGGAAACCCTAATCTGAACTCAAATTTCAAATTCAACAATTTCTTTATTATTCAAAATGTCCTTACAAGATTCTAAATACATTTTCTCTTATATTCTATGGATTCTACGAATACAGGCTGCTTTAACAGCATCCTCATTCGTATGGAATGCCTTAAGGCGGCTGGTGGTCTGCCATTGGTATTAGAACCTTGTGTGTCTGTTTATGAAATTATCTTTTCCGACAAGGTCTTACATGATATTTTCTTTATTTATTTTATGATAAAAGGTGTTTCTACTATTAGTTGTTTATACTTGATGCGATTTTTAACTTGTTGTTTACTGGAAAAAAACAACAGAAAAAAACCAGCTTGATATGATCAGGTACATGGTCGCAAAATTATTTACTTTTAACATTTCTATTCTAATCGCTTTCATTCTTCTTCCTTTCATTCCTTTTCCCCCATACTCTGTATCATACCAATACGTTCCATTCACCCTTTTTTTTGTTTATTTGTGATATAGCTTAGCCTGTTTTATATACATATTTACATTTATAATTGATATACATATACATATACATATACATATACATATATATATATATATATATATATATATATATATATATATATATATATATATATATATATACAGTCGCCACTCTATATAGTGAAAGACCAAAATGTTGACCGAAATTTCACTATAGAAAGTTTTTCACTATATAAAGAAAAAATCCGTATATATTGCTATGTATGTATTTTATATTGCTAATCATTTAATTGTATTTTATAAGGTACAAGCAACAAAAAAAAATTGCAAAATGGAATTATTAGAAAAGATTTTATTAAACATTTGAAAGTTTAAATAGTACATAGCATGTACAAGGCTAAATACATACATAAAGTCCGTACGTTATATCTTTACCCGTGCGTCATAGTTTTCAGGCCATATAACAGACGACTATTATATTATTTGTCTCTTTTCACCAACAAATCGTAGGTATTGGTAAAAAGAGACAAAAAATATAATAGTCGTTTGGGATATTGCCTGAAAACTATGACGCACGTGTAAAGATATAACGTACGGACTTTATGTATGTATATACTACATACGAAATAAAAAGAATAATACAAAATCTGTTAATACATATGTACATACTACGTACATACGTACTAGGAAAAATAATCAGTTATTTTCTTTTGAACATTACTTTTGAAAAATAATTGTTGCTCAACAAAATTCTCGCATTTATTCAAATGCATAAAGATTTGATCAGGTACACTTTCCTGGCCCCTGAAAGTAGTTCGCACAATGTCAAATGCATTTCTTATTTCATTTTCACTAAATTTAGCAGGACGTTCCCAGGTTTCAGTTTCTTCTATACTTTTTATATCATCAATTATGTCTTGGTCGATTTTTAAGAAATCTTCAAGTAAAAAATCTGCGTCGACGGTAGCAGTTTTTTGTAGAATACCCCCCATTGCTTTTTTAAGGTAGCGAGATCCATTTCGTCTTCTTCTTCCCATTCGTCAATTTTTTCAGTAAAACCTGCTTTAAAAAAGCAGTTTTTGATAGTTTTCTGAGAAACATTTTCACTCCATACTTTAGCGACTTCGGTTATACACTCTCTAAGGGTAATCAATTTTTGGACTGGAAGGTTGTTATCAATCGCATTAACAATTTTGTGAACAATTCTGTTTCGGTAATGATGTTTTATGTTTTTTATAATACCCTGGTCCATAGGTTGCAATTTGGAGGTCATGTTTGGTAGAAAAAAGATCAATTCAATATTCCTTAATTTTTTACTTACTTTCGCTTTTGGCTTTTCATTTTCGTGTCCAGTTCTTTGATCCATCTTTCGAAAATCTCAGAAGTCATCCGTGCCTTTTTATTATTGGCGTAATCTAACTCCAGAGATTTAACTCCTTTTAAACAACGGGAATTTTTGCTTTTACCTATGAGCAGTAATTTCAGTTTTTCTGAGCCATCCATGTTTGCTCCAACCATAAGTGTCTCCCTTTCTTCTTTAGCAAAATTCTTTAGCAAATTGTAGAGCCTTTTGCTTTATTAAATTTCCCGATATTGGTACGTTTTGATGCGTACGGGCCACTTGAAACCATCGTAAAACTGCTTCATTTACATCCTCGTAAATACTGACCCGTACTCGTTTTCGACTGCTTGGAACACTAGGTTTCTTGATGATACTGTCGCGACTTTTTATTATCAGAGAGACGCAACTTGGAGAAACACCAAATTTTGCAGCAACATCAATTTTTTGCAGCCTTTATCAACTTCCTCCAAAACTTTAATTTTCTCAGCTAAACTTAAACGCACTCGCTTGGACTTGATTCTTAAACAAAAAGAAACTGAACCTGAATTTGCGAATTACTAGGCCTCGACTATAAAATGGGTTTTTCCCCGGGTTTCTATAAAATGGGTTATTCCCGGGTTTCTCACAGAAATCTACCTGATTTATTGCCAACCATTAGGCGTTATAAACGCGTTAAGAACCTTTTCAAAAGAATGCGTCATAAAAATGCAATTCGTGCTAATGTTAGATAAAAATGGGAAACCCGAAATGGCCAAGATCTCAATAAATGCATAAAAATTTGTACATAAAATTCCGGTAAAAATTTTATTATATAGAGTGTTACTATTTTACAGATTCACTATATGCGGGGCTTTTTTACATGAAATTTCATTAAAATATTCTAGGTCTTGAAAAAATTGCACTATAAAGAGTTTTTCACTATATAGAGTTTCACTATAAACAGTGTCGACTGTATATATATATATATATATATATATATATATATATATATATATATATATATATATATATATATTATATATATATATGTACATATATACATATATATACTTATCTTAATCTAATTTATGTACACTTTTTTTTACACATTTCTAATTTTACTGCACTTCCCTAGCAATGAGGTTTAAAGTTTAAATTTATTAAATTATATTCTATATTTTGTACAAGTTACATTATCCTGTTTATGTAGTTTTAGTTAACCAAAGGTTTTAGGCGTTCAAGCTGCCAAACGCTAGTTATGAGTTATCTCTTTATTACATGCATCCTAACTCGTCCAAACTACATTCATTGCAAGCACTATGGTGCTTCGAAATAAATTAATGATCTATGGTATAGTGGTTTATGTATGGGATTATGTATAGTTCTGATTTGCGTCAAGTCTTGCGTCAATGTCGATATTTGGGGTTTGTATCTGTAAAACTGTTCGGCAGTTTGGTCCAAGTATTCTCGTACCGTTTGTATGTTTGTCATGTTATGTAGATCTCTAATTCTTGTATATCTGTCACTTGAAGTTACCCATCTTAGTATTTTGTTTTGCATACGTTGTAGTCTGTATGTTTGTGTATCCGAAATGCCACACCAAACTGGCGCAGCGTACATTAGTACTGGTCTAATAATTTGTTTATAGATCATTAATTTTTTTCTCGGCTCCAGATGCGAATTCGGTGCCAGCAATGCATACAAGCCGTGCATGGCAATAAATGCTTTCTGAAGTATGTGTGATACATGCTGATGGAATTCTAAACGGGAGTCTATCATGACACCCAAACTAACCCTGAACTAACTTAAATAATAATATTTATGAATTAATAATATTTGATAATTTAACCCTACCTCCCTGCCGATTTGTCGATTACCCCAACTCGGATGAAAAGCAGGTCAAAATATTTACAACCTTCTAAAGGCCATTAGGTGGACCGCAACTCGGTATCTACGGGTACATCGGTTATAAATAATATGAAGTGTATAAACAAATTTAATATTACTTAACACAAATAGTTTATGTGACAGAATCGCGTACTCCTTACATCAATTGCAGGACAATTTTCAATTAAGTAAGCAGAAGATGTTTTTAAAATATTATTAATATTAAAATGAATTTAGCAAAGCATCCTGTAGAGTTTGCATGCGAAGTCATGTCATATATTTATATTATTTTTCACTAATCTTTTTAATTGATTAAATGGCAGCTTATTTTTAATATTTATTTGTTAAACAATTTTAAATTACGAACCTGCAAAATTCTGATAACAGAAAATTGTGCATTGTGAATGGTTTATGTATTTTGAATACAAACTGTTCAACTAGTTTAACTACGAAACAATTCGCCATGTTATCTCAAATGAACTGTTATTTAAAATTGAATAATCAATTTAAGTGATAAGAAGCCTATATAAATGATTACTAATGGAATAAAACGACAAATAATATAATCAAAATCAGATAAATATCCAAAGTAAGTTTGCAAAACAGTAAGCCCTCGTTATTGTTTGAAATTCAGGTACATTAGGCACCAGATTAGGGCTTTTTAGCCTATAAAAGGAAGTAAACTCATTAGAATGGTGTAACGACACCACTGCAGGAAGTAATACTTACATATTCTAATGTTTATTAAGGGATCTTAGGGTCTTTCATTAAAATTAAACCTAACAATTATTATATTATAGGTGAAATCATGTCAACCTCCCAAAATTGATTTTCTTTAACCTAGATTTTGTGCTTTAATGCCTCAAGCGCTGGGATTTGATGAATATAATTCGGATCTTATATTGAAACACACATTAGTATAATGGTTTTTTAAAAATCTTCAGCCATCATTGTGTATATTTTTACTTCCCTCGCTGGGTGAAGTATTGAGATTGTGAAGAAATAACCCTCTAAGATTTTTGCATGTTCCCTATATAGATCCTTAGATTACGAAAAACATTTTCCAATGTCCAATCTGTTTGTCCGTCTATTAGTCTGTCTATAGATTTGACAATTTCTCGACCTGTCGGTAGTGTGTAGTGGAGGAGATTGAATACATCATTTTTTTATCCTAATGATATCGGCGGGGATGTCGTAATAAACGTCAACGTTGTCCAAGTCTCGAAACATACATTTTTCTATTTCACGGCACCTTTTAAACAACGCGGTAGTGCTGCCACGGATGTTATTGCATTTCTGCAAATAGCTATTACCTAACATATGTACATGGTCAGGCCATATATAGTTAAATAAATAAGTATACCGACCGGCCGAGATTGAACCCGAGACCTTCTGCACCGCAAGTAAATACTACGCCATGAAGCCACGGGCCGCCACATAGTGGCATTTATGTGAGTATTAATGCAAAAAAGGATCTGGATAATTTGGAATCGTAGCTACAAGTAGGGGGAATGTAGGAACTTTTATATTTTGGGGCCTGGAACGTCCAGACGGAAAGTGTCCTGGAAACGGCGGAGGACGAACTACATTAAGGAAAATACTGGGCGATGAATAGAATCCTTCGCACGTTGAATACAATATAGTGTAGGCTCGTATGTCAAAGTATCAGGATGAAACAGTATCAGATTAGATGAAGTTACAAGTAGATTACAAAGATTTATATTGTAGCCTTATAGGAATCATACTGCAAGTATTATTGAATAAATTACTACGGTGTTATGGTCTCTTCCCTGTAAATATCTTTGAAACCTTTTATCTGCCCAACTCTTTTGCAATGAGTATTTCAAAATAAAGTCCGTATCGTTTAAAATAATATATTGTAAGACTTGGATTAAGTCGTTCTTTGTTGTAAAAACGCTTAATTGAGCGTGTATTCAGTACCACCTTTTTGCGAGGGAAATGCACTGAAAATTACTTGCTAAAGGAAAGTATATAAAAATTTTTCCTCCCAGATTTTTGCGTTTCTTCATATTTTAAAGCCCCTTAATCGAAAACCATATTCTCCCAGACTACAACTGAAATCGTTTTGAGCTATATTGCTTCAATAAAATGGGATGCAAGGTGTAGGAGTGGATAAATTTTGTATGATTTCAGTAGTAATATGAGGATTTTCCCAAATTTTTAGTTAAGTTGGGGAACAAATATTTGTAATATTCACACATATAGGGAGTTAAGGGGGTGAAGAAGGGCTTACAGTAGTCATTTCGCTATGTTGAATGTCCTTTTTAGTATTCTTGTGTCGAATGATTTAAAATTATGGTTTTTTGTTCATATTTGTCAACATCAATACAAACTTTTCCTCTGAATAACTGATGAATTATTACCCATAGCATGCCATTTAAAATATCGAGTTAAAAAGCTTATATCAAGTTATTTTTTTATCAGTATGTCGTTATAAAAGAGCTATCATTAAAAATATGGAGTTCTAATGCTTAGGTCAAGTTATTCATTAGTATGAGAGAATCAAAATCGGAGTTTATTTGAAAATAGTTCGTTCTCGAAGAAAGTCTTTTTCTTCTTCTTATACTTTTTATAGATCTAATGATCAGCTGTCTCTCTATCATTTATTTGGTCCCCAGTGGACGTTTGTCTGCTCATTTTCCTTCCAGAATAATCCTTAGCAGTCTGCGCTCCATTATTTTTATGTGGTTATGCCACTTCTTTTTTGTCAGTCCTATCTTACTACGCACAGTGTCTCGACTAGTACAAGCTAGCGGGACAATATTATTTCTTCACTTATTTCAATTGTTTATGTATATTCCAGGTATCTTAAGCTATTTTGAGAAAAAAAAAGTTGAAAAATGTGTACTGTATGTGTATTAATCGAAATATGTAGCTGCAAGACGGAAGTGGTTTACTAATGTGTCTCATTTGTTCACTATTGTCGCTAATTGTTCTTTAATTTGCTACATACGTCTACCTACTCATTATGTGTGAAAAGCACAATCATGTTTGTTTACAAAGAAATTTCTAGGAAAAAAATAAAAATCATAATGATAGTACCCACATTTATTAATTTACAAAATATTATTTCTTTTAAAATAAATTAGTACAATAACAGTATCTATATATCAATTATTTACAATAACAAGGTGTATAAGTAAAAGAAATATAATATTAAATAACTTATATACTAAGGGATGAATTATAAGCAACTACAACACACAATAAAATAAGAATAATAATTACAATAAAAAAATACTTAAACCTACTAATCACCATCAGATGAGTAGTCATCACCGCTCTCCCATTCAGTAGAATATTCAGAGAGTAAATAATCCTCCTCATTTAATTCGTGATGATGACTTACTGATGGTGTTTCGGATGGCAATGAAGGTGAGATAATCAACTGCAGAACCTCCGATGGCAAAGAAGTAAATTTTTCTTCGCGGTAATTCTCTATACGAGTTGATAACAAGATCAGACGTAATTAAAAGCATTCTCAAAAGATCTGTATTTGTGGCAATACGTGACCGCTTCCTGGTGTGCCGTTCACGGAATCTACGACAGTCTTTATTTCTTGCCTCCTGGGCTTCTTCGGAGAGTTGTCCAATGGGAAGAAGAAAAGACTTTATAACTTCCGCGCTGTGTACAAGAATTTTATGCACAGTAACGGGCATGGAATACCACGAATACAGATCAAGATATAATTTTCTAGTATCGACACAAAACTTTTCGAATTCTATATAATTTATGTCATATCCCGATGACAAAGTTCTTAAAATTACATGAAATCTACGAATAAGGTTTACGTCTAATCCTGTAATTTCGCTGCTCAATTCAGCTTTGGAAAAAATCTACGTGCTGTGTTTCCATCGTTTGTGTTACCATACCCAGGTTTTGGTTTATCTACAATGAGACCCATACGATCTTTAAACACTTTTTGTATCTCTTGTGAACGTTGCTTCACAATAGCTTTGTCGTTATCTCCCCTGACTTGCCACTTTTTTATTTCTAAACGATAGCTGATGTGAAGCAAACATTCAAACGTGCGGATCCATGCATGTAAAGTAGATAAACCAAATGCAAGGCGTTTCTTCGTTGCTGGGATATTTCTTTGACTCCTCGTTCATAGTAGACGGGGTGGCACCGCAAATATAACACTTTTGTGTTGAACTTGTGTCTGTTAAGGCATTGCACACTTTGCCATCAGTCATTGTCAACAACAAATCGTGTTTAATAGAGATTCGAGATCCAGCAACGTTACATAATGTTGGAAGAAGCTGACTTACTTCATCTAAAATTTTAGAAGTTTCTTCTTTCGTAAACTCTTTTGTCTCCTTGGCAAAAATAAACTTAATAGGACGGCAATATAAAGTAGAGGAAGGTCTTGGATTTTGCCAGATCACAGTTTCGCCATCAAGCAGTCTCAAAGGGACAAATGAGTATACGAACAAAAATTCGTCTGTAGCGTTAGTGTTCTCAAATTTCTGCTTATACGTGCTATGCCCCGAACTCCCATCACAGCCCCATTTGCTTACCAACGTATAATATGAACGAGGTAACACACTTCTAATGACTTCCGTCTGAGCTTTAACTAATCGTTCAGCCGTTTTATCCAAAATCGCGTGAAGTTTAATTTCAGCTCGAGATTCAGTCACAGAAATATATTCGTCAGAAGGACAACAAGAAGCTTTGGACTTACCTAAACTATAAAACGATGGATACACTTGATGTCCCGCTTTCATTGACCATTTTCTTGTTTGTTTATATGAGTGAGAAGTCGATTTCGAGTCCACATAATAAGCTAAAGCTTCGTCTGGTGTTAACTGCCGACTTTGTTCAGAACACTTATTCTTTTCTCTAGTTTCACTGACCGCGACGTTATGGATCTGTTTAGCAACACTTCGATGCCCTTCTTTTCGAGTAGCTAACTCAGCTGCTGTAATAAGCTCACTTGCACTTCGCGATTCCAAAAGATCTTCTACTCTCCGTCTCTTCGTTTTCGTTGATGAGTCTTCAAATGATTTTCTGGGTCGCCCTACGGAAAGAGCCGCTGTTGATGTTGAAGTGCACGGCTGGTTAACACACATCTTTATTTCGATTCCGGATTCCTCTAACCAATCTTTATGTTTGATTAGAAACATTTCTTTGTTAGAAAAATCTAGGTGGATATATGTGGATAAAAAAAAAGTTGCTACTTTTAAAGTTTACAATTAATGTAAAATTTGCTGGATTTATCTATACATTTACAAATTGATATTACACCAAAAGTATACATATTTTTTATAAAAAATATAAGTCATAATAGAGTACATACCTTCAACAGAATATTCCATCACAAAAAAACTCGTTTCACTTTGCTACCAATTTTAAAATATGTTATCACAAGTGTGCATAAAATGCAACTGATTTGCAAATGAAAATGACCTCTCTTATAAGGGTTACTTTGACCCCCTGATAAGATACCTTTATGAGGTGATAAACAAATTAATTCTTGGAATTCGTTAAATAAGGGGGGGGGGGGGTTGTTTACAAGTCGTTATCAGTGGTTCCTGGAAATTACGTCATGAATATTGTCCCGCTAGCATGTTCTTGCCGAATCACTTGCACGCCACATTGTTCCCTGTTGGCAGTCTTTCGTATCCTATCTCTCCTTGTTTTACCAACTATTATTTTCATTTCGGCAGTACATAGCATACTTTTGGTTTTGTTTGTATCTTCTCATGATTCTAAACCATAGATTATTATGGATCTGATTCAAGTCTTGTATATTTTAACCTTGCTGGCTGTTCCCATATATTGATTGGCCCACGTAACATCTTAAGCAACCTAATATAATTGCTGCTTTAATAATTAGTCCTCTAAGGTCTCAGACTAGGTCGTGATAGCTTGATAGCTCCACACAAAAGCATTTGAACTGGGCTAATTCTTCTATGAGTTTATTTTCCACTACAAGTTTGCACTTGATGGGATTTTTAGCAGTAGTAATGCTTTTGGTATTTTTAATAGTCATGCTTATATTATCGACCGGCTTGATAAAGGTTGTCGCTGTAGGTCGTCGTCACTTTGGATAATCAGCGCTGCGTCGTCTGCGTACCAAACCAGACTAATTTTGTTGTTACCCATTCTGTATCCCAGTCCTAGTGTCTACGTCTTCTATAATTTTGTCCATTAAAACATTGAATCAAAACGGACTGAGACCGTCTTCTTGCCTAATTCCTTCCGGTGTTGGTATATTTCCGGTAGTATTTTCGCTTGTTTTAATGTTCATCTTATTGTTCATGTTCAAGTTCTTTATGACGTTCTCAACATTTTCCCGTGTCCTATTCTGGATCAACGTGTGTATTACGCCATTGAATCTGACTTGGCGGCGGCTTTAATTGAGTCTATGAATCAAACGTACGCTGGCGTATTATACTCTATTGCTTTTTCTTTAATTTGCTTGCTAATGAATATTGCGTCTGTGGTAGATCTATTATTCCAGAACCTCCTGTTGTCCTTATCTGTTTCTTATCTGTGATTCCAGTTTCTCTTTAAACATGTCTGTTAAAAATTTAATGGTTGTATTTAGGAGAATTATTCCTCTGTCGTTTTCTGGGCACGTTTTTTGTCCTTTCTTGATTTGCAAGGTTCTTAGAAAGTTTCTGGCCAAATTTCAGCAGTTAGTTCGTTCGGTAGGCCATCCGCCTGGCGCTCTTCTGTTCCTTAATTTCTTAATTATTTCTATTTCCTCAAAGCTCGCTTTAGATGCTGTTATACAGTGACTCACAACTTAAATGATGCAGTCGCTATAAGAAAAGACGAACTGGTCTCAGTGCCTCTTTATTTATTTGGAAAAAACAACTTATTGAAATTAAATTAGTAAAGAATCTTCTAAAAAAGTATGAATTACTTTTTGCCTTAAATATGCCTTACTTAATTAACAATAAATAATTAATTAAATTATATGCGATTTTAACGTCACAACTTAAATGATGCAAAATTCAATATACCAGAATTATTAGAGAAAACAAACTATAGAATTTGAAATAAGCCTGCTAATATTTGGTCGGGCCTCCCTCATTATCAATAACGGCTTGTAATCTTCTGGACATTGATTCAACTAACTTTCTAGTATACTCCGGGGAAATAGTGTTCCATGCTTCAGTAATTTTTACTTTTAATTCAGTTTTATTTGATATTGGGGCACTATTTACTTTATTTTTTAATGTCAGCCACAAATTTTCAATTACATTTAAGTCTGGTGTCTGGGCTGGTGTTTTAATAACATTTGGACAGTTATAAAGCAACCAACTGCGGACTCAAAATGACGTGTGCTTTGGATCATTGTCGTGATAGAACCGATAATTGTTTTCAATATCTAATTTTTGGGCACTAGCGACGAGATGCTGCCTTAGTATATCCAAGTACACATATTGGTTCATATTCCCTTCGACGAAATGCATGTTACCTACTCCTGCAGATGACATACAGCCCCATAACATCACTCCACCTCCACCGTGCTTTACCGTAGCTTTCATATTTTTCAATTTTAATTCTTCGTTAGGCTTTCTCCACACTGATATTTTTCCATCGGACCCAAATAAGTTTATTTTGGTCTCATCAGCAAATATTACTGAATTTCAGAAGTTCAAGTCTTTATTGATATGCTCTCTGGGCAAATTCCAATCTCACGCGTCTATTTCTTTGGCTAATAAAAGGCTTATTTCTAGCAGTTCGACCATGTAAATTATTATTTCGCAAGATCCGTCGCACTGTTTCGGGGTTACACCTTTTTCCAAACTGTCTTTCCACCTCGGCGCACAACTTTGGCGCACTTTTTTTTGGATTATTTGATACCTCTCTTAAAATCCATCTTTCTTCACGTTCATTGAAGATCTTATTTGGAGCCAACCTTGACTTATTCTCGACTCTATTTTCATTCCGGTAACGTTCAATGATATGCTGAACAGTTGACGGACATTTATTTACCATTTTGGCTGTCTCTTTGGCTGTATCCATTCCTGTAATGAGTAATAATTAAATTTCTCTCAGAAATTGTAGTTCGACGACCCATTCTTAAACAATTTCGTTTTATTGAATGAAAAAATGTCAAACTAAACAAAAAAACAATTGCACTAAGAAATCAAAGCAACGCCGCCTTCGTAAATTTCAAAATGCGATAAGTTTTGACCCCTGTTGTTATTTTGCATCATTTAAGCTGTGACGTTAAAATTGCATATGATTTGATTAATTATTTACTGTTAGTTAAGTAAGGCATATTTAAGACAAAAAGTAATTCATACTTTTTTAGAAGACTCTTTACTAATTTAATTTCAATAAGTTGTTTTTTCCAAATAAATAAAGAGGCACTGAGACCAGTTAGTCTTATAGCGACCGCATCATTTAAGCTGTGAGTCACTGTATATTGTTCCATGCCATTGGTTTCTTCGGTATCATAAAGTTCTTTTATTGGTTTTTTTCTATTTTTTAGCATCCTCCATACCTTCCTTTATGCTCCGAACATATCATGTTCCATGTTACCTGTAAACTTAATCCAATATTTTTGACTCCTTTTTTGTAGCATTAACTCTATTTCTGGTTTCTATGTAACTGGTACGTAGTCTCTGTGTTCCAGAGCTTTTCTATGTCAAAAAGCTTCTCCTCTTTATTTCTTTAGGTGCTTTAATTTCTTGACAGAACTTATTGTTTCTTATTACATTTGTGTTCGTTTTTTTCTAGGAATAGTCAAGGCTTTTAGTTGATAGAAGGACTCGTTAATTTAGTGTAACAATTTCGCTGCAAGAAATAACGAATCAGAATTCTATTGTTTATTTAGGAATCGGAGAACCTAATGAAATTAAACAAATTAGTTAGTATATTATCGAGGAAACCATGGAGAATTTATTATTGATTTCCTTTGACTCATATTTTGTGTTTTAGTTTTTAATATGAGATTTGACAAAAACTTTACGAGTCGAAATACGAAGTGCTTATGTTAAAGTGAGTAATAATCTTTATTGTAACTACAAAATACCTATTGTAAACAAATGGTAAACTTGATTACCCGTAGTATAGACGAACGAAACCAAAGCATTTACAGTAATAAAAATTTCAGCGTTCCAAATTTTGACAATAACTTTTTGGTACGGTAAATACGATCAACTAGCTTACTGGTTTAGGGTCTTTACTTGACACTAAATTAATACCTAGTCCAAGCTACGCACTACCGATTACCGTATTTACAATTAATTAATTCGTCTATATTCAACTAAATTCTAGGTAAAATTTGCTTTTATCCATAATATATATAAAATGCAACGTCTCTCTGTCTGTCTGTCTGTCTGTCCGTTAGTGACCTTATCACTGGAGAACCACTTATCCGATTTACGTACTTTTTTTTTTTAAACATACATGTGTTCTCTGGTCAGGTTATAGGCTATATTTTATTACGATAGGTAGCATAAGGAATGAGTAGTGACGTAAAATAGTGAATGATGTCGGAAAAAAGTTTGCCGCTAGCGCGTTGCCTTGCAATACACCGCCTAAACCATTAAATATGGAACAATATTATGTAGCAGAGAATCTCTATAATCTATAATATATATAAAATGCAACCTCTCTCTGTCTGTCTGTCTGTCCATTAGTGCGCTTATCCCTTGAGATCCACTTATCCGATTTACGTGATTTTTTAAATTCATACATATGTTCTCTGACCAGGTTATAGATATATATTTTATTACATATATATAAAATGTAACGTATATCTGTCTGTTTGAACGTTTGTGCGCTTATCACTAGAGAACCACTTATCCGATTTACGTGCTTTTTTTTTTAAATATGCTAAACCATTAAATATGGAACAATATCATGTAGCAAAGAATATCTACAATAGATATAAAATGCAACGTCTGTCTGTCTGTCTGTCCGTTAATGCGCTTATCACTGGAGAACCACTTATCCGATTTACGTGCTTTTTTGTTAAACATACACATGTTCTCTGGCCAGGTTATAGGATATATTTTATTACGTTAGGTGACATAAGGAATAAGGAGTGACGATAATAGTGAATCAAGGCGGAGAAAAGTTTGCCGCTAGCGCGTTCTCTTGCAATACACTGCCTAAAGCATTAAATATGGAACAATATCATGTAGCAAAGAATATAATATATATATATAAAATGCAACGTCTCTCTGTCTGTGTGTCTGTCCGTTAGTGCGCTTATCACTCGAGAACCCCTTATCCGATTTACGTGTTTTTTTTTTAATTCATACATTTGTTTTCTGGCCAGGTTATCTATAATCTTCTATCTAGAATATATATAAAATGCAACGTCTTTCTGTCTGTCTGTCTGTCCGTTAGTGCGCTTATCACTTGAGAACCACTTATCCGATTTACGTGTTTTTATAAATTTAAACATATGTTCTATATAATTCGATATAAGCCTAGATAATGGGAGGTAAGGAGAAATAATGGGAGATAAGTCGAGATAAGGAGAGATAAATATAAATAATGGGAGATAAGGAGAAATAATGGGAGATAAGCAAAGATAAGTCTAGATAATGGGAGTTATGGTGAGATAATGGGAGATAAGGAGAAATAATGGGAGATAAGGAGAAATATTGAGAGATAAGGAGAAATAATGGGAGATAAGGAGAAATAATGGGAGATGAGCAGAGTTAAGCCTAGATAATCAAAATTATGTAGAGATAATGGGAGATAAGGAGAAATATTGAGAGATAAGGGGAAATAATGGGAGATATTTTATTACGTTGGGTAAATTAAGGAATAAGCAGTGACGATAGTGGTGAATCAAGTCCACGCGAGCGGAGCCGCGGGCCCGGCTAGTTAACAATAAAGCACAAGAGCAATTATATTTTGAAAAGCTGTTTTCGTTACCTGTAATTGTACATATACATCAGCGGGTATCGAATGCTGTTAAATTATGAAAATCAATTTGTAAGTGGTTCTGCTACAGTTAACAATACTATATCCAACTAAAATACAGTAAAGAATAAAAATGTGCCCCTTTATATTGTCAGCGGGTTTTGAATCGGTATATGAAGTTAAAATTATTTTTAGGCTGAAACTCTTCGAAATTCGACAATAACTATATATAGTGAACAAGGCCGTGAAGCCGAATTATCAGTTGTGGTTTTACTCAGCTTGTCGAGTAACCAACACGGATCCCTGATCGAGATGGAGAGTTCGCCAGTCTTCTTGATCTGTTTTTAACCACTAATCCAGAAATTTGCACTGTCACCGTAAATCCGCCTTTAAGATCTTCCGACCATAAACTGCTTTCTAGATCGAATATCCTACCGATTACTGACAGAGAGGCGCCTAAACCGTGTAAGATTTGGCACTACAAACCTGCTAAATAGGAAGAACTTACGGATTATGTTCGAATATTCCCTTGGTTAGATTTTTATTTTAGATCCGACAATCCATCTGACTGCGCTAAGGAGGTTTCCGATGTCATTTTGGCTTGCATCCCTTTTTCGAAGAAATGCCCTTCCTGCTAATAATGGCATGAAAATCCTAAAGTCATAAATCATTACATATTTATGTATGCTCCAAACAGATGCAAAAAAAATATCAACGAAACCAAGGAGGCACACAATCGGCGAGTTAGAAAGAAACTTCTTGTATTCTCCAACAATTATAGGTCCTTTTGGTCTCTTTGATTCTATTACAACAACACCTGTTGACAGAAACAACTTATTGGCTGAACTCTTTGCTTCACATTCTACTGCCGATTTCCAAGAAAAGATACGACCGGCTATTCGCAGTCAAGGACGCCCGATATTATCTTCAGACAGCGTCTAATAAATTGTATTTTAATGAAGCTAGACACCAAAGAAGCTTCTGGCGCTGATGGAATACCTCCCATGGTCCTCAAAAAATACGCAAATGAGCTAATTCCGTTTTCTGTCGACTTTTCAACATATCCTACAGAAAGGGAATATTTCCTTCCTGTTGTAAATGCGCTACAGGTTAACTGATACTCGAAAAAGGCCAGAAAACCTTGCCAAAAACTACCAACCAGTCGCACTGCTTACAATAATATCAAAAGTTATGGAAAAGGCTATCAATTCGCATCTCTTCAAATATCTAGAAAGATATAATATTAACGAGCATCAATATAAGCTTCGTAAGTAAAGATCAACAGGAGATCCTCTAACTTATGTAAGACATGTTGGGAACAATGCAATTGAACATTTTGGGGAATTTCGAGCGGTTGAACTTGAAATATCCAAGGTATTCGACCGTATTTAGCATGACGGTGTGTTAGCTAAGTTACGCTCATATGGTATGTTCGAAAGGTTTTGTTTACGACTTTGGGGTTTCCTCGAGTGACAGTCGACGGATTTCTTTCTAATATCTTTACTATCAAGACCGGTGTGCCCCAAGGCTCCATATTGTCCCCTACTCTCTTATTTAGAACCATCTACAGGAAAGAACATTGAATACCCCTGCAAATAACCGCAGCAGACAGCAGAATGTCGTTCAACTTAACAGAGACCTGGAAGAAATTCTGTCTTGAGGTGACAGTAACCATGTAGAATTTAATGCTACAAAAAGCCAGGCTGCAAAAAGTTAACTTTACGGAATCTGACAGTTCGGGACACTCTATTTCTTTAGCATCGTCACTCCAGTTGCTAAGCGTTAACTTGGGAGCATATATATCTTGACATGAACATGTCGCATATATAACAAAAAAGCTTCTCAAAAACTGGGAATACTATTTGGAACTAGACAGTTTTACTTTCCACAACTGTTAATTCTGTACAAAGCTCAAATCCGCCCAACTATGAAGTACTGCCCCCATATTTGGGGCTCTGCTCCCGAACATACACTGCATTCTATTCAAAAAAGAACTGTTTGCCTGATTGGAGACCCACGGCCCATTAGAAACCTTAATACAGGGGTCGGCAACCTTTTAACTAAGGGGTGCCAGTTTTCATCCATACAACATTTTGCGTGCCGACATAGGTACTTACTACAACTAAAATTAACAAAAATTAACTTAAATTAACTTAAATTAACTTAAAATATTGCTTTTAGAAGGTTTAATTACAAAAAAATTTTAACATTTAACAAATAATTTTATTATATTAGTCCTAGGACCTAGTGTGAACCCTGTGCTTGAAGTTCTTTAGAGAGTTTTCTTATATCCGGTTCATGTCTGGTTATTTTCAGTGTCACACATGCTTCCGAGTTGTCTGTTGTCAGCCTGCTTCGGTACGGGTTTAAAATCACTCTCATATGGGAAAAAAAGTTGTTCACAGATATAGGATGATCCGAAAGCTGTAAGCATGGCAAACGCTACTTTCTTAAAACAAATAAATTTCTCTGGTAAACTCATCCAATAACTGAGTATCTCGTTTGAATGGTTCTGGCAGTCACCTTCTAATACCTTTCTTAATTCTACAAATTTCGTGTTCCATAACTCGGAGCTTCTAAATTCAATGTATTGAAGATCAAAATCATTAATGTCCATCCATGAGAAAAGAGATATGTCAAAGCAACTGCTGGAAAAATCCATTAAATCTGGATTGATTAAAAAAGCGAACATAGGACCATGTTTATCAAAATCCTGACCCCTCTCGATAAACTCCTCTTTTAAATTAGTCATATATTTAAGAATTTCGTCTATTAGTGCACCATCGTCGACACTGGATACATAAGTTTTTAAATTTGGAAAATATTTATATGTGTTTGTAGTAATATCGCTGATAAATAAATCTATTTTTAATTTGAATGATTTCCAGGATTCGTATAAATCCAGAATTGTTTTACCTGAACATTGTAACTTTAAGTTGAGTTCACCGAGATGGTTTGTAATATCAGTAAGAAACCTTAACATACAGATCCAGTTCTTATCTTCTAGTTCAGGATAAGCATCCACTTGAATTTTTTCCA
Organism: Pachyrhynchus sulphureomaculatus; assembly: GCA_019049505.1. Lineage (NCBI taxonomy): Eukaryota > Metazoa > Arthropoda > Insecta > Coleoptera > Curculionidae > Pachyrhynchus > Pachyrhynchus sulphureomaculatus. The sequence goes on from CM032450.1 coordinate 36,830,180, forward strand.
ACAAGAACGATTTAATTTCGCCCAGACATTGCACAAATCTAGAGAGCACTTTACCACGGCTGAGCCAGCGCACATTATTGTGCAATGGTATATCTGAATATGCACTTTCTAATTCCTGCAGAAACGTCTTAAATTGTCTATGGATCAGTGAGGAACGACCGACAATGTAGTTAACTATTTTAACCACCCTATCCATCACGGATTTTAATCTTCCAGCGGAGATTTTAGCGCACAAACTCTCTTGGTGAATTATGCAATGACAATTCAAAACTGATCGACCCATGCGTTCAATAAGAAGGGAAACAAATCCTTTATGTCTCCCAACTCATAGCAGGAGCCCCATCTGTCGTTACGCAAAAAATTTTATTTAAATCAATGTTCCGCTTTTCAAAATGTTTAACAAATTCTGAAAATATATTTCCTCCTCTTGTAGTTCCCCAATGGGAGCAGACAAATCAGCTCTTTATACACACTGCCATCATCGAAGTATCGCGCAACGATTGCCAGACAGGCAATGTCATTAATAGCGACACTTCCAATGCTACACTAAATACAAAACTCCGTTTGATAGCGTCTCTCTGCTGTTTTTGGACATTTTGTGTCATTTCGATAATTCGTCTCTCGATGGTCCGCGCTGATGCCGGTATATCCCTAATCCTGGCCAATATTGTATCCTTATTGGGCAAGTAGTCGAATCAGATCTCGCCAGTACTCAAAAACGTTTGCTTCATAAATTCTCCGTCAGTGAACGGCCTACCCTTTTGTGCCAACGATTGTGCTATTTTGAAACTGCATTCAGTTACCTGATTTTTTCCTTGGAAAACTTTGCTAAAGAATGTTGACTGTTTCTCGTATTGTTTACTTGCTCTTTGTATTGCCTCCCTTTTATCAGCGTTATCTTTAAATGACGATTCATGTTTTATCTGGAAATGTCGTTGAACACTAGATGTCCGGAAAACTACGCTTTCCCTACATAGGACATAAATGGCCCCATCGTGTTGCTGTACAAAACCGTAATCTGTTGTCCATGAAGTTTGAAATGATCGAACGTCTACCTTCTGTTTCTTCGCGGCCATAACGCAACGTAATTTTAATTTTTAAACTTTTCGACGACTATTGACTGGAACGGATGTTACTTCTATACTAAATGATCCAAACGTGTAGCCGGTTGCTATATATAGAAAAATATTGTTTCCAGAAAATTCCAATAATTACGTTTATTAAATTTCTTAGAACAAAAATTATTATTATATATATTATATATATATATATATATATATATATATATATATATATATATATATATATATATATATATATATATATATATTAATAATAATTTTTGTTCTAAGAAATTTAATATATATATATATATATATATATATATATATATATATATATAATAAATATATATATATATATATATATATATATATATATATATATATATATTAAATCTAACAAAAACTAAAGTTCGGCAATATAAAAAGAGTTGCGGCACGCGTCGGAACGATTGAAGTCAAGTCAAACAAAAACCTCCTTATAGCGGCTCTTTTGATCTGAATTGAGGACGTTTATTTCTGTTTTTGCCTAGGCTTATATTTTGAGGCTTGCCGTCTTTAATACTTGCCGAAATTAAAGCCAAACCAATGCATTCAGTAAAATTATAAATTACAAAATATATATTTTGTAGTTTTTGGTAATAATACCTAGTGACCTATATAATATATCGTTTTTGTTTGTATCGTTAAGGTAATACTGTCTTCGATTATTTACTTAATTTCGAAACATGTCACAGATTACAGAATTAATGTGTAAACTTTGAATAGGTACGCGTGCCATTGAAAATTGCTTGGCGTGCCAGAGATGGCACGCGTGCCATAGGTTGCCGTCCCCTGCCTTAATACCTTGTAACGTCAAGGAACGATTGGGGACTTGAGTCTATTCTACAAGTATTTTCGTGGAAAGAGTTCAATGAATGTAGCCCGCTTAATTCCTCTCAGAGCGGTGCATGCTATTAATAAACGTCGCGCTAATATGTCACATCCGTATGAAGTTTAGCTTGTTACTCCCCGTAAAACACTTTTCAAGCAGTCTTTTATATCCAGATCCTCATCTCTTTGGAATGATTTGCCCAGAACTGTGCCTTCCACCGAGTATAACTTACAGCGATTCCAGACCACCGTGAATCGCTTCTTTCGCGTATGCGTCGCCCCTGTAACGCTTTAGGGATTTCCCTACAGCACGTGTGCTACGCCCTTAAAAAAATTGTATTCATGCTCTATATAATTTTAGTGAGCATTTCATTTCTGATTAAAAATATCTTTTCTATTTCAAACAAACTGACTTACTAATTAAGGAGATGATAAAAAATACCATTTCACGTATTATTCCATCTCTTGTTGGAAGCCTTTATTACAAGCAAATTAGAATTTTTGATACAATTAAGCATATGAATTAAAAATTGTGTATATTTATGGATACCCGTGAATATAAACCCATTTTAAAGTAATCACAAAGCGTGAAATGGAGGAAAATACAAATGAATAAAAAACAGTTTTAAATGTTTTATGCCCTCGCAGCATTTTTACTCTTTGAGGGCATTCTACCTTCAGTTGTTTAAATCATATACTACCCTTTTTAACCGCTTTTGTATCCAGGTTAAATAAGCAAAAAAAACTCAACCCCAAACAAGTAAATGTGGCAATTTATGGATTTTAGTAAAGTATCAAATTTATAGGTTTTCTATTTTTACTTGAGGGAACATTGTATAATTACAAATTTTGAGCGCCTTATACTCGATTTAATTATTTAAATGGTATTTACGTCATCGTAGATTTTATGCGATTAAGAAATTAAGCAGATTTACCTGTGGTGAACACATAAATATGAACATAACAAAAAGGGGTAAAAAATTAATATATTAATGTTAAACAATTTTAAATGCTCGTGTGTTAACATCTATTTAGTACTTATTTTTAACTTTAGAGATTTAAAATAAAACTCTAAATTTTTAGTAGGAATCACCTAGAAGTAGTGGTTGGTGGTGTACGTGATTTGCTGAAAATAATTAAAAGTGTAGTTTTGCAGCTGTAGTTCCTAAGCGAGAAAAGAATTGCCTACAAATTAAAGCTCTAGCTCTGAAATCAGAAAAAAATATATTTATTTTCACGTTGTAAAATTGAAATTACATATTTTGATAGACTTTCCTGACTAAAGGAGAGTAGTATTCGTGAAAGAAACTCACATCGAGATTTTTACTCTTTGTGACGTTTTAGAGGTCCTAGATCACGAAAAACACAGTCATTTATCATTGTCAATCTGTCGATGTTTTGGCACAGTAACTCAATTTCAAACTTACATGCAATACCTAATAAAGGGATGAAGTTTATAGTTTTTAAGAGATATTGCTTAAGGCGATGAGGGTGAAAGGAATGGAGGTCGATTAATTTCAAAAGGTTTTAGTAGTAATATAAAAGTTTTTCCTGTTTTTTCGTTGAATAATAAACAAATTTTATTCGTAAGTAATTATAGTAAAGCATATAAGAGACTAAAGGAGTGAGGAAGGTTTTTTTTTTATCGGTCACCTCCCCGCCTGAGTAGGGATTAGACCTTTTTTTCATATTCTAAGGATATCGGCGAGGATGTCGTAATACCCGTCACCGTTGTCCAAGTGCCGAAACATACATTTCTGTATTTCACAGCAACGCGGTAGTGCTGCCTCTGACGTTTTTGCATTTCTGAGAACAACTACTACCTATGTACGTGGCCAGGCCAAATATACCTAAATAAATCAATAAATAAATGTACCGACCTGCGGGATTGAACCCTCGACCTTCTGCACCGTAAGCAAGGTACTACACCACGGAGCCAGGGGTTGCTTCCTATATATCGTGTTATATACCCTTTTCCGGTCTAGGTCTAGGAATCCAAAAATTAGGTTATTTTGTCAATGTTTTTAAGTTTAACCAAAGAAAAGGCTGAAGAGGGCGAGAGTAGTATAAAGCGCCGGCCCTAGCTTTTTTTGCCGCCGTAGGCAAACTCAAAAAAATGCCGCACCCAAGCTTAAAGAAAACTAGGTTAACCAGGAAAGTGACATATAATTAAATTAAGACAATACTACTAATACAGATTTACGAAAAATTGTTTTATTGAAAAAGAAAGTTCACATTTTTAACGCGGAAAAAGCTTGTTGAATCCTGTTTGCGGTGCCGGCGCATCTCACAATTTACGTATAGAAATGCCCAGAACTTCTGGGTATTTCTATAGACAGGCTTCTGGCAGAAGCCTGTCTATTCCTGTTGTATTTGATTTTACTACTCATTTATTTTCTAGATTCAAGTAATCGAAATATATTTTTGTGGGTTGTGTTTATTTTTTTTTGCACTTTAGTAGTTCTGGCGGTTTTGCCGCCCCTAAATTTTGCCGCCGTAAGCAGTTACCTATCTTGCCTACCGCCTAGAGCCGGCCCTGGTAGTACATATAGTATATACTGAACAAATTTCAAGCATATTATGTATAGTAAAATATGTAAGAGGTTGAAGAGTGGGGTAGGAGATTAACGGGGTTGCTTCCTATATATTTATTTATTTACCACATAAAGTGGTCCAATTACAGGATGGAAAATTACTACATACAATTAACAACAAAATAAGTAACACAATTGAAATAACAGCTTATTTTAAAACTGCATTCAATTTATTGTAGTCACGAAATATCGGTTTGGTTCTGTATTCGGTTATATTTCTCGCCTATTTGGAAGAGAGAGGAAAACTTTAGGATATTGGTTCTAGCAGTTGGTAGATTAAAAGTAAGCAAATTACGTGCCGTAGATCTATGCACATGAAAAAATAGACTGCACAATTTTGTTAGATGGTTCCAATAGTATTATGCGACTCTTTCCAGATTTTGGTTGCGATAATGAACAAATGTTAAGAGTAATGATTTATTTACTACATACAATTATGCAAAGAGGCGAGGAAGGGAGTTAGATGGGCGTTCTCGTATTTATTGTGCATAAGTATTATTTAGAGTACTTTGAGCCAATGGAACGAAACGTTACATTATTTTGTTGCTGGTTGACACATTAACAGTTACAGAGGATAAAACTGGTGGAAATCATTAAATATTGTATAGTTTCTGTATTATTATAAGGATTTTTCCTGGTTTTTGGTTGCGATATTTAAAAATTTTTTAAGCTAATCATTTATAGTAAAAGTGTATGTATGTATATATATATATATATATATATATATATATATATATATATATATATATATACTCGTATATATATGTATATATATATATATATATATATATATATATATATATATATATATATATATATATATATATATATATATATACTAGCAGGGCCCGCGGCTCCACTCGCGTGGATTTGATTCACTACTATCGTCACTGCTTATTCCTTATGTTACCCAACGTAATAAAATATCTCCCATTATTTCCCCTTATCTCCCAATATTTCTCCTTATCTTCCGTTATCTCTACATAATATCCATTATCTAGGCTTATCTCTGCTCATCTCCCATTATTTCTCCCTATCTCCCATTATTTCTCCTTTTCTCACCTTATCTCCCATTATTTCTCCTTATCTCCCATTATCTCACCATAACTCCCATTATCTAGACTTATCTCTACTTATCTCCCATTATTTATACTTATCTCCCATTATCTCACCTTGTCTCCCATTATCTAGGCTTATATCGAATTATATAGAACATATGTAAAAAATTTATAAAAACACGTAAATCGGATAAGTGGTTCTCAAGTGATAAGCGCATTAACGGACAGGCATACAGGCAGAGAGACAGGCAGATAGACAGACAGAGAAACGTTGCATTTTATATGTATTCTAGATAGAAGATTATAGATAACCTGGCCAGAGAACAAATGTATGAATTAAAAAAAAACACGTAAATCGGATAAGTGGTTCTCGAGTGATAAGCGTACTAACGGACAGACAGAGAGACGTTTTATTTTATATATATTATATTCTTTGCTACATGATATTGTTCCATATTTAATGCTTTAGGCAGTGTATTGCAAGAGAATGCGCTAGCGGCAAACTTTTCTCCGACTTGATTCACTATTATCGTCACTGCGTATTCCTTATATCACCTAACGTAATAAAATATATCCTATAACCTGGCTAGAGAACATATGTATGTTTAAAAAAAAGCACGTAAATCGGATAAGTGGTTCTCCAGTGATAAGCGCACTAACGGACAGACCGACAGACGTTGCTTTTATATATATTACAGATATTCTTTGCTACATGATATTGTTCCATATTTAATGGTTTAGCATGTTTAAAAAAAAAGCACGTAAATCGGATAAGTGGTTCTCCAGTGATAAGCGCAGTAATGGACAGACAGACAGACAGAGATACGTTGCATTATATATATATGGTAGATGTAATAAAATATATATCTATAACCTGGTCCGAGAACATATGTATGAATTTAAAAAATCACGTAAATCGGATAAGTGGTTCTCGAGGGATAAGCGCACTAACGGACAGACAGACGTATTTTATATATATTATAGATATAAATTATTATTATTATTATATAACCTGACCAAAGAATATATGTATGAATTTAAAAGAAGACACGTAAATCCGATAAGTGATTCTCGCGTGACAAACGCACTAATGGACAGACAGACAGAGGGACATTGTATTTTATATATATTATAGATTATAGATATTCTCTGCTACATAATACTGTTCCATATTTAATGGTTTAGGCTGTGTATTTCAAGGGAACGCGCTAGCGGCAAACTTTTTTCCGTCTTCATTGACGATTTTACGTCACTGCTCATTCATTATGCTACCTATCGTAATAAAATATAGCCTATAACCTGGCCAGAGAACATATGTATGTTTTAAAAAAAAAGTACGTAAATCGGATAAGTGGTTCTCCAGTGATAAGCGCACTAACGGACAGACAGACAGAGAGACGTTGCATTTTATATATATTATAGATTCGGAGTGCTATGGAATTCACTGCATATATTGGAATTGGCGCGTCCTTGTAGCAAGACGGATTGCGAAAATTCACTTTAAATAACGGATCTCAATAATAAAGGAAAAAATCGACCATAAAGAAATGAAGTCAGGAATATTTTTTTCACGCCGCACAGCATAATAAAGAAATTGTTGAGGCAAGTTTTAAATTGGTTACCTTGTTCAGCTTTATTTTGTTTTACACAAGAAATCCTGCCTTTGTTATCTACGGCCGACGCTGGAAACAAATGTTTTTTTTTTGGGCGTCAGTAGCTTTATAGTTCAGGTTAGTAGTGTTGAGTATATCCTATTGTTTTTGTTATTGGTGTCTTTCTTTTTTTTTTGATTCCTTCTTTTATATATTGATGTCTTTACCTTTTTTAATTGTATTTTTCTTCAGGTTGGCTACTGATGACTCTCCCAACATATTTTCGTCAGGACCTGATGTACTTTCCAAAGTTTTTTTCTGCACTATTTTTTGTAGCATTGAGAATCAAGATTTAAAATTTTTTTTAAAGCTTTAGCGTTAAATCCCGAAGTAGACGGTTCACTATTTAAATGTGGTAATCTGTTCAGTTCAGTTTACTTGCTTTCATTATTGATGAGGTTGAGAGGTAGAATAGTGGTTGTTAATATATCATAATATACTTCTATTTCTGTGTTCTTGCCTTTTCGTTATTCCCAACTTTAAAAGAAACCTAAAAAATTTTAGAGGATTATAGAAGAAGCTTTAGAAATACAGTGACGTGCGACATCGCAGTAGGTAAATTATTGTTTTTATGTATCTTGCTAAAGGGAGAAAATTACCCCCCGCAATTTTTTCTTTTCTTTACGTTTTAATTTTCTTATTTCGCAAGAAATATATTTTCTAATTTCCATCGGTCACTCTATCCGACTATCGGGCTGTCGATCTCTATAATATTTGAAATAAGGATGAAATTTATAGTTTTTGAGCAATATCATTGCAAAGAGGGAAGGTGAAAAGGGTGGGTGCTGATATGGTTTATGATTTTATTCACATTGTGGAAATTTACTTTCTCGTAAGTCGAGAGATTCAAATTAAGTACTCATTTGAGAACTACATTAGTGGGTAAAACTGTTTAAAGTTGTTTTTTTTAGTGATAGCACTGTATTTGAGTTCAAAAACATAAAAATGTTAATTTTACTATTTCTACAACATTAATAATCTAAAACAGCCCTATTTTAATTTATATTTTTTACATTTTATACTGATTTACAAGAAGCGTCATTATTTACTTCTTGCCCTTTCTGAATTTTAATTTTTAGAGTTAAACTTCGGAACAATTACACCGTCTTTATTCAGAAATAAAATCCGTGCTAAACTAAGAGACTTTTTAATTAAATTTTACTTAATAAAGAAATGTAAAATACCTTTCTTGTTAAATTTGTTACTTAATAAATCTCCCTTTGTTCACTAATTGATTTTATCTAGCTATTGGAGATTATGTTTCTCATGATCTGTTTTTGGGATTAAGGCAAAACGAAAATTCTGGTAACGAACCATCTATTCTTCTATCCGAGCATAATTTAAAACTATATCAGTTTCACTAAAATTTAAAATATATTTTAAGTAATCAGTTTATCCATTATGAAAACTACAGAGTACCATTTAAAAGAAATTTTTTCAACTAATTTACTCAGTGCTTTCCTTGCAAACAGGTAGTTTTTTAAATAAATACTGAATTTGACATTTTCTTACTAAAAAATAACGTACTTCACACCCAACAAGTAAAAGAGGTTCCAAATAAAGTTCGAAATATTTAAAAATAATAAAAAATTTTAATTCTTTGACCCCAATTACAGTGAAAATTGCATATAACAAGACATGTATGATGATGGCACTCCTCTAATCGGTTTTCTCATTCTTTTAACCGCCAATATATTTTACTATCTTATATTATATACTTCGGTCATGATTCAAACAAAACATTAGAGTGCGCTTATCACTGGAGAACAACTTATCCGATTTACGTACTTTTTTTCAGGTTATAAGCTAGATTTTATTACGATAAGTAGCATAAGGAATGAGCAGTGAAGATAATAGTGAATGAAGTCGGACAAATATTTGCCGCTAGCGTGTTCTCTTGCAATACCGCTAGTGCGCTTATCACGGGAGAACCACTTAGCCGATTTACGTTTTTTTTTTTTTTTAAATTCATACAGATGTTCTTTGGCCAGATTATATAATAATAACACTATATATCTATAATATATATCAAATGCAATGTCTCTCTGTCAATCTGTCTGTCCGTTAGTGCGCTTATCCCCCAAGAACCACTTATCCGATTTACGTGCTTTTTCTTTAAACATACATATGTTCTCTGGCCAGGTTATAGGATATATTTTATTACGTTAGGTAACATAAGGAATAAGCAATGACGATAATAGTGAATCAAGTCGGAAAAATAGTTTGCCGCTAACGGATTCTCTTGCAATACCATTAAATATGGAATAATATCATGTAGCAAAGAATGTAATATATATATATATATATATATATATATATATATATATATATATATAATGCAATATCTCTCTGTCTGTCCGTTAGTGCGCTTATAATTTGAGAACCACCTATCCGATATACAAGTTTTTTTTTAATTCATACATTCGTTCTCTAGCCAGGTTATCTATAATCTTCTATAATATATACATAAAATGCAAAGTCTGTCTGTCTATCTGTCCATATATTTTATTACGTTGGGTAATGTAAGAAATAAGTAGTGACGATAATAGCGAATCAAGTTGGAAAAAAGTTTGCCGGTAGCGCACTCTCTTGCAATACCCTGCCTAAACCGTTAAATATGGAACAATATCATGTAACAAAGAATACAATATATATAAAATGCAACGTCTCTCTGTATGTCTGTCTGTCCGTTAGTGCGCTTATCACTCGAGAATCACTTATCCGATTTACGTGTTTTTTTTTTAATTTATACATCTGTTCTCTGGTCAGGTTATATAATATTAATAACAATCTGTATAATATATATATATAAAAAGCAAGGTATCTCTATCTGTCCGTTAATGTGCTTATCATTGGAGAACCACTTATCCAATTTACGTGTTTTTTTAATTCTTAACTTAATATGTATCAAAAAAATCTATAATATATATAAAACGCAACGTCTGTCTGTCCGTTAGTGCGTTTAGTACTCAAGAACCACTTATCCGATTTACGTGTTTTTTTATAAAATACATATGTTCTCTGGCTAAGTTATAGGATGTATTTTATTACGTAAGGTAACATAAGAAATATGCAGTGACGATAATAGTGAATCAATACCACGCGAGCGGAGCCGCGGGCACGGCTAGTTTAAAATAAGATTAGAGTTATTGACTCCAAGAAACCTAAAAAAGACCTGTAACGCAATACTCGTAAATAGCCACCCTTCTAACTCTGCTCCAAACCTATTATTTTTGATTTTAATGTGCTATAAAATTTGTCCATAATCCCAACAAGAAGCCTGGAAAAATCTTAGAATCCCACTGAAACTATACAATATTGAATATGTGAAAATTGAAAGTGATAAAAAGATAACAGTTTTTCAGATTACTTGACCCTAAGAACCCCTAAAAGACATACGATGTATACGCGGAAACCCCTCTAAGCGTCTCCTCCACTCCTTTAACCTACCTATATATTCTGCTATAAATAATTATGCGTAGAATTTGTTTGTTATCTCAACAAAAAAATCTACACTTTATGAAGACTATTGCAGAATTTTTTTAACATTTTTTGATCAATACTTTTAGAGATGAGGGGGGGACCGATTTTTGGCAATTTATACAAAGAGAAACGTGCACAAGTATTACATCATATATATTTTTTTATCTCACAAGCTTTCTTTAAATACCCCATTCGATGACCTGCTTCTGATTTCACCCCTCATATACCAGATAAATTACCAAACGTAATGCACTCGTAATAATTTTCGCTTAATCTACACTTTATGCAGAATATTCCAGAATTTTTTCAAAGTTTTTGATTTTTGGCTATTTTTTAAAAATAATATGTATGTATTACATCCTACATATTCTTGAACTCGTGTTTTCACAAGCTTTCATTTCACACCCCAGTCGACGACCTTAGAAAAAAAAAGTTTTACACTTCCCTTAAGTCAAAATTTAACCGAAGTGATCCCTAAAGTGTTCCCTACAAAACACTAAAAATACATAGATAAGTATGTACATATTTAATATTTTAAAAAATGTATCCATGTCTGTAATTTTTAAGACAGCTAATTATGAAAAAAATGCATCTTAGCTTAGATACAGTTAAATATTTTAGCTTAAGTCACTATTAATTTGGCTCTCCCACTCTCCCAATTTGACAAATAATAGTTTAAATCGCCAAATGCCCCAGTAAGCCAACTAAAATTAAGAATCTGAGCACTACCAAACCAGGAAATTCGTTGTTATTTTATATTTAAATGGATAAAAATGAGAAATTGTTCTCGAATTCTAAAAGCTCTTAATTTTTTACCTTTTTCGATGGCATATTCACGATTTTTATTTTAAATTTTCTTATAGAAGTGACTTTAGTGACATCTATCTTATAAAATATAACAGTGTCAAAAACAAAAGGCAACTGAACAAGTGAAAGTTTTAAAATTCATGAGATCTAGATGGGATCCAAGTTTTCGACCCTTTTCTTACATCCGACTATGAAGGTATATTATATGTATTTAGAAGCATCGCAATCCTGATAAAAGTATTTTCAAGGCTACAGTAATATCAAACTGTCAGATGTCTTTAGTAACAAAATAAAGCAACGAAAATTATCATTTTACTAACAAACTACTCTGTCTGTCCAAAATGTTCCCGGACTGATTTTTCCCCGATCTTTAAGTAGCGCCATCTCATAAACAGAAGTAAGAGCTTGAACTCACATCTGTAAACAACACACTATATGTGTCGTAGTCTTTGCGTCATAGAAGTATGATGGAGCAGTGATCAAATTTCATGTGAAACTAGGTAAAACAGTCTTTGCAAAAAGCTTATGGTGATGATTGTTTATCGCGTTCACAAATGTTTGAGTGGTTTAAACGGAAAGACGAGAGTCTGATGCAAGGTCAGGGCGTCTCAGTATAAGTTCGGCAGAAGCAAACGTTCTGAAAATTTGTCATCTTCTACAAACCGAGCGTCATCTTTCATGCAGATTGATGGCAGAAACCTCCATCTCTAAACCAAGCATTCAAGACATTTTCCGGAATGCCCCTCATATAGCTGGGAGTGTGGTGCAGTTTTTGGGGCGAAAACAATTTTTTAGCCATTCACCTGATTTAGCACCTAGTGATTTTTTTTAATTCTCAAAAATTAAGCTTCATATGACGATTTGGAGGACCGTGACGCGTGAGTTAAACATGATCTCAAAAGAAGATTTTTCTAACAGTTTCACATATGTGTATGAACATTCTGAACATTGTTTTAACGTCGGAGGGGACTACGTAGAACATCTGGAGTAATAAAATGTTCACTTTTAATTTTTCTATTTTTTTTTATTATGGCAGTCTTGGAACTTTTTGGACAGATGATGTATATTAAATTTTCATAATCATTATACTGATTTTTTTATTTCATTCAGTCTACTAATGTATCTTCATTTATTTAATATGCTTATATTTTTTTTTCTAAAAGCCATAATTCTGTAGTTATGATATAACTATGTTATCAGTTTAATAAAGGTCTAAGATACAACTTGAATCTTTTACATTAATTTGTTGATATAATAACCTAAACATTTAAAAAAATCAAACAATTAATGTAAATGCATTTGGAACCCTTATATTTTAAAGTCATAATTTCAAATTTTACTCAAGAAATTTGTGAGGTTTATACTATTGGCCCAATAATATCCTCGGTGAAAAAGGATTTCAATCCTATTGATTTTTAGGACATACCAACCTTCAAACGACACGTGTCAAAGTTTTATGACATTTCGACGATTAGATTAGTTAGTGACGCTACTCATATTCAAAACAATGGAAACAATCGAATCTCGTGTGTTGATTAAACACTGTTTTTTGATGGGAAAAAATTCCATTCAATCAAAGCAGTGGATTGATAAGTGTTACGAGAACTCTGCCCCTGGAAAATCACTCATCATTTACTGGTATGCTGAATTTAAACGCGGCTATACAAACACAAATGATGGCTCTGGACACCCACATGAGGTTGTTACATCGGAAAACATCAAAAAAATTCACAAAATTGTTTTGAATGACCGTAAAGTGAAATTGCGGGAGATAGCTGACACCCTAGAGATATCAAGAGAACGTGTTGGTCATATTTTGCATGAACATTTGGACATAAGAAAGTTCTGTTCCAAATGGGTACCGCGTTTGCTCACAGTGAAACATAAACAACAACGTTTTGATGATTCTGAGCGCTGCTTGGACCTGTTTAAGCGCAATAAAAAGGATTTTTCATGCAATATGTGAAAATGGATGAAACATGAATCCACCACTACACGCCGAAATCAAATCGGCAGTCAGCTGAGTGGACAGCAGTCGTTGAAAGCCGTTCGAAGCGACCAAAGACACAACAGTCAGCTGGGAAGGTTCTGGCCTCTGTATTTTAGGATGCGCATGGAAAAATTCTCATCGACTATCAGAAGAGAAAAACCGTCAATAGCGAATATTATATAAAATTATTGGCGCGTTTGAAAGCAGAAATCGCAAAAAAACGGCCCCAAACAAACAAGAAAAAAGCGCTCTTTGATCAAGATAATGCACTGTGTCATTAGTCAATGGTTACGATGGCAGAGTTGCTTGAATTGAAGTTCGAATTGCTTCTTCATCCACCGTATTCTCCAGATTTGGCCCCCAGCGACTAGTATCTATTCGCAGACCTCAAAAAATGCTCGCGGGAAAGAAATTTGGCTCCAATGAAGAAGTTATCGCCGAAACTGAGAGCTATACAAGAAAGGTATAGAAATCTTAGAGAAGCATTGGACTAATTGTATCGCTTTTGAAAGAGACTATGTTTATGAATAAAGTCAAATTTTCCAAAAAAAAATGTGTTTTAAATAACTAGACCAAGAACTTTTTAACCTACGTGTTAGTTATTGTATTAATGTTGTAAGGTCGCCCTGTATACATTTCCTTATCAAGTTGGCCCATATAAGGCGGCATACAAGGTAACTTTCACTTAGGTTCGCTCTTATCTCGAACGAGAGTATTTTATATTTACCTTTTTTAGTCTTTTCTTACCAGGGAAAGTAAGCTGTCTCTAAAAATTTATCTAATTGTTAAAAACATTTCCCTGTTTACTTGCCCAAAACTCTAACTGCCGTAATGATCTCCCTGATTATTTTTTAATTTACTTATTTTTCTTTTATTACGCTTATTTTTAATGTATTTTGTCCTTGTAAGTCCACCTATCGATATATTCATCGTTGTATTTTCAATTTAAATATGCCCCTAATAGGCTGCCGATATGTTCCAGTATAATAATTAAAACACTGGTTTTTCCGTGAAAAGATAATTATTGATTAACAATAAGTTTTCCTATGTGAAGTGTGCATAAAATTTCCTTAAAGACAGACACTAACTTCAGAAGTTCGCAAATAAAATACATTCTTTAAAGAAAGCTACAAATCGGAAGTGAAAAAAAAATTTTTTTACTAGGTTTTTTTTTTTTTTTTATTGGTCTAGCACACGTGCTGCAGGGAAGTCCCTAAAGCGCTCCAGGAGCGGCACGAGTGCGGAAAAAGCGATTCACGTTGTTCTTGAATCGCTGTAAATTGTACTCGGTGGGAAACACAGCGCTGGGCAAATTATTCCAAAGGGATGACGTTCTCCATATAAAAGATTGCTTGAAAAGCGTTGTACGCGGAGTAACAAGCTGAACCTCATACGGATGCGAAGCACCAGCGCGACGTGTATTTCTAACATGCACCGCTTTGGGAGGAATTAAGCGGGCTACATCCTTCGAACACTTTCCATGAAAATACTTGTAGAACAGACTCAAGTCGCCAACCGTTCTTCGATGTTCCAGCGAATCAAGGCCGCCGGTCAATTCCGGGTCCCCAATCAGACGGACCGCTCTTCTCTGAACAGAATCCAACAAATACAGTGTATGTTTGGGAGCGGAGCCCCAAACGTGGGAGCAGTACTCCATAGTTGGTCGAATTTGAGCTTTGTAAAGAATTAACAGTTGTTGTGGGGTGTAAAGCTTTCTGGTTCTAAATAATATTCCCAACTTTTGAGAAGCTCTCCTTGCTATGCCTGCAACATGTTCATGCCAAGACATATTTGCTCCCAAACTAACGCCCAACAAATTGAGCGACGATGCTAGGGGAATGGAGTGCCCCGACATAACTATGTCGGGTTCAGCAACGTTAACTTTTTTAGAAAAAACTGCCGCTTGGGTTTTTGTAGCGTTAAATTCCACTTGGTTACTGTCACCCCAAGATAGAATTTCTTCCAGGTCTTTGTTGAGTTGAACGACCTCCTGCTGTCTGCGGACATTCGCCTGAGCAGCCGATGTCCGAGCGTTCAAGGTGAATGAAGAGACAAGCGTACTGTCATCTGCAAAGCTATAGATTGGATTCCCGGTCTTTTCCAGCAGATCGTTAATGTAAATGAGAAAGAGAGTAGGAGACAGTATGGAGCCCTGGGGCACACCAGCGTTGATAGTGAGAGAAAGAAATCCGTCGACCGCCACTCGTAAAGAACGCTCTCTGAGGAAACATGAGAGCCACAAACAGAACCTTTCAGACATACCATAAGAGCGCAACTTAGCCAACAGTCCATCGTGCCAAACACGGTCGAATGCCTTGGATATGTCAAGAGCAACCGCTCGAGATTCTCCAAAGTGTTCAATTGCGTTGTTCCAAACATGTGTTACATAAGTCAGAAGATCTCCTGTTGATCTATGTTTACGAAAACCATATTGGTGATCGCTAATAATATTGAATCGTTCAAGATATTTTAGAAGATGCTCATTGATAACCTTTTCCATGACTTTCGATATTATTGAAAGCAGTGCAACTGGTCGGTAGTTATTTGGCAAGGTCTTCTTACCTTTTTTAGGTATCGGCTGAACCGTGGCACATTTCCAGCAGGACGGAAATATTCCCTTTCTGTAGGATAGGTTAAAAAGTCTACAGAAAACTGGTGTTAGTTCGCTTGCACAGTTTTTGAGAACTATGGCAGGTATTCCGTCAGCGCCAGAAGCTTTCTTGGTGTCTAGCTTCATTAAAATACGCTTTATGATGCGCTGTCTGAAGACAACATCGGGCATCCTTGACTGCAATATGGGAATAGTAGGTGGTGTTTTTCCTTGGAAATCGACAGTAGAATGTGAAGCAAAAAGTTCAGTCAACAAGTTCGCTCTCTCAACAGGTGTGGTTGCAATGGAATTATCTGGCCGTGTGAGTGGTGGTATGGTGGATTTGGTAAAATTTTGACTAACTGCCTTAGCGACTGCCCAAAAGGACCTGGAATTGTTGGGACAAGCGAGAAGTTTGTTTCTAATTCGTTGATTGTGTGCCTCCTTGGTTTCGTCGATAATTCCCTTGCATCTGTTCCGGGCATGAACAAAGATGTTTCGATTTACGGTGTTAGGATTTTCACGCCATTGTCGGTAGGCAATATGTTTAGAAGCAACAGCTTCTTTGCATTTTCGGTCGAACCAAGGCTTGCCGTTGGAGGAGCATTTCTTCGAAAAAGGGATGTAAGCTTCCATACCTGCCAAAATAACATCGGAGACCTCCCTGGCGCAGTCAGATGGGTTATCGAATCGAAAACAAACGTCCATCCAAGGGAAAGTTCGAAAGTATTCCATGAGATCTTCCCATTTAGCAGATTTGTAGTGCCAAATCTTGCGCGGCCTAGGCGCCTCTCTGTCACTGATTGGCAGGATACTCGATGTCGAAAGCAGTTTATGGTCGGAAGAACCTAACGGCGGATTTACGGTGACCGCGTAAATCTCCGGATTGGTGGTTAAAAAACAGATCAAGAAGACTGGCGAACTCCCCGTCTCGATCAGGGATCCGTGTTGGTTCGTCAATAAGCTGAGTTAAGCCACAACTGATTGAGAATGATTCAGCTTCACGACCTTGTTCGTCGGTAGTATTTGAATATTTGAGCCAGCTGATATTGTGGACATTAAAGTCGCCCAGGATGGCAATTTCGGCACTTGGATAGTTACTTTGTAAATGATCGATGGTGTCTGCAAGAGAAGCGAAAAGTGTTCGAAAATTGGTATCACTTGCTGGTCGATACAGGATACAGATAAACCTTGTGGTTTGTTGAGAGTCGTTATTTTTAACCACATAACATCAAAGTTTGGGGGCTCCAGATCTTCTTCTCGTTGACAAGAGAGGTCCCTTCCAGATTCCAAAGTTAGTCGTACCCAGGATAAAGATAGTTGACCGTGCTGGTCGATGGACTGACCTTGGTTTCACATAGAGCGAGTACTTGAGATTTATCTGATTGCAGGTGCAGATGCACTGAACAGGTAATCGAGTGTGGTGTCAAATGAAAGCTTGCGAAAACACGAGTAAAAAATATATATATAATGTAATACTTGCGCGCACTTTTCTTTGTATTATTTTTAAAAAATCGCGAAAAATCGCTGTCCACCCGCCTTATCAACAAATTTTGAAAAAACTCTGGAATATTCTCCACGGGGTGTAGATTGAACGAAAATTATCACGAGTGCATTACCTTTAATAATTTATCTGATATATAAAAAAACAAAAATTTTAAGGTCATCAATTTTCAGTAAAGATTGGAAACAAACTTTGTTGAAAATTTATTTGGAGTGTATTTTGTGAAGTCACTGTTCATTTTTATAACTCCGCTACAAATTTTTTTTATTTTAAAAGCAATCAACGTACGGAACACTAATTGCGCAAGTTCAACTTGCACTTGACCGGTTATTAATACTCACATCATCCAGCATTTCAACATGCCATTTTGAAAATGTTTTCCTGATATTAATTTTAACATACATAACATATAGCAAAGGGCTAATTTTACATCACACTTGAAAAAAAACTCCACAGAAACATTCATGATAATACAAAAACTGTATGTCAACGATTGATTATCATTATTGAAGCGAATAAACGTGTTTTGAATGGAAAAGAACAGGTTAAGGAAAAACACTAGACCATCAGAAGTAAGGCAAAAAATTTGTGAATTAGTTATGATACTGCTTTTTTTAAAGAAACTAACTTTGCTGAACCTAAGATAGTTATGTCGAGGCACGCCATTCCTCTGGCATCGTCACTCAATTTGCTGAGTGCTAATTTGGAAGCAAATATATCTTGGCATGAACATGTTGCAAACAGCAAAGAGAGCTTCTCAAAAGCTCGGAATATTATTTCGAACTACCAGGCTCTTCACACACACACACACAACTCTTAATTCTATACAAAACTCAAATTCGACCAACGATAGAATGCTGCTCCCATGTTTGTGGCTCTGTTCCCAGACATACTACATTTGTTGAGTTATATTCAGAAGAGAGCCGTTCACCTCGTTGAAGACGCAGAACTGACCAGCAACATGAAACATCCAAGTACTATTGGCGACTTCAGGGTATTCTACAAGTATTTTCATGGAAAGTATTAGATTAATTCCTCCCAAAGCGGAGCATGCTATGAATCCACGTTACGCTCAACGCTCAAACGTCACATCCGTACATCCTCATACAGCCCTTTTCAAGAAGTCCTTTATATGGAGAACCTCATTTCTTTCAAATAATTTGCCCCAAACTGTTTTTCCCAGCGATTATAGCGATTCAAGACCAATGTGAATCTCTTTTTCCTCACACGCGTCGCTCCTGTAGGACTTCAGGGATTTCCCTGCAACAAGTGTACTATGGCCATAAAAAATTCGAAAGGTTTTGAAAGAATATCTAATAAAAACACTTTAAGTAATGATTAAACGTTATTGAGAGCGAAACATGCTGCGGAAATCCTACCAATGCTTAGTGATCAATGATTGACTGTAAACTGAGGTTTTGGTATCTCTGAAAGTCTCTTCCGTCTAGAGATACATAATACTAATGCGTAGGGATTCACGGATGAAGAAATGTGTTTCCTTGTAGGTTCGGAACTACAACCGTTGATTAGTATTGTTTTGACTTGGTAATTGGAGTTGTTTCGCCAAAGTATCATTTGGCATTATCGATGCTTATTGGTCGGTGATTGACTGTAAACCGAAAGTTTACTTACAATACTTAGATTACACAGGGGAACAGCTGTTTTGGTGTCGAGGTTTTTTGAGCTGATTCTATGTCAATTTGATGTCCTGAATTCAAATAACGTATTCATTTGTACCTAGGAGCTCAAATTTTTAAGATATACAATTTTAGAGAAATATAAGTTACATTATTGTAACTCAAATCCGTAAGGGTAGTAAACAAAAGTAGATACGAAATTTTTATTTTAGTTATACAAAATACAATATTATGTCGTACTTACAAACAAAAAAAAAACATTGAAGAAATGAAATAGTCAGTCAACACTTGGAAAGCTTCTTTTCCGCGACATTCTTGAATGTTTTTTTAAACAGTCCCTTTTTAAACTCCAGCAGTAATCTGCCATCATGTGCATGTCCCATCTTCCTTGGTAGCGGTCCTCCATAACTTTAATATCTTGGTGAAATCTTTCACCTTGTTCCTCACTCATGTCTCCTAAATTTTCTGGAAAACGGTCTAAGTGGCTGTGTAAATAGTGTATTTTAATACTCATATTGCACCCTAAGGATTTGAAACTATTGAGCATCTTGTTAACCATTTCAACATAGTTTTTGAGCTTTATGTTTGCCTAGAAAATTTTCTACAACTGCAACAAATGATGTCTAAGCTTCTCGTTCAACTTGATTCATTGAATTTATAAAGGCAGGATCCTTAATTAATTGTCTTATTTGTGGGCCGTCAAATATCCCTGCTTTGAGTTTTTCTGTGCTCAACTGATGCATTTTTACCCCTATATATGCAAAACAAGACCCATTCTTATCAAGAGCCTTTACAAATTGCTTCATTAAGCCCAACTTTATATGTAACGGAGGAAGTACGATTTTTTTCTCTTTCAACCAAAGCGTCGTTAATGACATTCTTTTCCCCAACGTCCATGTTTTCTCTCTGAGGCCAATCTTTTCTAACCCAGTGGTGTGTTTTGTCCCTACTATCCCAGAGGCACAAGAAACACGGATATTTCGTGTAACCACTTTGCTGCCCAAGAAGAAAGTTTACCATTTTTAAGTCTACACAAATCATCCATTGATGTTCGTAATACTTTATCTTCTGCAAGACCAAAGCTATGGTATTATATTCTTCTTTCAGTTTCGTTGAGTGAGCTAGTGGTATTGAACCATATTTATTCCCATTATGTAGAAGGACTCATTTTAAACTTCGCTTTGAACTGTCAATAAATAGGCGCCAATCATCTGGAATATATTCAGAAAGTCCCATTTCTTTCATGAGTCCCCTAATTTCGTGACAAAATACAAGATTGTCTTCTTGAGAAAAGAATGGTAGCAGATCTTTTCCTCTTGTACGGTAAAAGGTAATTTTGGTTCCTTGTTCCAGTAAATTTTTGTCGTTCAACCTAGAAGCCAGTACTTCAGAAGCTTTTTTCGATAAATTGAGATCCCTGGTGAGATCATTTAATTCATTTTGATTGAAGCGTTGAGGAACTGATGACGTCCCCTCATAGTCACTGTTAGTTTCATTAGCATCAGAAGAGCGATCAGAGGGAAAATATTCGTCATCAGAGATATGTGGTAGCTGATGAAATATTGGAATCGGTATTTCATCTGAGTGCGGGATAGGGCGTATTGCCGAGTCTAAATTGGGATAAGTCCACTTACTGCGGTTATTTCGATTGATTCCATTAGTATTTACTAAACAGAAATAACAATCATCGAAGTGGTTTTTTGGTTCTCTCCAAACCATTGGTACGCCGAATTTTAGACATTTTCTTTTCCCGGTAGTCCATTGCTGTAAATGCTCTGTACAAGTTTTACATACGAGATGCGGGGCCCACGTTTTGTCCTGATCACCAAGCTTAACTCCAAAGTATCCAAGATACGCTCGCTTTACAAAGTCAGTAATAGTTTGTCTGTTTTGTTGAAACATGTATTCTCCGCATATATAGCAAAACACATCAGGTTGATTTACATAACTTCTTCTTGAACTGGAACCTGAACTCATTTTAATTCTGTTCAATAACACAAAAACACTCTTAACATAAAATAACACGCCGAATTCGATCTACTCTCATTAATAAGAACGCACAAACTGACGAGACTTACCCGAGTTAGGTGATTAAAAGGGTCAGTTCAGGTACCTGATAGGCTATGGTTCCACTATTTATAGATTTACCTGGAATTTACTCAATTACAGACTGACAATAAAAACCATTGTACCTACATTAATGAATATATAATAATTTTAGAACTCTCATAAATGAATATACTGAATAAAAACCACATTGGTAGATAAGTTGATGTATCTAAAAAAGTAGAGCTGATAGAGAAAAACGGATTGCATGTATAGATTTAGCGTCCCAAATATAGTTAAAATCAGCTCTAAAATCCCAGGCACCAAAACAAAAATTTTTTTTGTTGCCCTGTGTTATTTGGGGGCACGGCAGTGCCCCCGCCAAGTCGAGCAGCCACTCACGGCACTTTCTACCCCCCTGTAACTTCGTTGTGGATAAAGCTAGAGGTCTGAATTTTCTAAGAGGACATACTATACTAGCTATATTCCTAAATTACCTACTATTTATGCCTTATAGTTTACGAACTGTCGCCAGTCGAAGTTTTTTAATTTTGTCACTGATAGTTTACGAACTGTCGCCAGTCGAAGTTTTTTAATTTTGTCACTGACACACTCACCGATCATCAAAATTCTAAGGTACTTCCAGCAGACACACAAATTTCAAATTTTGAATTTAGTTAGTGTTTAGCCTATAAAGGAAGAAAAAACTGAAACATCCCGAAATTTCAGTCCCGTTTTCTAAATTGTACAGTCACTTAAGCCAAAAAAGAGGGCCAACCTCGGAATAAGAGATAATAAGCTGTAAACTTGTATAAACCTTTATTTCGGCATTCTAAAAGTTGTCTGAAAAGTCTCATAAAATCTCATGTCCACGTCTTAAGATATTCAAGGTCAAAGGTCACAAAAATCGGGGTTTTTCGCAAATATCTCGCTCAATGATATTTGCATCTATTATGAAAATTGTAGAGCATAAAATTCTCTACAAATTTTGTTCTAAACATTTTTTTATACGCTTAACCGTTTTTGAGCCAGCTCACATAAGAATAATCTACTATTTAGAATACTTTATTCTTAAGTTCACTGTTTAGACTTACTTAGCAATCGAAGTAGTAGATTATTCTTATGTGATTATGTTGCCGTGCGATTGCTAAGTCATTATATTTATTATAGAAATAAAGATGTCTAATATTGATACGGTCACTATAAATGTTGTTAGGTAACTAAATAGATAACAATGTATGACAAAGTTGTTGAATAGGTGCTTCCATGGACACTAACTAAAATAACTGACTTGGTTTTACATGAGATCTCACAACTTTTTGTGGTGGAAGGACTGCTTTACGAAACTTGGCAGTTTTTTACATTTTATGTTGTTTTAAAATACCTTTAAACAATGTCTCAAATTAGTCTCCTATTAATTTTAGTAGCTTCAGTTATAACAGTAAAAGATTTGAATAGGCTTAATTTAGGTTGAAATTTACAACTAAAATCAAACTACCTGTTGCATAAATCACAGAACTACATCTAAAGCTTTAAAGGAGTTAGATTTTAGTTAAATAAATTGCATTTCAGATTTTAAACTCAATTTCCACAACGCTTCATGGCATCGACACAAAGCGACCGAAATTTCATCACTCTTCCATTTTATCATGCCTCTTTGAACATTTCATTTGAACGTAATTTTAAACGTATTGTACTTAAATTCATTTAGTGATATAATTTCATACGGATCTTTATCATTATGAATATGTTTACGCTTTGTAGAGATTTTCAGAAATTTTATTTTGTTCTACTTATTGCCTAAAGAGTGAGCCTATCTACTGGCAATTGTTAAAAACGACTAAACCCGGAATAATAAGAAATATAAGTCGATTATTTCTAGCATTATTTCAAAAGAAAAAACGCAAAATTTCGGTAATTGGGGCACCTGTTGCTTTCCGCACTTGATTAAATCTCTTCCGAAAGATATGGGATAATAGGCATTGCATCAACACCATACGAATGTCTAACCTGATAATATAGGACACGCAAAGCTGCAGTATGACTATAGATGAACGATGATACAGCGTGAATTGGGCAGCATACGTAAATGACTTGCAACATACTCTCCACCTAATTTCCGTCTGGTTAGTAAATCGAGTATTATTCAAAACAAGTAGAGATTTTTCAGTCTGAATTGAGACTTGTCGACTGCAGAGAGTAAATGTAAGGGTTTTCCACAGCTGTATCTATTCGTTTTTTTTTTCTGTGAAATACTTAGTCGTGAACCCAACAGATGGCAGTAATCGATGCTAATTTCTTCAAAAGTTAATTCTCCACAGCTTAAATTGTGCCAAGTTTTAGAATTTTGTAAATTTAAGAACAAATGGTGAGCATTATAACGCTTATTTCACGTGGAAGGCACTTTTATCCTCTGTTTAGACCGTGTTAGTTTTGGAGTTTTAGAACAGCCCAAGTTATTAGCCAAATCCGTCATAGTTTTTGATATATCTATTTGCTACTGCTATGGATGTACAGGGTGAGTCAACGATAGAGTAAAGTTCCTTATCTCATTTGTTTCGGGAATGACGAAAAAAATGTTAAATACAATAGTTTTAGAGAATATTAAGGTGCACAGTTTAAAATTATTTTTGAGTATACAGGGTGCGGCCAATGTAACAAATTTTTTTAAATGGAACATTCTATTTTCTAATTTATTTTTAAATTCTGTGTAAAATTTTATAACTTTTTTATTATTAATGTTATATACCTAAACCTAGTAGTTTTTTCTAATATTTCAATTTTTTTAAAAGAATACTAGTTTTCAGTTTTGTAAAAAATTGCCATTAGTGCCATTGTTTCTGAAGGTGGAATACTCATAATTGGTACGAGCATTCTATAGAGATGAAAAGAAAGATATAGGTAAAGGAATTCCACTTAGATGCTACAGTTGTTAATAAATTTATACATTTCGTCTATTTTAAATTGAAAAATTTCGAATTTTTTAAGTGACACACCCTGTATATTATTATTTTTTCTGATAGATTTTACAAAACCTTCCAACTTTTATTAAGTATGTCATATACCTATTTCTAATAGTTTTCGATTTATTTTGAATTTTTCAATTTTTACCCTTGTTAGTACACTTACGCTATAACATCATAGTTGCCAAGACAAAACAAAAATGTAGGCATTGTCAAATTTTGACATGTCTATTAAGCAAGTAAAAATAGTTTAATTTGTTGTAATAAATAACGTATAAAGGTAATAGTTATGGATTTTCCTGAAAATTAATTAATTGATATGGCTGAATTATCTCAGCTTATTAAAGAAGTTGATAACTCTGAAATGGAACAAATGTGGATTCAACAAGACGGAGCTCCCGCTCATTACCACCGGGAAGTTCGGGAATTTTTAAACGATCTTTACCCACAAAAATGGATCGGTAGGGATCGATTCATTCAGTGGCCTCCTCGATCATGTGACTTAACACCTTTAGACTTCTTTTTATGTGGCTACATTAAAGATCGTGTTTATGTGAATCCCCCTACAACACCAGTGGATATGGAAAATAGGATACGGGATGCGTGCAGGACAATAATGCCTTTTATGCTAAGAAAAGTGAAGGAAAATATAATAAACGACTAAACATGTGTATTCAAGTAGACGGGCATATTTTTGAACATTATATTACGTCATAATAATTAATCATTAGGTAAGTTAAACTATATTAAAATTATTATTAACTATTTGTTTATGTTTTCACAATAAGGTAAGTGTATTAAAAACAAGGGTAAAAATTGAAAAATTCAAAATAAATCGAAAACTATTAGAAATAAGTATATGACATACTTACTAAAAGGTGGAAGGTTTTGTAAAATCTATCAGAAAAAATAATAATATTTTTTTAAAAAATTTGAGATTTTTCAATTTAAAATAGTCGAAATGTATAAATTTATTTTGAACATCCTGTAGCATCTAGCTCAAATTTCTTTTTTTTTTTCGTCTCTATAGAACGCTCTTACTAATTATGAGTATTCCACCTTCAGAAACGATGGCAATTTTTTACAAAACTGAAAACTAGTATTTTTTAAAAAAAATGAAATATTGGAAAAACTACTAGGTTTAGGTATACAACATTATTAATAAAAAAGTTATAAAATTTTACGCAGAATTTGAAAATAAATTAGAAAAAAGGCTGTTCCATTTAAAAAAACATACGTTATATCGGCCACACTTTTGGAAGTTTGGAGTATACTCAAAAATAATTTTAAACTGTGCACCTTAATATTCCCTAAAACTATTGTATTTAATATTTTTTCGTCATTCCCGAAACAAATGAGATAATGAACTTTACTCATCGTTGACTCACCCTGTACATGTTGAAGAAGCATGAAACTTCAGAATTAATTTTCTTATTGGTTATAGACGACCGCCATTTATCATTATTTTTCTGCAGTTGTCTTTAGACAACGATTTATTGGTGTCAATGTATTAAACGATTTTCATAACATCCTGTATCTATTTCTTTTGCAAAGATAATATTTTAGTCGGCGAACGCCACTTTTGCGTAAGTTTGCGTATTAAGCATTAATTACAGATTGCTTACATTTCTTGTGTTTTTTGTTTAGAGCGACAACAGCAACGACAACTTGCTAATTAAATTTTCTCTTATATGCCGGTAGTCAATAGATTAGAAAAATAAATTATTTTGTGTCTGTTTATAATTTTTAATGTTCCGTACGGAACACTTATGGGATAACTTCGGTGTCTATCCGTCAAACCCGATTTTCTCCGAAACTTTTTGACATAGAAATTTTGAAATTTGACGAAAATATAGGAATTGATGGCCCAATCAGACCCATGTAGTTTTCAAGGTTAAATTTTGACTTAAGGAGTTAGTTTTTGGGGGTGAAATCGGAAGTAAAAAAAAATAAGTTACCAGCGAGTGGGATATCAAATGAAAGGTTGTGAAAACATGAATACAAAAATATATATGATGTAATGCTGACGCACGCTTTTCTTTGTATTATTTTTTAAAAAAATGGCCAAAAATCTATGTCCCCTACCCCACCTCAAAAAATACTGATCAAAAAATTTTGGAAAGTTTCTGGAATAGTCTAAATAAAGTGTAGATTGAGCGAAAATATTCACGAGAGTATTACCTTTGATAATTTCTCTGGTATAAAAGAAAATCTATGTGGTATGACAGAATGGTGAAGCTTTAGAAAGTTGAGAATTTAATCGGGACTAAGAGCTACGAAATATCACTACGTATTCGATGCAATCAGTAATATTATGATGACTGGTGACCAACGGATAGGTATCGAAGACAAAAGAATTTTATTTTATTTGTTTATAATTAAACTAATATTTAGGTAGTAAATGTTTGTTTTAAACTCTTACTACCAGATTCTAGATTGAGCTAGATTCGTTTATTGTGTATTAGGTAGCTAACTTTAATTTTAAAGGGAACCACTGTACGGAACACACTTGCACTTGACCGGTAGTGGGTTTGACTTTTTTTTAATTTTGATTTTACCCTTTAATAATTTATTTCTAAGTAAGGTTAACAGCAAAATGTATGATTCACTAGTATACTCGTAACCAAAATGGAACAAAGCTCCTTGTAAATATTTTCACCTTATCAACAGACCATTGAAACCTTTAATATCAGTTAGTTCCAAGCATATGTTCGACGGCTTGTTTAAAAGCTATACTTCAAATAACGAGTATTGTATAACGGGTACATTAAACACAAAATTGACGTTGAAAGCAAGTCTAAAATAATTATTTCACAGCTATTGTGGCCACATTTACTAATGCTTTAACGGCACGTAATATTAGTAGTTTCTATATACACAAGATTGGTATTAAACTTGAACAAAGGATTTACTAACTTGCAATTAGTGTTAAATCTGTACGATACCAGTATAAGATTTATACCTTATAACTGATATTTTATTAAAGGTGTAGAAGTCTTACTATGCTGTTACTATTGCTTGCCGAACACATTATTTGTTTACCTCTCGTACTGGACGGAAGTATTGTATTCGCGAAGAAACCAGACTCTGAGATTTTTGCATTTATTTTCGTTTTTACGGTCTCCATAACCCAGTTTTCTTAGGTTTACGATATTATAATACATTTTGTACAACCCGAAATTGCTGAACATGGTAGATAGTTCTATGACGTGTCTTGGTATAATATGTTGTTTATATCCTGTGCGGATTCAAACCTGAACTGAGCTGGCCCAACTTTATCTTTTTTTGGCATAGCACACGTCTTGCAGCGCTGCAGGACCAACACGTGTGCGGAAAAAGCGATTTAAGTTGTTCTGGAATCGCTGTAAATTGTACTCGTTGGGAAATATAGTCCTGAACACATCATTCCGAAGGGATGAGGTTCTCCATATAAACGACTGCTTAAAAAGGGTTCTACGAGGAGTGACAAGTTGAACTTTATACTGATGTGGAGTATTAGCGCGATGTGTATTTCTGGCATGCACCGCTTTGGGAAGAATTAAGCGAGCTACATCCATCGAACAATTTAAGCTTTGTACAGAATTAACAATTAACGCCTAGCAAATTTGAACAACGATGCTAGAGAAATGGAGTGCCCCGACATAAATATGTCGGATTTAGCAACGTTAACATTCTTAGGAAAAAAACGACCACCTAGGTTTTTGTAGCATTAAATTCTACTTGGTTGCTGTCAACCCAAGAGAGGTCTTTATTAAGTTAAACGACTTCCAGCTATCTACTGATACTGGCATGAGCAGTCGATGCTCATGCAAATGAGTGAAGAAATAAGTGTATTAACCAGTAAATCGTTAATGTAAATGAGAAAGAAAGTACGAGACAGTATGGAGCCTCGGGGTACACCGGCGCTGATAGTGAAGGGTTAGAAAAAAATCTGTCGACCGTCACTAGTAAAGAACGCTGTCTAGGGAAACACGAAATGTGAAACGTGAAAAATATCTTTTTTGAAATCCCCAAAGTTTAGAGACCATTAGTTTTTATTATTTTACTTAATTAAACAAAAGTAGTGATATTTTTATGTTGTATATTATATCTAATTTTTAACGTGCATCTTTTTTTTCCTTGTTTTTAACGTTCACCTCCCAGCCTGAATAGGAATTTATACCTTTTTTCTATACCATATACATATATCAAAAAGGATGTCGATAATATCCGTCAGCTTTATCCAAGTACACTGTCCTACAGGGATTGGAATTCTGGACCCTCCGTACTGTATGCCATATAGCATGGAGCTAAGGTCGCCACGTCTGATATCTTTAATGCAATTCTTACTATGAAATTTGTAACTGCTGAAAAGAAACACCTTGTTTGTTATTTATTTTGAAGCACTGAAGAGGTTTGTTGTATATTTAAAAGCATCAGCTATTTGTAGTAAAATAGGTATTAGTAAATTCACTTGGTTAGTCAGACAGTGACGATGATTTTGAATTACAATTTTAAAGCATTTTTGTCTCTGTTTATTAATATTTTTCTATAATTACTGTTGCTGATTGAGGTGACAAACAAGTGTTTGTCTTTTAAACGCACCAAATAAACACCTCAAATAGGGATTATAATATATTGTGGGGATTTTATAATATCAACGTTGCCGAAGTTCGAAAATACACGTTTGTATTTTACATTACTTTTACAGTACTGCAACTGCGCTATAGTGCTGCTACCCATTACTGTTACTCATCGAGGTCAGTGTAAGTTAACTTCGATTATCGCTGACATATTCGAATATCATTTTCTTTTGCACTCTTCTTCAGTAACACATAATAATAAAAACCGGTCAAGTGCAAGTTGAACTTGCACAATTAGTGTTCCGTACGTTGATTGTTTTTAAAATAAAAATTTTTGTTAGGGTGGTATAAAATGATCAGTGACTTCACAAAACACACCCCAAATGAGTTTTCAACAAAGTTTGTTTCCAATCTTTACTGAAAACTGGTGACCTTGAAATTTTGTTTTTTTTATATACCAGATAAATTATTAAAGGTAATGATAATTTTCGTTCAATCTATACCCCGTGGAGAATATTCCAGAATTTTTTCAAAATTTTTTGATCAGTACTTTTCGAGATAAGGTAGGGGACAGCGATTTTTCACGATTTTTTAAAAGTAATACGAAAAAAAGTGTGCGCAAATATTACATTATATATATATTTTTTACTCGTGTTTTCTCAAGCTTTCATTTGACACCACACTCGATGACCTAGTAAAAACATTTTTTTTTCACTTCCGATTTTTCACCCCTCAAAATGAATCCCTTAAGTCAAAATTTATGTTACGGTGATATAAAATGATCAGGGACTTCACAAAACACACCCCAAATAAGTTTTCAACAAAGTTTATTTGCAATCTTTACTGAAAATTGATGACCTTGAAATTTCTGTTTTTTTATATATACCAGATAAATTATTACAGGTAATGCACTCGTGATAATTTTCGTTCAATCTACACCCTGTGGAGAATATTCCAGAATTTTTTTCAAAATTTTTTGATAAGTACTTTCCGAGATAAGGCGGGTGGACAGCGATTTTTTCGCGATTTTTTAAAAATAATACAAAGAAAAGTGCGCGTAAGTATTACATTATATATATATTTTTTTACTCGTGTTTTCACAAGCTTTCATTTGACACCACACTCGATTACCTAGTAAAAAAAATTTTTTTTCACTTCCGATTTCACCCCCCAAAACTAACCCCTTAAGTCAAAATTTAACTTTCAAAACTACATGGCTCTGATGAGGCCATCAATTCCTATATTACTACCAAATTTCAACTTTCTGTGACAAATAGTTTCGGAGAAAATCGGTGTGACAGACGGACAGACACCGAAGTGATCTTATAAGTGTTCCGTACGGAACACTAATAATAACACATAATAATAATACATTTGTCTTTAAAAAGAAAAACAACTATTTAAAAAAAAATAGGTTGATTTTTTCCTTCTCGACAAAATTATTTTTCCTTTATGGGATAACTTGGCTTTCGATGAAAACTTAAAATTAAATTACCTTATAGAAGGATTATAAAACCTGTCAATTTATGTCCATTAACTTACTAACTTTCACATTTTTCTTCTCTTTATTGGCTTAGGTGGTAGAAAAATTAATCCAGTTTCCTATTTTCATAAAAATTCTAACTAATAAAAACAGGATTTGTCACGCTTGTCACAGGATAATTTAAAATTTATACAGATTTTAATAATTAATAGTTCTAACTTGAGACATACACAAAATTATGTAGAAAAAATTACCCTAAAAAGTTATATTAAATAAGTAACTGGAAAGTTGTTAAAGGAATAGTTACATTAAAACACGATTAATAATCTAAGGTGGTCTCAAAATTGGATAACTTCATCGACTGGGTAAAGATGGGCCAAATGTATTGTTAGAATTTTAAAATATAAAAGATTCTTCAGTTCATTTTCACCATCTCATTAAAAGCTTTACCAAATTCAGTGCCTAGTTGTCGCTAATAAGCGAAGAAAATAAATCATATTATACTTGTAATTAACGGTTGACTATTTTCTAAATTTGTATTTTAAAGGGTTATATATACCCATATATAACCAGTTATTAAATTAACAAAATACAACCACGGTATACGAAACGGTTTGTGCTACAAATTAGCAGTGGCCTGTTCAGTTTTCTTTACTGGGCTGCATGGACGTAGAATAAGATAACCTTTTGAGTAGATCGGGGTTTCAATTTAGACCACTATTTTCTACTTGTGATTTAATGGATTACTACTTCATGGTTTGTCTCTCGAGGGATGTAAAATGACTTTAACTAAACAAAATTATCAGTAAAATTTTAAATATAAAACAACACATTAACTAAATCTTATTCCGTAAAGGAAAACGATAATTTAAAAATCAAATAGTGCTTTTGATGTCTTAATAGGGATGTGATTAAAAACGCCAATTCTTACTCATCACACAATAATGATTTTTTATACAAATGATTTTTTTCGGGGGGAACCCTTATTCCATCTGTCGCCTAATTTTCACGGAAATAGGAGCTCAAAAATGAATCCTCCTGAGGTCGAATTTTCTATCTCCAACCCTGCCTATAATCAATGATATCACAGCCCCACAAAAAAAAAAGTGGGGTATACTTTTGATGCGATATATCAGATCCGTAGTATATTTGCCCGCTGATCACGAATCTGACGTCAGAATATCGCCATCACATCTCAATTTTTTTCTAACCTCAAAAAAATAGGTAAAAATTAGTAAAAATTAAGAAAAATATACTCTTAAAAAATTGATTCAAGCTTTTTCATGAATCCAAAGATGTATTAATATGTATTCGGACACGCTAAGCTAATATTCATCGGTTGGATTGAGCCATACAGTTCTGTTTTCTTTCTAACCTCAATAAATCAGACAGATATAGTGCTTCTCGAATGCAAAAAACGAATTCAAATTAAAATTCAACCGATCCTTACCAAATTTGGTACACGGGGATTTTTTGGGTCGCTGATCACGAATCTGAGGTTGGATTTGCAAAATTCAAGATGGCAGATGTTTTTCGCGCCATTTTGAACGCCGAGAAAATTCATCGGTCGATTTTTATTCTTCTACCTGCATCCAGGGCACCTCCACGTGGTGACGGTGGGCAACGGTGTTACTCCACTAGCCGGCAGAGTCCCTGGATAACGGCTTAGATGCCGTCATGGCAGGTAGAAGAAAGAGAATTACGATGCAGGGACTCGGAAACCCAGTATCGGCGGTTGGTCAGGGTGGGAAAGCGGGCCCGCAGCCGTCGTCATCCAGCGACCGTAGCTCTTCATGTGTGGGTGACTTGGCTCATATAGAGTATAATGCTACGAGAAAACGGTCTCACAGTACAAGGACTTTTTCATAAGTGCGATAAAAACAGTGATTCATTTTGTTATATTTGCTGTCAACACGTATTGAGTAAAATGGGGTCACCGATAACGGATAAGATTAAAACCTTATATAAGGATTGTTTTAACCTTGAAATACAGCACCAGGATACAGATTGGGTTCCCCACATCATTTGCAGTTCTTGCAAAATAATGTTGTACATCAATAAGAAGGCGATTAAATATTCCAGACCAGCAATATGGAATAGACCATACAGTGAAAATGATTGCTACTTTTGTATGAATGTTGTATCTAGGCATAACCGAAAAAATAAAAGCACTATTACTTATAACGATGTTTCGACAGTAACAAGACCAACTAAACTAATTCCGCCTCCTGAACCACTTGATGCTGATGTTATGGAAACAAATGATTTCACCTTATCAGTTCATGCCGAAAACATTGAGACTGTCGAAAAAGATTCAAACACTGTTACTAATGAATGTTCTAGTGACAACCTATCATATACTAGTGACACAGATAAAGAATTTCTACCATACAACCGTAAACCAGAACCAATACTCGTATCACAGTCAGAACTTAGTGATCTAGTCAGAGATTTAGGCTTATCCAAAGATGGTTCAGAGCATCTTGCTTCCTTTTTAAAGAAAATACATTTACTTAAGCCAGAAGCTACGATTTCTTATTATAGAAACAGAGATGAAGAATTTCGAAAATATTTCACAATGGACGAGGAATTGTCACTTTCATATTGTACCGATGTAAAAGGTCTAATGGATGAATTTCAAAATAACTCATACGATCCTGAAGAATGGAGACTGTTCATTGATTCTTCTAAACGGAGCATTAAGGCAGTTTTGCTGCATAATACCAACGTTTACGCTCCCATTCCGATTGCTCATTCCACAGTTATGGAAGACCAATATGAAAAAATGAAGCAGCTTTTGATAAAAATAAAATATGCTGATCATAACTGGAAAATTTGTGGAGATCTGAAAATTGTAACAATATTGCTTGGCCAACAGTCAGGGTTTACACTTTATCCCTGTTATAAATGTCTGTGGAATAGCAGAGACAGGGAACGTCATTATAAGAAAAAAATTTGGCCAACAAGAGAGTCGTTCACTCCTGGTGAAAATAATGTATTGTTTCCACCATTGGTAGATCCAGGAAAAGTTCTTATTCCCCCGCTTCACATTAAGCTTGGACTTATGAAGCAATTCACGAGAGCATTAGATACAAACGGCCCATGTTTCAAATATTTGCATAAAAAATTTCCGAAATTTTCTGAAGCTAAAATTAAGGCAGGCGTATTTGACGGGCCACAAATAAGAAAATTGGTTCAAGATTCATTATTTGTTACTAAAATGAATAAAGTTGAAAAAGCTGCTTGGCTTAGTTTTAAAGAAGTCGCAACAAACTTTTTGGGAAATAATAAAAGTCCTAAGTACAAAGAAATAGTCGAGAAAATGGTAAAAAATTTTCAAACATTCAAACAAGTCCTCAAAAGCGTTTGGGCAGAAAGCCTTTGAATAGGTCATTCGCGGAAAAAAGAACAAGATACAGCCAAAAAAAGGAAAGTTAGGCGCGGGTCTAACCTTCGCAATTTTAGGGCTTAAGGGTCTACTATTTGAGAGTATATGGTTTAAAAGTCCTGGTTTTGAGTTTATTGGGTCTCATTTTTAAAGTTACAGGGTTATTGAGGTCTATTTTTTGAGGTTACAGGGTGTGGGAGTCTAAGGTTTAGGGTTTAAGAGTATCAGGTTTGAGGATTCCCCAACTGTATACCAAATTTGGTAGGAATCGGTTGGTTTTCAAAAATTTTGTCCGCCATCTTGGATCCGCCATTTTGAATTTTGCAAATCCGACCTCAGATTCATGATCAGCAACCCAAAAAACCCCGTGTACCAAATTTGGTAAGAATCGGTTGAATTTTAATTTGAATTCGTTTTTGCATTCGAGAAGCACTATATCGGTCTGATTTATTGAGGTTAGAAAGAAAACAGAACTGTATGGCTTAATCCAACCGATGAATATTAGCTTAGCGTGTCCGAATACATATTAATACATCTTTGGATTCATGAAAAAGCTTGAATCAATTTTTTAGGAGTATATTTTTCTTAATTTTTACCTATTTTTTGAGGTTAGAAAAAAATTGAGATGTGATGGCGATATTCTTATATTACGGTTCTGATATATCGCATCAAAAGTATACCCCACTTTTTTTTTTGTGGGGCTGTGTATTCATTTGATCCTCGCGTCTTGCCACTGGAAACGTCACTGTTTGCGAGGAAAAAATAAATTTATCAATTTATATATATATATATATATATATATATATATATATATATATATATATATATATATATATATATATATATATATATATATATATATATATATATATATATATATATATATATATATATATATATATATATATATATATATATATATATATATATATATATATATATATATATATATATATATATATATACATATCATCATTCTTCTCGGCCACTCCTGGACATAGGTTTCTCCCACGCTCCTCCATTCGTCCCTATTCTGAGCCAACACCAATATTTTCTACCTGTTCTGCGCACGTCGTCTACTCATCTCGTTCACGATCTTCCTCGTCCTAGGCCACCAAAAGGTTATTCTTGATATCCATTATATATATATATATATATATATATATATATATATATATATATATATATATATATAAAGAGTGTTTTTTATAGGGGTATAAAACTTTAAGTTGGCAACACTTTTTTAACTGGCGGCCATTTTGTCAGCTGTCAAGTGATTTATGTTTAGTTTGGTTTGGCATTTCAACATGAATAGACTGACGCCTGAACAACGCTTCCAAATTGTGCAAATTTATTTTGAAAATCATGGTTCTGTTCGAAATACGTATCGCGCACTACGTCCATTTTACGGTCAACATAATCGTCCATCAGAGCAATTAATTCGATTAACTATGGAACGTTTTCGCACCACGTTTACTCTAAATGATAATACGCAGCCACAGAGACGTCGTACAGTGCGAGCAGAAGAAGTCATTGCTGCTGTAGAGCGTAGCGTAGAGGAAGACCCGAATCAGTCTATCCGCCATCGTGCACAGGAATTGGATATGTGTCCATCCACTTTATGGAAGATTTTGCGGAAAGATCTTGGTTTGCGTGCTTACAAAATCCAACTCGTGCAACAATTGAAGCCACACGATCACCTATCAAGGCGTAGATTCGGTGAATGGGCCCAAAACAAGATTGCCGTTGATCCCGATTTTCATAAGCGAATTTTGTTTAGCGATGAAGCTCACTTTTGTTTGAATGGATACGTCAATAAACAAAACTGCCGTATTTGGAGTGACGATAATCCTCAAGTGTATGTTGAGACACCGTTACATCCAGAAAAACTGACTGTTTGGTGTGCTTTATGGGCTGGTGGAATCATTGGTCCGTACTTCTTTAAAAACGATGCTGGTCAGAACGTTACAGTCAATGGTGACCGCTATAGAGCCATGATTACTGACTTTTTCGTTCACCAATTGAACAACCATGATGTGCAGGAGCTGTGGTTTCAACAAGTCGGCGCAACATGTCACACAGCTCGTGCCACAATTGATTTATTGAAGGAAACGTTTGGTAACCGCATAGTTTCACGTTTCGGACCCGTGAATTGGCCTCCAAGATCGTGCGATTTAACGCCGCTAGACTATTTTCTGTGGGGATATGTGAAGTCGCTAGTCTACGCCGATAAGCCCGAAACGATTGACCACTTGGAGGACAACATTCGCCGCGTTATTGCCTATATACGGCCACAAATGTTGGAAAAAGTCATCGAAAATTGGACCTCCAGATTAGACTACGTTCGAGCCAGCTGTGGCGGTCATATGCCAGAAGTCATATTTAAATTATAATGCCAGAAGATTATCTTTCGAATAAAGTAAATTTCATGTCAATTTAAAAAATTCCTCTTTGTTTTATTCCATTTCAAAGTTCTATACCTCTATAAGAAACACCCTTTTATATATATATATATATATATATATATATATATATATATATATATATATATATTATATATATATATATATATATATATATATATATATATATATATATATATATATATATATATATATATATATATATATATATATATATATATATATATATATATATATATATATATATATATATATGTATATATATATATATATATATATATATATATATATATATATATATATATATATATATATAATATATATATATATATATATATATATATATATATATATATATATATATAAATATATATATATATATATATATATATATACATATACATATGCATACATACATATTCTGCTCTGTTCCACAAAAATACGATATTCGTCTAATTATATAGTTACCGACGTTAATATGCACACTTTCTTGACACTATGGTGAATTTATGTTAATTTTTGTGAACATTTTATTATTATTTTGTTTGCTAACAGGAAATATTGTATCCATAAAAAGATTAAATTTTCGCATTTCCTCACGTTTCTGGATCCCTAGACCACAAAAATATAGTCTATTATTTTCGTCGGTCTGTCGCTGTGCTGGTACAATAATCTATATCTATATACATATATATATATATATATATATATATATATATATATATATATATATATATATATTACATTAAAATTTGTCGATGCATTACTTGATCGAGTAGCAGCAGCAGCAGGACCCCTTGAAAATGCCAATGAGATTTTGGTGAAACGTGATGCAAATTCTATTTAGCCGAATGGATTGAAACCCAGAATTTTAATGA
Organism: Pachyrhynchus sulphureomaculatus; assembly: GCA_019049505.1. Classification (NCBI taxonomy): domain Eukaryota; kingdom Metazoa; phylum Arthropoda; class Insecta; order Coleoptera; family Curculionidae; genus Pachyrhynchus; species Pachyrhynchus sulphureomaculatus. Next base: position 36,867,172 of record CM032450.1, read on the forward strand.
ATCACATTCCACCATCCGTGACAACCTCTATTGTAATATATATATATATATATATATATATATATATATATATATATATATATATATATACATACATACATATATATTATAAAACACAACGTCTCTCTGTGTGTCTCCACTTGTCAGTTTTTTTTTATTTCGTACATATGTTCTCTGGCCAGGTGTTAGTATATACTTTGTTACGTTAAGTAACATAAGGAATAAGCAGTAACGGTAATAGTGAATCAAGTCCAAAAAAAGTTTGGAAAAAAACATAAACCTTTTTCCGATGGTGTTCGTCTTTTTAACGCACTGCCCGATAGTGTTAAGAACGTATGTAGTTTAGGGATATTTAATAGAAGATTGTTTAGTTACTTACAGTCAAATTACAAAATGTAACATTGTTTATATTTGAAAATGTACTAGCCAAGTGCTAAATAAAGTATTTATTTATTTATATACAAACAACAACCAACAGATGGTCAAATCAGCAACGTCTAGATCGTTTGCTCACAACATCTGGATAGAGATATGCAAGGGACGTAATTGGCTGCCCTTCAAAGAAATTAACTACTGAGGTCCCAGACCAAACTAGTGGTGGATCTGATCACCGACCACTGAGGAACCATTTACACAAAAAGGGGTATCTACAATGGTCCCGCGACATGCAGACTATGTGGTAAAGAGGAAGAAATTTCTATGCACATCCTATATGAATGTCTTGCTTGAACTCGGAACAGATATAAACTGTTCGGAGACCTACATCCTGGCGATAAGTGTTCGTTTAAATGGTTCTGTTCATTTCTAACACTACTCACGTGAAAAAGACCACTGCATCAATATTGGATGCTATATAGACACAGTCACAGTAACGAGTTATATATATATATATATATATATATATATATATATATATATATATATATATATATATATATATATATATATATATATACATATATGTGTGTGTTACTATAGAGGTTTCTACGGATGGGGGAATGTAATTCATTAAAATTCCGGGTTTCAATCCGTTCGTCTAACAATGAATTTGCACGACATTTCGCCAAAATCTCATTTGGTATTTTCAAGTGCTCCCGCTGCTGCTGCTACTCGATACTGTGATCTTGCTGATGCTGCCGCTCGAAGCAAACTCAGTTAGCTGCAGAAACCAGGAATTTTAATATATCTATATCTACACTCCTGGACAAAATTAACGCAACAATATATTAAATCATACAAATCTTTATAATGAATTAATTTTAATAATTTTTTATGAACATTGGTTACACTAAAAGTTAGAAAAAACTTATTCGGATACTTTAAAAGTGAATTAGCTACCAAATTTCTCTATAAGATTCGAATTAAAATTATTCTTAAGACCTAATAACAAAATCGTTGAAATTATGTAATAATGAAAAAAATAAACTGGGACACTAGTAGCAAAATTAATGGTGTAACTGGGACACTAGTAGCGTGTGTTGCCTCCTCTACTTCGGATGACAGCGTTTATGCGCCTAGGCATGCTTCTAATTACATTTTGGATAAAATCTTGAGGAATTTGCTCCCATTCTGTGATAACTACATTTTCAAGTTCCCTCAGGTTTCTAGGTGCAGGTATATGACGTTTCACATTTTTCTTAAGGTGATCCCATACATGTTCTATCGGATTCAGATCCGGGCTTTTTGGTGGCCGTTGCATAATCGGTATATCAACTTGATTAAGATAATCGAGTACCTCCCTAGCCACGTGAGGTCGAGCGTTGTTTTGCATAAACAGGAAATTGGGCCCCACAAAATGACCAAAAGGCATCACATGTTCTATTACAATATTCTCAAGATAGTAGTCAGCATTCATGGATCTCGTACGGACAGGAACTCACTCTGTTCGAGCATCATAGCAGATGCCATCCCAGAACATAACAGAGCCACCGCCGAATGGAATCCTTGCAGAGATATTGCAAGGAGCAAACCTCTCTCCTGGTCTTCGCCATACTCGCTTACGACCATCTGGATGTTTTAGACTAACCCTAGTTTCATCTGTGAAGAAAACTTGTTTCCAGTCATCCACAGACCAGTTTTCGTAATTTCGAGCAAAACGTAACCTGGCAACTCTGTTCTCTCTAGTAAGCAAGGGCGCAGTGGCTGGTCTCCTACTGTTTAATCCAGCTTCATTTAACCGTCTTCTAACTGTTTTAGAAGAAATCGTGACATTGCGAGCAGCTTCGAGTTCGTTTCTTATTATAGAACTAGTGACAGTCCTGTTTCTTAAAGCATATTGTCTTATAAAACGTCCATCTAGGTCGCTAGTGCATCGTTTTCGCCCTAGCCTTCTAGAATAAGTTCCTACTTCATTCAAGCGTCTTACCATACGACTTATTGTCGAACGATGTTTGCCTAACAAATTGGCAACATAACTCTGACAATATCCCTCGTCCAATAAAACTGAGGCTCGCACTACCTCGTGTTCAGTTAAATTCCTTGTTCGATTCATTTTTCTAATTCTTCGGGGTCAAAAATAAAACAGTCTACCACAAAAACGTATTACTTCGAAAAAGGGAACAATTTATAAGCTGCTTTTAAAGAAAATCTATCGCATTATTACAGAAAATTGTTTATCTTCTAAAAAAATTCTTTAAAACTGTAAATCTAAACGAATTGTTTTGATTTCTGTTATGAACAACGAAACAAAATATGCATAGCCTACTATTCAAATACTCGATAAACTTTAAAACTGACATAAGAAAAAGATAAATTAATTTTCAGATTGTTGCGTTAATTTTGTCCAGTAAGTTTATATCTATGTACATATATATATATATATATATATATATATATATATATATATATATATATATATATATATATATATATATATATATATGTATGTATATATATATATATATATATATATATATATATATATATATATATATGTATGTATATATATATATATATATATATATATATATATATATATATATATATATATATATATATATATATATATATATATATACTTTCACGTCCAGTCAATTACTCTGACCTTAAAAAACACTGACACACAGTATGTTCACGTGTTATTAAATTTAAAGCCTTCGTCGCTACAACGACCGTCTTCTAAAAATTTATGTAATTAAACTTGAGAAACCTATAGAAAAAGAAAATAAATGACCTATAAGGGCTCTTAATCTTGAGTACAATGGCTCCCAAGATATTTTTCTGCGCCAAACAGCCAAATAAAGACAGTCCAATAAGCGGACACGTGTCGATAGCACAAGTAGGAAGGAAATATATTCTTTTATAACGCAACGGCCTTTTCACGTAAATCTAATTATTTTCGCAGAAACTTTTAATAACATTTCTTTTGTTTTCTAACTCTACTTCCAGTAAAGCTAATTTCAAGTCGTCATCAGTGCCAAAACTTAAATTATCGATCCTCTCTTTGCTTTGTCTCTATATTCTTGTTTGCCAATTCTACGAGGCATGTTTTTTAAGTAAGTACCGTTTTGGAATTAAAAAAAGACGTGCAAAGATATCGCTATAATTTAATTTTTACATGAAAGCCTGTACCTTAATCTACTTTTCTACATAATTTCCGTGAATATTGAGGCACTTGTCATAACGTGGCACCAGTTTTTGAATACCCTCCTCATAAAATTCTGCCGCCTGAGAAAAAAGTTCTCGGTCACAATGCGATACAAAACACTACGAGAATATTGAGGAAAGCAGTCGCACAATGATGAAATTGTAAAGCGTCTGTTTTCTCTCACCTTTTCGTCCACTTTCTGCACCAAATCTTCATTAACGACCGAAGGACGCCCACTCCGTTCTTCATCATGCACATTTGTGCGGCCATCTTTAAATGCTCTCACCCATTTCCTTACCATTCCATCACTCATAATGTTTTGTCCGTAAACTTCACAGATCTCACGATGAATATCGATCGGTTTTACGCCTTTAGCACTAAGAAATCGTATAACAGCCCGTACTTCACAATCGGCGGGACTCACGATTGTCGGAGGCATCTTAAACACTCAGTAAACAACGTATACAATGAAGAATCAGACTGTAATGGCGTCAGTGCGTAGACATGAGATGTAGGTTACCAGCGCGCATGCGCGGAACGCCGACCGTATCGCTGCGGCGGCGGAATCGCAAAACGGTACTTACTTAAAAAACATGCCTCGTATATACCGACAAAACTTTTATAGGTTTTTATCATTTACCAAGTATTTCTGAAATAGTATTATCTTGAAAGGTTTCTTTGATTTATATGAAAATAAAATAGAGAAAAGATTATGTAATATTTTAGTTTATATATATCATACTTTGAGCAAAAATTGTTCGTTATACCACAGAAAATATAAGAAACTCGACGGGGTACATTTTAACTATCCGGCGATGGCCAGCCGGCCGACGTATTTGTCATTCTGTAGCGACAGTTATGATTGCTGTACTTATAGCCTATATTAAACAAAAATATGTTTAATACGATATATACGAAGCAATTCCTCGAACCATATCCCCCACCTCACTAACTCCCTATATTTTCAAATAATTGAAAATAATTCGATTTTTAGATATAGTCCAAAAACCCTGAAAAGGATTTATAATACAATAGGTTTGAATTAACCCTTCCAACCTCCCCCTATATGTTTGAACACAATTAACTGAAAATAAGTTAATTTTCAGTTTCCTAGACTTCAAACACCGTGAAAAGGAAATTTAACACGATATATACGAAGTCATGTAACATCCTTCCCCACCTCAATAACCTCTTGTGCATTTGACCTTTTTTTTATGGGTCTAGCACACATGCTACAGGGAAGTCCCTAAAGCGCTCCAGTTTTTATACCGTTAAATTCCGCTTGGTTACTGTCACCCTAAGATAGAATTTCTTCCAGGTCTTTGTTAAGTTGAACGACCTCCTGCTGTCTGCGTTTATTCGCCTGAGTAGCCGATGTCCGAGCGTTCAAAGTTAATGAAGAGATAAGCGTACTGTCATCTGCAAAGCTATAGATTGGATTCCCGGTCTTTTCCAGCAGATCGTCATTGTAAATGAGAAAGAGAGTAGGAGATAGTATGAGGTCTTGGGGCACACCGGTGTTGATAGTGAAGATGTTAGAAAGAAATCCGTCGACCGCCACTTGTAAAGAACGCTCTCCGAGGAAACATGAGAGCCACAAACAGAACTTTTCAGACATACCATAAGAGCGTAGCTTAGCCAACAGTCCATTGTGCCAAACACGATCGAATGCCTTGGATATGTCAAGAGCAACCGCTCGAGATTCTCCAAAGTGTTCAACTGCGTTGTTCCAAACATGTGTTACATAAGTCAGAGGATTACCTGTTGATCTATGCTTACGAAAGCCATATTGGCGATCGCTAATAATGTTGAATTCTTCAAGATATTTTAGAAGATGCTGATTGATAACCTTTTCCACGACTTTCGATATTATTGGAAGCAGTGCGACTGGTCGGTAGTTATTTGGCAAGGTCTTCTTGCCTTTTTAGGTATCGGCTGAACTGTGGCACATTTCTAGCAGGAAGGAAATATTCCCTTTCTGTAGGATAGGTTTAAAAGTCTAGAGAAAACTGGTGTTAGTTTCCTCGCACAGTTTTGAGAACTATTGCAGGTATTCCGTCAGTGCCAGAAGCCTTTTTGGTGTCTAGCTTCATTAAAATACGCTTTATGATACGCTATCTGAAGACAACATCGGGCATCCTTGACTGCAATATGAGAATAGTAGGTGGTTTTTTTTCCTTGAAAATCGATAGTAGAATGTGAAGCAAAGAGTTTAGCCAACAAGTTCGCTTTCTCAACAGGTGTCGTAGCAATAGAAGTATCTGACCGTGTGAGTGGTGGTATGGTGGATTCGGTGAAATTTTGACTAACTGCCTTAGCGACTGCCCAAAAGGACCCTAAATAATAATCAAGATAAATAGCATTTTTTTTCCAAAACAATATTTTATTTCTCAACATAATCTTCATTTATCTCAATACATTTCGTCTAGCCAGATTCCAATTTATTTATTCCCTCAGAAAAAAAAAAATTGTTTCGGACTGTACATAATACCCGTTTGCAACACAGACCTTTTATTTGACAAAAATTTCTACCTCAAGCTAATTTTTGAGGTAAGGAAACAAAAATAATTCATTTGGGGCTGAATCTAGAGAATATGATAGCTGGGGAACGATTTCGGTACACGCCTGATGCACTTTTGATATTGCAACTGTCGATATGTGAACAAGGGCATTGTCCTCGTGAAAGGGCACTTTTTTGCGTGCTAAGTTTGGTCGCTTCTGCTTCATTTCACTATGCAATCGGTCCAAATACGTTTCGTAATAAGAACTGTTATGCCCTTTTCCAAACAGTCAAAACATGATGATACACTGTCAATCCCAAAAAACAGTCGCCATCACTATTCCCGCCGATAAAACTGTTTTCTCTTTTTTCGGTGCATTCTCGCTTTCGCCAAACTACTGTTTTGACTGCCGTTTTATCTCCGGGGTATAATGGTAGATCCACGTCTTATCGACAGTCACGAAACGTCGCCAGAAGTCTTTCGAATTACGCTGCAACTTTTATACCGAAACCCACCGCTTACTCAGCTTTTTCATTTTTAGAACTTCATGTATATTATGTATCTGTTTATGCCAAGCAACTTAGCAATCTCACTAAGCATAATGCGACGATCTTTCATCATAATACCATAAATTCTATCAACCATTTCTTCATAAGAAGCCTCAATGGGACGTCCTGAACTTGCAGCATCTGCATTACTCGTATCGCCACGTTTAAATTCATTTATCCAGTAACAAATAGTCTTAAGTGCTGATGTAGAGCCCCATAAACTTCCTCTAGTTCAGTGTCTATCTGGACCGGAATCCACTTTTTTAAATATAAGTGTTTTATCACTGCACCATACTCAGCTTTGAACACAACCGTTACAAGAATCAGTATTACCAACAAAAAGTCCGTTTGTCAAAATTTCCCGCCATTTTGTAGAAATTTACCAAATTTTTCAATCCACCCTGGTAGTCTACAAGAACTCTGAAAAGATCATATAAGTCGATATATAAGAAGCGATCTCTCTAATACCCCTTCTTCCACTACGTTATCGCTTTATATGATGACTGTAAGCAATTATGCTCATGGAATATTTTCGAACTTTCCCTTGGTTAGACGTTTGTTTTCGATCTGACGACCCATCTGACTGCGCCAGGGAGGTTTCCGATGTTATTTTGGCCGGTATGGAGGCTTACATCCCTTTTTCGAAGAAATGCCTTTCCAACGGCAAGCCTTGGTTTGACCGAAAATGCAAAGAAGCTGTTGCTTCTAAACATCTTGCATACCGACAATAGCGTGAAAATCCTAACACAATAAATCGTAACGCATTTGTTCGTGCCAGGAACAGATGCAAAGAAATTATCGACGAAACCAAGGAGGTACACAATCAACGGATTAGAAACAAACTTCTCGCCTGTCCCGGCAATTCAAGGTCCTTTTGGTCGGTCGCTAAGGCAGTTAGTCAAAATTTCACCAAATCCACCATACCACCACTCACACGGCCAGATAATTCTATTGCAACGACATCTGTTGAGAAGGCGAACTTGTTGGCTGAACTCTTTGCTTCACATTCTACTGTCGATTTCCAAGGAAAAACACCATTCCCATAGTGCAGTCAAGGATGCCGATGTTGTCTTCAGACAGCGTATCATAAAGCGTATTCTGATGAAGCTAGACACCAAAAAGGCTTCTGGCGCTGACGGAATACCTGCCATAGTTCTTAAAAACTGTGCGAGGGAACTAACACCAGTTTTCTGTAGACTTTTCAACCTATCCTACAGAAAGGGAATAATTCCTTCCTGCTGGAAATGTGCTACAGCTCAGCCGATACCTAAAAAAGGCAAGAAGACCTTACCAAATAACTACCGACCAATCGCACTGCTTTCAATAGTATCGAAAGTCATGGAAAAGGCTATCAATCAGCATCTTCTAAAATATCTTGAAGGATTCAACATTATTAGCGATCACCAATATGGCTTTCGTAAAAATAGATCAACAGGAGATCTTCTGACTTATGTAACACATGTTTGGAACAATGCAATTGAACACTTTGGAGAATCTCGAGCGGTTACTCTTGACATATCCAAGGCATTCGACCGTGTTTGGCACGATGGGCTGTTGGCTAAGCTACGTTCTTATGGTATGTCGGAAAAGTTCTGTTTGTGGCTCTCATGTTTCCTCAGAGAGCGTTCTTTACTAATGGCAATCGACGGATTTCTTTCTAACACCTTCACTATCAACGCCGGTGTACTACAAGGCTCCATACTGTCTCCTACTCTCTTTCTCATTTACATTAACGATCTGCTGGAAAAGACCGAGAATCCAATCTACAGCTTTGCAGATGACAGTACACTTATTTCTTCATTCACTTTGAACCCTCGGAGATCGGCCACTCAGACGAATATCCGCAGACAGCAGGAAGTCATTCAACTTAACAAAGACCTGGAAGAAATCCTATCTTGGGGTGACAGTAACCAAGTGGAATTTAACGCTACAAAAACCCAGGCGGCAGTTTTTTCTAAAAAAGTTAACGTTGCTGAACCCGACATAGTTATGTCGGGGCACTCCATTCCTCTAACATCGTCACTCAATTTGTTGGGCGTTAATTTGGGAGCAAATATGTCCTGGCATGAACATGTTGCAGGCATAGCAAGGAGAGCTTCTCAAAAGTTGGGAATATTATTTCGAACCAGAAAGCTTTACACTCCACAACAACTGTTAATTCTTTACAAAGCTCAAATTCGACCAACTATGGAATACTGCTCCCATGTGTGGAGCTCCGCTCCCAAACATACACTACATTTGTTGAATTCTATTCAGAGAAGAGCTGTTCGTCTGATTGGAGACCCGGAACTGACCGTCGGCCTCGATTCGCTGGAACATCGAAGAACGGTTGCCGACTTGAGCCTATTCTACAAGTACTTTCATGGAAAGTGTTCGAAGGATGTGGCCCGCTTAATTCCTCCCAGAGCGGTGCATGTTAGAAGTACACGTAGCGCTAATTCTTCACATCCGTATGAGGTTCAGCTTGTTACTCCTCGTACAATGCTTTTCAAGCAGTCTTTTATATGGAGAACATCATCCCTTTGGAATAATTTGCCCAGGACTGTGTTTCCCACCGAGTACAATCTACAGCGATTCAAGAACAACGTGAATCGCTTTCTCCGCAAATTATTCCAAAGGGATGATGTTCTCCATATAAAAGACTGCTTGAAAAGTGTTGTACGGGGAGTAACAAGCTGAACCTCATACGGATGTGAAGAATTAGCGCGACGTGTACTTCTAACATGCACCGCTCTGGGAGGAATTAAGCGGGCCACATCCTTCGAACACTTTCCATGAAAGTACTTGTAGAATAGGCTCAAGTCGCCAACCGTTCTTCGATGTTCCAGCGAATCAAGGCCGACGGTCAGTTCCGGGTCTCCAATCAGACGAACAGCTCTTCTCTGAATAGAATCCAACAAATGCAGTGTATGTTTGGGAGCGGAGCTCCAAACATGGGAGCAGTATTCCATAGTTGGTCGAATTTGAGCTTTGTAAAGAATTAACAGTTGTTGTGGAGTGTAAAGCTTTCTGGTTCGAAATAATATTCCCAACTTTTGAGAAGCTCTCCTTGCTATGCCTGCAACATGTTCATGCCAGGACATATTTGCTCCCAAATTAACGCCTAACAAATTGAGTGACGATGTTAGAGGAATGGAGTGCCCCGACATAACTATGTCGGGTTCAGCAACGTTAACTTTTTTAGAAAAAACTGCCGCCTGGGTTTTTGTAGCGTTAAATTCCACTTGGTTACTGTCACCCCAAGATAGAATTTCTTCCAGGTCTTTGTTAAGTTGAACGACTTCCTGCTGTCTGCGGACATTCGTCTGAGTAGCCGATGTCCGAGCGTTCAAAGTGAATGAAGAGATAAGTGTACTGTCATCTGCAAAGCTGTAGATTGGATTCTCGGTCTTTTCCAGCAGATCGTTAATGTAAATGAGAAAAAGAGTAGGAGACAGTATGGAGCCTTGAGGTACACCGGCGTTGATAGTGAAGGTGTTAGAAAGAAGTCCGTCGACTGCCACTCGTAAAGAACGCTCTCTGAGGAAACATGAGAGCCACAAACAGAACTTTTCCGACATACCATAAGAACGTAGCTTAGCCAACAGCCCATCGTGCCAAACACGGTCGAATGCCTTGGATATGTCCAGAGCAACCGCTCGAGATTCTCCAAAGTGTTCAATTGCATTGTACCAAACATGTGTTACATAAGTCAGAAGATCTCCTGTTGATCTATTTTTACGAAAGCCATATTGGTGATCGCTAATAATGTTGAATCCTTCAACATGTGTTATATAAGTCAGAAGATCTCCTGTTGATCTATGTTTACGAAAACCATATTGGTGATCGCTAATAATATTGAATCGTTCAAGATATTTTAGAAGATGCTCATTGATAACCTTTTCCATGACTTTCGATATTATTGAAAGCAATGCAACTGGTCGGTAGTTGCTATATTGTATTGACCTCCACTCGTTTCGTCTCCTTCCCCTAAAGAGATATCACTCAAAAATTACAAGTTCCCTTCCTACTTCAGATAGTATATGTTAATCAAATTTGAAGCCTATATCCAATTTCGTTCGAGAGTTATCTTGCCAAGAGAGAGACAGTCAGACATGGAATAAAGTGGGTTTTTTCAAGAATTCCCTTCAGGAAAGTAAGTAAAAATTTAAGATATTTTCACCCAGAAAGGCATTTTTTAATCGACCGTCAATTAGGTAAAAATAAACTAAACAACTTTTCTCTGTGTTTCTTCATCGGTATAATTTGTATAGTTCCTATAGTTTATCAAAAATTCCTTGAAAAGACGACAAAACATTCATATTCCCTGTGCGCTTCTGGTATTATTTTAGGACCTACATTTCTCATCTACAAAGTATAATACTTTATGTAAACACCAATGTTTTGCGTATGTATATGCGAAAGTGACCTATCCCATATTTTCATTTGGCATATAGGGATGATATAATAAATAAAATGTCATATTGTAGAGAGCTATTATTTATCCAGACTAAAATAAATATAGGTAATTCCCAGTTCTATGCTCATATGACGAAATAATTTAAATTTATCTATTTAAGAATAAATTTAATACAAATAATGAAAAGTCGCACACAGCGGGCTTGTTGCATGAAAATATAAAGGACTAGGGTCCCGACCTTTAGACAAACCAGTAGATAGCATACATACAAAAATGTTTCGCATTGAAAATCGACTTTAGAAAAAAATGTCGTACAAATATGGTTCTAATGTCCAGACGTTACATTAGAACCATAATACTGTAGGTATATTTTTTCGGAAGCCTTAAAGACCCAAACAAGTAGACGAAATGATCCTCCCTGCCAACTCTATTTAACCTAAAGATAATGTCAGTAAGGCGAAACTTTAACTTGGGATCCAAACCACACGATCCATAAATAATACTCGCAGTCCACTATTATTACGGCCCTGTTCTACACTTTCCGCTTACTGTGCGAATAACCTAACACCAGTTTTCTGTAGACTTTTCAACCTATCCTACAGAAAGGGAATATTTCCTTCCTGCTGGAAATGTGCCACAATTCAGCCGATACCTAAAAAAGGCAAGACGACCTTGCCAAATAACTACCGACCAATCGCACTGTTTTCAATAATATCGAAAGTCATGGAAAAGACTATCAATCAGCATCTTCTAAAATATCTTGAAGGAGTCAACATTATTAGCGATCACCAATAATATGGCTTTCGTAAAAATAGATCAACAGGAGATTTTCGGACTTATGTAACACATGTTTGGAACAACGCAATTGAACACTTTGGAGAATCTCAAGAGGTTGCTCTTGACATATCCAAGGCATTCGACCGTGTTTGGCACGATGGGCTTTTGGCTAAGCTACGTTCTTATGGTAGTCTGAAAAGTTCTGTTTGTGGCTCTCATATTTCCTCAAAGAGCGTTCTTTACGAGTGGCAGTCGACAGATTTCTTTCTAACACCTTCACTATCAACGCCGGTGTACCCCAAGGCTCCATACTGTCTCCTACTCTCTTTCTCATTTATATTAACGATCTGCTGGAAAAGACCGAGAATCCAATCTACAGCTTTACAGATGACAGTACACTTATCTCTTCATTCACTTTGAACGCTCGGACATCGGCTACTCAGACGAATATCCGCAGACAGCAGAAAGTCATTCAACTTAACAAAGACCGGGAAGAAATTCTATCTTGGGGTGACAGTAAGTAACCAAGTGGAATTTAACGCTACAAAAACCCAGGCGGCAGTTTTTTTCTAAAAAAGTTAACGTTGCTGAACCCGACATAGTGATGTCGGGGCTCTCCATTCCTCTAACATCGTCACTCAGTTTGTTGGGCGATAACTTGGGAGCAAATATGTCCTGACATGAACATGTTGCAGGCATACCAAGGAGAGCTTCTCAAAAGCTAGGAATATTATTTCGAACCAGAAAGCTTTACACTCCACAACAACTGTTAAGTCTTTAGAAGGCCCAAATTCGACCAACTATGGAATACTGCTCGCATGTTTGGAGCTCCGCTCCCAAACACACACTGCATTTGTTGGATTCTATTCAGAGAAGAGCTGTTCGTCCCTTTGGAATAATTTTTCCAGGACTGTGTTTCCCACCGAGTACAATTTACAGCGATTCAAGAACAACGTGAATCGCTTTCTCCGCACACGTGTCGCTTCTGTAGCGCTTTAGGGACTTCCCTGTAGCACGTGTGCTAGACCTATATAAAAAAATACCATATTTCTTGAAAAGGAAGTTAACCCTACTTTCCATGAGCTTCTGCGTGGCACTCCGGCGAATTATGTTTTTTACTTCCCTAGCCAAAGGGAAGTATTGTATTCGCATCCCACTTGCGAACGAGAAAAAACGCTGTCTCATCGTCAGTTTCTTTGATCGAAGTCAGTCCTGGTCAGTCCTCAGACGATTCAAGTGCGACTTTAGACATGCATCCCACCCGAGAACGGAGCGATTATTACGCTGTCTTTTTTCGCCCTCAGACGAACTGTTTCCTACCAATTATACACCTTCACACCAATGTCGGCTTTTAACTGTTTGGCCATTTTCAAATTCCCTGAACTTCAAGAATAGCACGATAAATAGGAAGCAATACCTCAAAAGTCTCTGCCCCTCCTTTCACTTAGACGTAAATAATATATATATATATATATATATATATATATATATATATATATATATATATATATATATATATATATATATATATATATAGGGTCTAGCACACGTGATGCAAGGAAGTCCCTAAAGCGCTACAGGAGCTACACGTGTGCGGAGAAAGTGATTCACGTTTTTCTTGAATCGCTGTAAATTGTACTCGGTGGGACACACAGTTCTGGGCAAATTATTCCAAAGGGATGATGTTCTCCATATAAAAGACTGCTTGAAAAGCGTTGTACGAGGAGTAACAAGCTGAACCTCATACGGACGTGAAGTATTAGTGTGACGTGTATTTCTGACATGCACCGCTCTGGGAGGAATTGAGCAGGCTACATCCTTCGGACACTTTCCATGAAAATACTTGTAGAACAGGCTCAAGTCGCCAACCGTTATTCGATATTCCAGCGAATCAAGGCCGCCGGTCAGCTCGGGGTCTCCAATCAGACGAGTAGCTCTTCTCTGAATAGAATCCAACAAATGCAATGTATGTTTGGGAACGGAGCCCCAAACATGGGGGCAGTATTCCATAATTGGTCGAATTTGAGCTTTGTAAAGTATTAACAGTTGTTGTGAAGTGTAAAGCTTTCTGGTTCTAAATAATATATACAACAAAATATAATACAACGAAAACCCAATAAAAATTTTCATGATGATATTCTCGTAGAGAATAAACTAAATTTATAGATCCCACCCCTTTCACCCACTTCCCGTTTAACCAATACCTCCCAAAAAAGCTAAGGGTTCCGTTTAACACCGCATGCCGGTACTAGAACCACTGATCTATTTCTGAGAGAATTTAATTATAGAAAAGAACATGTATATATCTAGAATTTACTGTGCCTCCAAGATAGTAGTAAATATATAGGAATATTGTATAAAAAATTTGTTTGAAGACAAATTTATGTGTGGAGGTATCCTCCTTTTATACAGTATAATGGACGTCAGTTTCTAAAAATCGTGTTAGTCGAATTCGGATTTTTTATAATTATGTAATAATTTTGGAGACATACAGTCCCTGGCCAAATTATTAGACGCACTGTATTTTTTTTAGTAATTTTATGTTTCTTAAGAGTTTTTATGCAATAATAGGATATTTAAACTACAATATTATTGATTTTTATTTAAAAGAATTGTTGTAGACTACATATTTGTATTTATTTTTAACATATGGCCACACTGTGTTGACAAAGTGATACATGAACGTAAAGAAATACAAACCTGTATCAATCGCGATCGGAATCGAGTCAGGTACGGACGTGTTTCTGTGGCTTTATGGACTGTGATTGTTTGTTTAACAGTTTTATACTACTCAGTTATTAGTTTATCTTGTATGCAGTGTTTTAAAAAAGTAATTGGACTATTTTCATTATGGCTAGAAAAGGCGATCTTTCACCACGTAAAAAAGCTGAAGTGAAGGCCCTTGTGATTGCGAAAACATTTACAAACCGAGAAATATCACGAAGATTGGAGGTTTCTGAAGCTAGTGTACGACGCATAAAAAAGAAAATTGAGTCAGGGAAGGAATTAAGCCCGAAAAGAAAGAAAGAAAAGATGCGGTAGAAAACCAATTTTCACTCCACGGTCAGAGAGATGTTTGAAGAAGAAAATTTGTGTAGAAAACAGATTTGCTACCACAAAGGTAATAAAATCACAACTCCAGGATGCTAGCGTAAATGCTTCTGAGCGCACTGTTCGAAGAAAAATTGAAAGAATTAGATTTTAAGGCCTGTCGCCCCGCCAGGAAGCCCAAGTTAACAGCTGCAATGAAAGCAAAGCGCCTGAAGTGGGCCAAACAATGGCAAGACAAAGATGTGGACTTCTGGAGATCGGTAAGATACAGCAATTTAATCAATAATTGATACATTATTATCATTTTCAGTTAAATAAAGCAAATAAACATGGAAGTTATATATTTTTTTCTATTTTTGACAGGTCTGCTTCAGTGACGAAAGCACATTCGAAATTTTGCTGAATAAAGCTCAGTATGTGCGTCGTCGTCATGGAGAAAAGTTTCATCCTGATTGTGTCGTCCCGACGGTTAAACATCCCACCAAAGTGATGATTTGGTCAGTCATCAGCGGCAAGGGCACTGGACGTTTGTACGTCGTCAAAGGAATAATGAGGCAAGATCAGTACAAAGAAGTATTACAAAATCGGTTGATTCCGCAGCTCAGAGAATGGTTTCCAAATGGGGAACCATTCACTTTCATGCAAGATGGAGCTCCCTGCCACACTGCTCGGTCTGTTAAAGCTTTTTTGGCAGAAAAAAATATCCCTCTGTTGGATTGGCCGGGTAATAGCCCTATGAACCCCATTGAAAATGTGTGGGAGCTGATGAAAAGAGAAGTGGCTAAAGATGTGATTACCAACAAAACCCAGCTCCTAGAAAAAAGATTATTCATGTGTGGAATCATCATCCTCAAATGCAGGAGACAGTACAATCTTGCATTGATAGCATGCCGCGCAGAATTAAAGCTTTGATAGCGGCTAAAGGTGGCTCAACTAAATATTGACTTTTACTAACAGTAATTTCACTTTTCTTTAAAACTTAATAAACTTATGCTTTTCTAAATTAATGCTGTTTTATTTATGTCAAATAAATAGGTAATTGATTGGATAATATAAAAATAAAAAACAAATCAATTTAAAATAATAAACGGTACAATATCACTCGGTAATTAATATTTTACATGAAATCTTGCAGTGCGTCTAATAATTTGGCCAGGGACTGTACAAATCGAATCATTCAAATGATTATAATATTTACTAACCTAATAATCTTTATCCTAATACAGACAGAAAATACTGAATTGTTGATACAATATTATGTTGTCATACCGGTATCTACTGTAGATTCGTACTTACAACATTTAAAACAGTTATTTTTTAATTGCACAAAAAAAGGTCAAATCAATTGCAAAGAGCGATCCCTCTGCCTATTAACCCTAATTACTTTTAAGTACGGTCCTGTCATAACTGTCAGTACCAGTCAAACAAAGCACCTTTTCTTATAATTCTGCAACGTTGCCACGCTTCCTAGAAATTCAGAGCTCACTAGCCATTTTGTCTTGTTTCTTAATTAATGGCTTTCGTGTTGTCGAAAAAAACACAACAAAAGTAGGTAATCCCGTTGACTTTTAGCCTGCCTTGTCTGTGTACTGGAGTAGTGTTTTTTTCAGCTTTCCTCTGACAATTTTGAGGCTAGTAGTCCTGAGGCTTGAAAAGCAAACATAACTTATGGCATATTTCACCATCTTTCCTCTTTAATCACCTCACAGATACATGTCAAATGTGACATGTAAGCAATAATTTATTTATACAAAGAATCAACAAATTATGTAAGAACAAGACAAGACAGATCTGATATATTGGAAACAACTATGGGCCTCAGGCAGGGATGCATCCTAGCCCCATGCTTTTCTCAATAGTTATGGATGAAGCAATAAAAGAAGCAAATAAGAAAGGAGTAAGACCATACCAAATAGGTTATAGAAAGATAGAAATATCAGAACTGTGCTATTCGGATGATATGGTTATTATAGCAAAGACGAGGAAACGCTTAACAGGAACATACGGATATATAAAGAAGCATTGGAAAAAATAAACATGAAAATTAATGAAGAAAAGATAAAGACTATGATAATAAGAAAGCAAAAGAGACAACATGAAATAAAGATAGGAGAGGGAAGGCTGGACCAAGTGAAGAAGTTTAAATATTTGGGATCAACAATAACGGAGGATGGAAAGGTGGAAGAGGAGATCAAGGAGAGAATAATAACAGGAGGAAGATTATTTAATAGTATAAAGAGTACATTCCTGGGAAAGAAAGAGATACCAAAAAATATTAAAGCCCAAGTATTCGAGAAGGTTGCAACACCAATACTTTTATGTGGAGGAGAAACATGGACGGACAATGACAGAAAGGAAAGATAACGGCTACAGAAATGAAATTCATAAGGAAAATTGAGGACAAAACAAGGATGGACAGGGCTAGGAATATAAAACTCAAAAAAAATTTCCCCACCAACCAATGGTGGAAGAGGTTGAGGAAGCACAACTAAGATGGTATGGTCACGTCGAAAGAATGCCTGAACAAAGAATAGTCAGACAAGTGCGCCAGAGCGAGCAAGAAAAGAACAAGAGGCCGACCTAGAACGGCACGGTTGGGGGATGTTAGAGAGGCAGTGGCCAAAAGAGGAATAGAGTGGGAACACGCAAGACGAGCCACACAGGATAAAAAGAGGTGGAAGGAAATATGGAAGAGGCAAATCTAGAATAACTCAACCCCATGGGCCTTACATCCCTAAAGGGGTAGAAAGGCATAAGGATTAAGTAAGTAAGCAATAATTTAACCAGGGCCTGTCTAGTTTTGCTTTAACGCGCTTATAGCGCCTTAAAATTAAAACTTTATCCATAATAGCAGCCTTGGACAGTTTATTAAAGAAGGAAATTATTATGGTGGCATCTGGATAGAATATTTACGTGACTAATATTTACATATATAATACGTACGAAAAATGACTTAATAATTCATTTAATATTAAATAATTATCACAAAACTAAGTAAAAATGAAAAAAAATATTGAAGCAACAAACAGTAAATAAAGAAAAAGAATCAGTCGGCAGTTTCACAAGATCAACTTAAACTAAGTTATACTGTACTTTAGCCATGACTTGAACAGTCTTCTATAAAATACATTGCTGTCCATTTGTCACTGAACTTCACAAATTAAAATACGATTTTAACTAGGTTGAAAATTGCGATTAACCGATACAACTAAGCTTTTAGTTTGACTCTTTAATTTTAATGAAAAAAATTAAATTAAAAAGCTTCTTCTAAAAATATAAAATTGTTGTGTCTGTTTGACACTGTAAACTAAGTGAGATAGAGGTTACCAAAGAATTATCCTTTTGAAAGTCATAGTGTGATCGGATTTCCACAGAGTCACATCAGCCACTCGTTATCCTAGACACAAGCTGTGATGTATCACGATTCACATTCATATATGTCAATTTTTACATCATTCCGGATGCAAACATAAATAATTTCTGCTCAAATTCATAGCTGAAAAGGATCATCCAAAAGAACTAGGTTGTCTAAATTCTAATCATACATTACACCTCTTACCTAGCGTCGCAAGTAACGAGTTGTCGATGTAGCTGGTGGAGAATCCGAAACTAACAATTCAGGAAAACTATTATAACCTCAAACATTCCGTTTAAATACTACAAATATGCCAAATAGAAAAAAAACTTATGCTTAGAACAGGTAACTTCAAAAACAGAAACAATATATTTTAGAAATGCGAGTTTTAAATAATAAAAAAAAAATGACAGTGAATTAACACTCTTTAAGGCAAAAAAACTTTCTGGTGTTTACAAAAAGAAAAATAATAAGATTTTCTAAACGTAGCTCCTACAACTATAATACTGATTTTTTTTATAAAATATTTATACCAGGTATACAAGTATGAAATGCGGATTTTTTTTTCTAAAAAAAAAACATGTTAAATTAGGAAAAATAATAAAAAGTGATTTATTAAAGTATGCTCCATAGCTTGTTTTACATTTTTTCCCATCTTTCGGGCAATTTGCGAATACCACGCCAGTAAAAATCATCCCTTTTTTTTGCGAACCATTCATCAAGTCATTTTTTCACATCTTCGTACGAACCAAAGCGCCGCTCAGCAAGTGCGTGACCCGTCGATACAAACAAGTGGTAATCAGAAGGAGCCAAGTCTGGTGAGTAAGCTGCATAGGGTAGAACTTCCCAGCTGAGTGCTTCCAACGTGTCGCGAACTGGTTTTGCTGTATATGATGGAGCATTGTCATGAAGAAAAATGACTTTGTGTTGCCTCTTTCGGTATTCTGACCTTTTTTTTCAAGCAGCGAACGGTTCAAATCGGTCAATTGTTGTTGGTAACGTTTAGTATTAATCGTTTCCCCAGATTTTAACAGCTCATAATAGACCACCCCCCTCCCCTCCGGTCCCACCAAACACAGAGCATCGTCTTTCTGCCAAAGCGGTTCGGTCTTGCGGTCGATGTGGATGGGCGCCTGGGTCTACCCATGATTTTTTGTGCTTGGGATTCTCAAAATAAATCCACTTTTCATCCCCTGTAACTATACAATGCAAAAACGACTTCCTTTTGTACCGAGCGAGCAAAATGTCACACGTCTTTTTGCGCTTTTCCATTTGCCTGTCGTTCAACTCATGTGGTACTCATCAACCGGTCCTCTGAATTTTTCCCATCTCTCGTAGCCGATTGGAAACAGCTGGTTGACTAACGCCCAATTGCTCGGCGAGTTGTTTTTGTGTTTGCGAATCATCTTCGTCCAACAATGCTTGCAATTTCACATCTTCGTATTTTTTTTGGCGGTTTTCCACGTTCCTTGTCTGCAACATCGAAGTCACCACTTCTGAAACGCCGTCGTTCACACGTATCTTGCGATGGAGCATGTTCACCATAAGCTTCTCGAAGTAATCGTATGATTCAACAGCAGTTTTCTTCAAATGAAAACAAAAAATTAATGCTGTCAGCGACTGCTCTTTGTTCGGTATAAATTTCGACATATTGAACACAACAACATAACACTATACACACACTTTTCCAATTTATCACTCGTGCGCGTCTGACACTTATTAATGACACAACAAAATGGCGCAGTGTCAAATCTTTATAGCACAAACTGCATTGGTGCACCATCTGTTGTCTGAAATCCGCATTTCATACTTGTACACCTGGTAAATATAATTACTCTGTTTTAAATTCATTTTTTTAAATGCTTTAAGCAGAAAAATGTTTTAAAAATCCTGATATTTGAAGACTTCAGGAATTGTGGCAACAAAGCTTGCGCATGGAAATTGCATGGGCCATTGGATCAAAACAGGCAGGCCAAAGGAGTATGCGCTACCTCTGCCGAATTCTGCGCTGTTGTCATGTCTTTAATTACACATTAAGATTATTGACCCCTTTAAAACTTGATTTTAAGGGACGATAAAATGTTATATATGATGTCATTGGTTATTTTTAGAAGATGGTTGCGGTCCCCGAAATTAAGAAAATGATTTTGTGGTTTGAAGTTGTCAATTTTTTTAATTTCTATTTACGCCAATTAAAGATTTGACAAATTTGACTCATAGTAAGGAATTATACGATCTACCATCTCCACTTGTAACAATTTACCGACAAATTTTTGAGAAACACGTGCCAGGGAATGGTCAAAATTAAGGGTTTCGAAGAGTGGGAGATAAAAAAAGTTTACCAAAATTTTAATATTAAAATATGTACTTTTAATAATTATTCTTAATATGTCGTTCGCCACTTACGGGAAACCGTATTCGGCGAACATATTATTTTGTAATCAACGAATCGTTAGACTCCAACCAAAGATGTAACCAATTTGCCACTTCAGAGACTATTCGCGATTTTCGTACCTAATAATCTCTTGAATCGATTTGTCAGTGCTTTTATCTAAACTACACTTATTTCTTCTTTCATTTTGAACACTAACCTGAACATCGGTTACTACTGATGCAAATAGCCACAGACAGCAGAAACTAGCTTAACTTAACAAAGACTAGGAAGAAATTCTATCTCGAGATAATAGAAACCAGGTAAATATAATGCTACAAAAACCCAGGCGACACTTTTGTGTGAAAAAGTTAACGTTGCTGAATCCGACATAGTTATATTCGGGCACTCCATTGCTCTAGCATCGTCACTCCATTTGTAGGACATTAATTGAGGAGCAAATATGTCTTCCCATGAACATGTTGCAAGCATAGCAAGGAGAGCTTCTCAAAAGCTGGGATATTATTTCAACTTAGAGAGCTTTACACTCCAAAGCTGTTAATTCTGTACAAAGCTTAAATTCGACAAACGATGAAATACTGATCCCATGTTTGGGCTCAGCTCCCAAACGTACGCTGCATTTCTTGGATTCTATTAAGAAGAGAGATGTTCGCCTGATTGGAGACCCGGAACCGACCAGCAACCTTGATACCTCGGAGCATCGAAGAACGATTGGCGGCTTGAGTCTATTCTACAAGTATTTTCATGGAAAATGTTCGACGGATGTAGCCCACTTAATTCGTTCCAAATCGGTGCTTTTTAGGAGAACACGTCGCGCTAATACATCATATAAGCGCCGTTTTGTTTACGTTGGCACCTGTTGCAAAAATACGACTACTTTTCCAACGACCTCCACTATCGTTTGTTGCTACCTAGTTGATGATTTTCAGAAAGTTTCTTCAAAACCATGTTTGTATAGGCACAGAAAATGTAGCTATCGCTACAGAGAGACAAACTTGTGAAATTAAAGGTCGGTCATCGGAAAATAAAACCGACTCGCTACCGCGGGTTCATTGAAATGTATTTTGTCGAGTTGTCATACTTACTATTGTTACATATAATACATCTTCTACGCGAAGCGTCTAAAGAAACTCAACTGCTATAGCGAGCCGGCTTGATTTTTCAGCAACATTTTGTTCGATCTGTTTGTCTTTCTGTAGTAATAACTACATTTTCTTTGGTATAGGTGTAGTGTTTCTGGTCTCCGTTAAACATTCTAGAACCAGTTCGCTTTAAGTTGAATACTAAAAAACAAAATGAAAGAGAGACATTTAGTTACCTATTTCCGTATAACGGCAAAAATTTCTGAGCCAAATCTGTATACCCCAAGAAAGAAAACACAGGAAAAAAATAAAATGTTTTAACCTATTTTGGTAACACGTCAGAGAAAATTAAAAACCACTTAAACAAATATAATATCAACATAGCTTTTGGAACAAACAACTCGTTAGGAAAATTCATTAAAAACGCAAAGGGAAAACAAGATAGATCAAAAAAATCTGGAGTGTATCAGTTGAATTGTGGTTCTTGTCATAAAAGTTACATAGGTCAGACAGGTCGCTCATTCGAAACTCGGATTTCAGAACATAAAAGAAGCTATTTAAAAAACAAAACTGACTCAGCGTACAGTAATCATTTAACAGAATCAAATCATCTTTTTGACGATAAATTTAAAATTTTACACATACAAAACAAAGGCGTAACATTAAACCTATTAGAAAATTTAGAAATAAATAGAATTAAAAATTCAGACATCATATTAAACGAACAAAAAGATACCTGTCTGGCCCATGGTAACTCACCTTTACTCAATTTATACAATTAATATTCAGAATGGATTTCTCAGCAATATTCATTAGCATATAGTACTTATTTTATTACCTATCTACCTTAGGGTATTTAAATAAATGTAACAACACTAATATTCAAATATCATTTTGTATCAGAAGAAGCTGTAGTATAGCGAAACGCGTCATACAGTTTCAGTGAAACTAAATAAAGTGGAAATTTGACAAAATCAGTCTTTCATTACATTCCAAATCTGTGTTTGTTACTTGTTTACTTACTTCTTTATTGTTTAAAAGAAAAATACATTTTGCTTTACGAACTGTTTGTTGGTATTCACTGTTAAGTGCTCTCTATAGGTTTTACGGACAGGGAGTGTGACCATTAAAAATGACAGCAAAATGGTCAAAAACAGTTAACATTGAAATCTTTTTAAACGGTACAACCACAATTCAAAAAGTAAACCACTTTTTAAAACCGTAGAAGCAGAATTTATATTGTGAGTAATATACTATTAAGATAAATAGACGCCAAGTAATTTCAAAAAATTTAAATATTACTTTAAACTACCGCCCAATTTCCACATATGTAAATGAGTGCCAACCCAACCCTGGCGCAAGGAAGAAAAGAATAGTCACATTATTTCTCGTAAGACATGGCAACATCTAAATCGCCAAACTGACAAGCAAATCGCTACCTCCCTGTCTCGCTTATCGCTTGTGCAGTTGCTGTTTGCCGTTGGGTGGTGTTCATAATTAGCAAGTTACTGTTATTTACAATTTTTTCGCAGTTTGAACGATTACTTTTGCACTTTATTAATGAATACATAACCTACATAACATGAACATTCGGCATTGACATAAACTCATAATGAAAAAGCTGCTTTAGATTCATTACTTTTCGGCTAGTAAATCTAGTTATCTAGGATGGGCTATGCTTTTGTTTATATTGCAGCTATTGTTTGGGGTGTTATTAGAGCCCAACAATCGACCATAACTGAATTTACAACACCAAGTGTAACAGAAATTAACTTTGTTAGAGTCACTCAGGGCAATGACACACCTAATCTTGATATTTCAGCGCCGAGCAGCCCAAGAAATTTGTCCATTGAAGATGCTACTGATACTTCGTTAACACTGAAATGGCTTATTCCAGAGAAACCAAATGGGAAAATCAAGGGCTACCGGATTTATTTTACTTTTGGCAACTATACTGACATTCGAACTGACAAAACTGATCCTGAGGACCTAGAGAAAACTTATGTTTTAAATGAATTAAGTAAGTTATTTTTTTCTTTTACTAGCTTAAGTAGTTTTATTTAGTTTCTAAAGTACCTTTAGAAATATAGTTTTACTGGTCTAGGTACAAGAAATATATTTTATAAAATAGATATTTTTGTCAACACTACTTATTTATTGTTTAAACAAATAACCACAAGTGATTCACATTAGTAACAGTCATCAACTGTATCAATCTATTTATTGATGTAACTAAGTGCCCATCATTTACTAGATTAAGTGGATTAATAATTAAAATTCAGTAATATTTATCCATTAGGAAATATCACCCACTCGGGTACCTGCTTTAGCACTCTAATTAATACAATTTTTGGCCAGTTGACTGAATAAATATTTATACTTTTCTGCTTTATATGGTGACAGAGTAATGTGATTTGTTGTTCTATAGACTAACTGAAAATAAACTGAAGACCAAATTTATTTTAAAAAGTCATTTTCATCCTCTTATGCCACCCAGCTAGATTACTATTCACAGTTATTTGTTTTTACCGCTTTTTATTTGAAAATGGAAATATATATCAGACTCACCGGAAATCTATTTTATTTGTGTTGTTTATTATGTATATCAAAGATTGACATCCCCTTGTTCGACATATGACAGCCAATTAGTTAAGATTTACAATTGAATTTAAATATTAAAATTCAGCTAGTCATGTTACTTGACCAATTATCTTGGGAGACAATTGTCCTACTTAATTGACAAATTAACTTGATCTAGATGACTTTATGCTGTTGTGCACACACATATGACTATGAAATAGTAGAAAAAGACAAAATAACACTAGAATGTTGTAAAGTAATTTTAACAGATTCTCGGTTATGAATTACTCAAGAATATTTGCGTATATGCACACTTCTTCTGCAAAATTTGTATTCTTAATAAGTATTTTGTTCAGAGCTTCCTAACCTAAATATTAATTTTTTTACTAAATGAATTCAGTGCATTAGGCATATTATTAATGTTATGTACGGAACACTTATAAGATCACTTCAGTGGCTGTCCTTCTGTCACACCCGACTTTCTCTGAAACTATTTGTCATAGAGAGTTGAAATTTGGTACTAATATAGGAATTGACGGCCTCATTAGAGCCGTGTAGTTTTGAAAGTTAAATTTTGACTTAAGGGGTTAGTTTTGGGGCGTGAAATCGGAAGTGGAAAATTTTTTTTTTACTAGGTCATCGAGTGTGGTGTCAAATGAAAGCTTGTGAAAACACAAGTAGAAAATATATATATATATATATATATATATATATATATATATATATATATATATATATATATATATATATATATATATATAATAAATAATGTAATAGTTGCGCATACTGTATTATTTTTAAAAAACTCGCGAAAAATCGCTGACCTCCCTTTATCTTGAAAAGTACTGATCAAAAAATTTTGAAAAAACTCTGGAATATTCTCCACTGGGTGTAGATTGAACAAAAATTATCACAAATGCATTACCTTTAATAATTTTATCTGGTATATAAAAAACAGAAATTTCAAGGTCATTAGTTTTCAGTAAAGTTTGGAAACAAACTTTGTCGAAAACTCAATTGGGGTGTGTTCTGTGAAGTCACTGATCAATCAACGTACGGAACACACAAGTTCAACTTTCACTTGACTGGTTATTTTTAATTCTTAATTTATTACTGTAAGCTAATGAATTTCAATTTTCATTTTTCAGAACCTGATACTCAGTATTCAATAACAGTAAAAGCATTCTCAGCTAAGCATGAAGGCAACTTATCAGCACCAACTATAGGCCGCACAGATATTATGGGCCCAAGCCCTCCCATTTTAACGAATCTCTCTTGCGAATATAACAACTCTATTATGGTTGAATTCAAAAGGCCTGAACGTTTTCCTGAGTCCATCGATATATATTACATTGATGTATATGAAAATGGTATTGAGTCAAGTAAAATGGAAATACCAACAGAGAAGCACCACCTCACCACTTCAGTAAGTTTCGGTGACTTATGAGTCTCATCCTTGTGCTACTTAAAATCATTTAATTAATATCCTTAGAAATTATTTAGAAGGAGTGTCTTATCATTATACTAGTTGAAATCATTTAATAAATTCCCTTAGAAACTGTTATTTGTCAAGATAATAAAAGGTGGAGATTCAATAATATTGCAAAGTTTCTTATAAGCTAGCAAGGCTCTGCTGACATTTTTGGGAATATTTAGCAAATAAAACCATAAGGATAGAATGGTAAAATTGTATAACTTTGTGCATTATTCCTTATGCTATGTCAGAGGGACAAATATAAGCACTTCAATGCTTTTTTTATGTTGCTTTATTCTGTTTTCTGCATAAATGCATATGCACACTTTATTGAACTGTTGTTTTGTATTATTTCTCGCAAACCATAAATATTTATCAGCTCTTTGTAGATAACCTCCCACACTCGTTTAAGCTTAAGAATATCTTAGCAGTTTCTTTTTTTTGCTCTATCTAATAGAGTCTTCATTAAAAATAGATACATGACTGGCGATTTTTGAAATCCAACTGAGTAAGAACACCCCCCCCCTCTGCACTAGCGATAATTATAAATAATTCCCAAAATCTAAGCCAATAGCGTATATCCTTTTTAGATCTATAGGCATTAAAGGATCTGAAGTTTGTATTATTATTTTCTTTATTTTCAATGAACATGTAATGTATTTATTGTGTTGCAAGTCCTTTTTAGGGTTCTTAAAGTCAGAGAATCTAATATTTGTATTTTTTTATTATTTGCAATTGATGTCAGAGGCTAATGTGGTAGGGGATGAAGTTAATGGGGTGACCTTGATTTTATTGTGTTATATCTATATTTTAGTGTTTTAAAGGTCGGCGAATTTGGAAATTGTGTTACTTTTTCATTTATGTTATTGTTCAGACATGTAGGAAGATAGCAGATAGAGGGATTACTTTTATATATATATATATATATATATATATATATATATATATATATATATATATATATATATATATATATATCATCATGTTGTATGTCCTATTGAGCACTTTCCAGTCAAAGACTTTGAAAATTGTATGAGTTTTTTTCAGTCAGTCAAATATATAAGATGTTGCTTGTGATATATCATATATGCATCCTTTCCATAATTTTTTGAATCAAGGAATCTGAAACTTGTATTTTCATTTTATTTTTTAGAGAGTCAAATTCAGTGTTTATTTTTGATCTGTATGTTTGCAAGGGAAGTACTAGGCATCAGTTTAAAAAAAAGTAAAAAAAAATATTGTTAAATTTAATAAAATTTAATAACATCATGAAATTTAAAGTACATTTCTGTTAGTGTTAACAGTTTGTTTTCGTTTTTTAACAATGATAAGCCATTCCTTTTTGTATCTTTTGGGTATACAGTGCCTGGAAACATATAAAATTGACTTTAAGATACTTAATAGTAAAAATTTTGTCATCATTTATACATAGTGTGCAATAATTTTAAGGCTTAATTTGTAGCCTAATAAGACAGTATCATTTAAAAAAGACTTGTTTGATATGAAGGAAATAAATAATATATCTCAGAAAATATATCAAAAACTTGATGATAATTGTAATCTCACACTTCTTCTGTTTATGTAGATTATAAAATATTTTGTCAAGAAGTAGACAGTTTCAGTGGTTAAATTTAATTTTTTTTCGATTATTGAAAAAATAAATTTTTATATGCAATCCTATTAAAGACCCTGTATAAGAGATAATATTATAATTAAAACAAACCTTTACTTCTAGTACATTTTTCCCAATGTTACTCCGAATACACAATATGATGTCCAAGTTTATGCTGCATCTAAAAGTAATCGTACTGGACACTTAGTGATGGGTGAAAAATCAAAATTTGCAAGAGTATTTGTTTCCGAAGGGTGCTACATTCCTTCAGAACCTTTTACTGAACTTTGGGCTGGAGTACTAGCAGGATTTATGTGTGCTGTTGGTGTATTACTTTTAGGCGGCGGAGGATATCTAATATGGAAGTGAGTCAAATCGTTTCTTATATATGTAGAAGTAGATTTTTTTTTTAGTTTTTTTTTTACTGTAAGTAACAGAATAACCAATAGTTTCCACTCTAATGAGCATTCAGTGTTAGTAACTCTAGGCATTAACGTTTTCGGGCTGCTTAAAGATACTCACTGTCCACTACTAGCAGTTCCCCTAATAAAGCCAGATTTTTATTTTTACAGTTAATGAATGATTAACAGAAAACGAATTTTTGGTTATTTTGTTATATTACAATTTTTTGAGAAATAATAACATATTTAATTACTGCATTCACAATTTAGATGTATATTTGATATTTAGGACTTAACAATATAATAGATCATAAATAAAAGGGGGTTACCACTTTTCAGAGCATTCTATTCCTACAAGGTTATTTTAAAAAAAAATTCTGCCTATCAAATATTTTACTTTCCTTGCTAAAGAAAAGTATTGTATTCGTGAAAAATCACACTTTGAGATTTTTGCTTTTCCTCACGTTTTATGTCTCCTAAATCACGAAAAACATCATTTCCGTCAGTCTGTCTGTCGATCTGTTAGCACGATAACTCTCAAACTGGGTACATAGATAACATCTAACAAGGAGGTGAAGCTTACAGTTTTTGAACAATATCACTTTAGTCCAAGGGGGTAAAAGGGGTGAGTGCCGTTAAATTTTAAAGGGTTTTTAATAGTAACATAAAAGTTTTTCCTGGTTTTTTGTTAAATAATAAACAAATTTTATGCATAAATATTTTTAGTAAAACATATAAGGGAAGGAAAGGGGTAGGGGAGGAGATTAGATGGGCTTATATAGCATGTTATATAACCTTTCCTGGGTGTTTAAAGTCTAGAAGTCCAAAAATTAGATTATTTTTTCATTGCTGTCGAGTTTAATACAATAAGGGGCTCAAGGGGGCGGGAGTCGTTTAATATTGAATAATAGCATTTTGAGAGATTTATAGGTTTTTTGGTTGATGTCCTGGACAAATTTCCAGCACATTATTTGTAGTAAAATATGTAAAGGGTTGAAGGGTAGGGGATTAATGGGGTGGTTCCTTCCTATTTTTAAATTTAAAAAATTAAGTTTTTCTGTCATTACGTTCCATTTTAATAAGGGAAAGGATGAAAGAGGTGGAGTGGTCAAATATTTGTATGGTTTCAATAGTATTATAGGAACTTTTCTAGTTTTTTAGTTGAGATAATAGAGAAATCTTAAGTCTAATTATTTATTTACTATATATAATTATGCAGCATACAAGAAATTTAGAAGAGTGATTTCATATTTACTGTGCTACAGGTATTACTCAAAATTCTTAAGTGAAAGGTACAAAACGTTGCATTATTTTTTTGTTATTTGTAATATTAAGAGGTGTAGAGGCTGAAAGGGATGGGAATCATTAGATATTGTATAGTTTCAATATTATAAGAGTTTTGCCTGGGTTTTGGTTGGATATTTTACAAAATTTTAGATAATTATTTATAGTAAAAAAATCTATAAGGTAAAAGAAATGGGGTAGAGGTTTAGAAGTGTGGTTGCGCATTTATCATTTTCAGTGTTCTTGTTTTTCATTATTCCCAGTTTCAACAGAAAAAGCATGGATTGAGATCTGTTTACAGAGACACCTAAAAAATGTTCAGTTGCAATTTTTACGTTTCTTTACATTTTAGTATTCTTAGTTCGCGAAAAATATATGTTCCCATTTCCATCGATCTATCTGTCTGAATGTCAGACTGTCGGTCTGTTCGCATCATAATACTCGAATAAAATGTTATTATAGTATTTGAAATAGGGATGAAACCTATAGTTTTTGAGCGATATTGTTTCAAGGAAAGAAGGTGAAAGGGGTGGGTGTCGATATGTTCTATGATTTTATTCATATTATTTTGTATAGGTTGAAAGTACTTACATTTTCAGAATTTATATTGAATATTATAAAGTATTTAATTCTATATATTGTAAGGTTTATCTGTGGCTGCTTATTACGGAAAAGAATATTCTTGATAATTTTGAGTGTTAGATATTCGAAATTTTATGTTTAAATATGCACAGAGTGAGAAGAAAACCACGTCACAATTTTGTTACTGCACTGCTCAATATATATCACCACAACACCAAACACTTTTATTTTTGCACTCGACGCGCATTTTTGCACTCGACGCGCGTTTCGCTAACCATGTTAGCTTCATCAGGAGCGATGATTATCTATCAGTCAGTGTGTCAATCAAGTGTTTGGTGTAGGGGTGATATGTACTGAGTGTCATTGTGCCAAAGATTCCACATTCCCATAGAAAATTTATTATTTTCCAAAAAAAGCGATTTTTCAGGTTTTAAGTCGTGAATATGACTTAACTGAACTTTGCATTTTCGCTTTTCATGTGTAATATGTGGTGCAGTATTACATGGGTACTCGGAGGTTCCAAAACTTTGTGCCTCCATTTTATACACATTATACGCCTATCTACACAAATGGCTCCTATGTTGACACCAATTACAATTTGAAATTTTAGAAAACCATGATAAAAAAGGATTCCCTGTTCTTATCTGTATTACAGATAACTTGTAACCAATTAGAAATTTTCGGAAAAGTAATATTTAAAAACATAGAAAATACAATTCGGGTTTTTTTTTTTTTTATCGTTCACCTCCTCGCCTAGGGATTTTACCCTGTTTCATATCCTAAAGATATCGACGGGGATGTCGTAATACTCGTCAACGTTGTCCAAGTGCCGTGGTAGAAAGATAAGTAAAAAATATACTCATAAAATATGAAGTCCCTTAATTTTTTTCAGTTTCAAGCTTTAGGTAATTTTCCGCTAAGTTTAACTTCAAAATTACCGGTAATTGACCGGAGTCCAGCTGGTAATTCTAGTAAAATTACTACTTGAAAAACTCTACTAGCAAGTACAATGAGCTCGATTTGAATTTTCGAGGTTTTAATTTGATAATTTAGAAATTATTATAAGGATGTAAGGTAAAAATCCTCCACCTTTCGTCTTGATAGTAATCAGCACACACTATATTGGACGATGGGTGTTTGCTAAAGTCTTTTCAGAATTTTAGGTGAATAAATAATTAAGAATATGTCAAATTTTATTTTGTTACCAAAAATTATCTGTATAAATATATATATATATATATATATATATATATATATATATATATATATATATATATATATATATATATATATATATATGTATGTATGTATGTATGTATGTATGTATGTATGTATGTGTATATGGGTTTAAAGTACACATTCTACTGTCGATTTCCAAGGAAAAACACAACCTACTATTCCCATAGTGCAGTCAAGGGTGCCAGATATTGTCTTCAGACAGCGTATCATAAAACGTATTTTAATGATGCTAGATACTAATAAAGCTTCTGGCGCTGAGGGAATACCTGCCATAGTTCTCAAAAACTATGTGAAGGAACTAACACCAGTTTTCTGTAGACTTTTCAACCTATCCTACAGAAAGGGAATATTTCCTTCCTGCTGGAAATGTACCACGATTCAGCCGATACCTAAAAAAGGCAAGAAGACCTTGCCAAATAACTACCGACCAGTCGCACTGCTTTCAATAATATCGAAAGTCATGGAAAAGGCTATCAATCAGCATCTTCTAAAATATCTTGAAGGATTCAACATTATTAGCTATCACCAATATGGCTTTCGTAAACATAGATCAACAGGAGATCTTCTGAGTAATGTAACACATGTTTGGAACAACGCAATTGAAGACTTTGGAGAATCTCGAGCGGTTGCTCTTGACATATCCAAGACATTCGACCGTGTTTGGCACGATGGACTGTTGGCTAAGCTACGCTCTTATGGTATGTCTGAAAAGTTCTATTCGTGGCTCTCATGGTTCCTCAGAGAACGTTCTTTACGAGTAGCAGTCGATGGATTCCTTTCTAACATCTTCACTATCAACGCCGGTGTGCCCCAAGGCTCCATACTGTCTCCTTCTCTGCGTTAACTGCTGAAAATGACCTGGAATCCAATCTACAGGTTTGCAGATGACACTACGCTTATCTCTTCATTCACTTTGAACGCTTGGACATCGGCTACGCAGACGAATATCCGCAGACAGCAGGAAGTCATTCAACTTAACAAAGACCTGGAAGAAATTCTATCTTGGGGCGACAGTAACCAAGTGGAATTTAACGCTACAAAAGCTCAGGCGGCCGTTTTTTCTAAAAAACTTAACGTTGCTGAACCCGACATAGCTATATCGGGCCAATCCATTCTCTGACATCATCACTCAATTTGTTGGGCGTTAATTTGGAGCAAACATGTCCTGGCACGAACATGTTGTAGGCATAGCAAGGAGAGCTTCTCAAAAGTTGGGAATATTATTTCGAACCAGAAAGCTTTACACTCCACAACAACTGTTAATTCTTTACAAAGCTCAAATTCTACCAACTGTGAAATACTGCTCCCATATTTGGGGCTCCGCTCCCAAACATACACTGCATTTGTTGGATTCTATTCAGAGAAGAGCTGTTCGTCTAATTGGAGACCCGGATCTGACGGGCGGCCATCGAAGAACGGTTGGCGACTTGAGCCTCTTCTACAAGTATTTTTATGGAAAGTGTTCGAAGGATGTAGCCCGCTTAATTCCTCCCAGAGCGGTGCATGTTAGAAATACACGTCGCGCTAATGCTTCACATCCGTATGATGTTCAGCTTGTTACTCGTACAACGCTTTTCAAGCAGTCTTTTATATGGAGAATATCAGAATAATTTGCCTAGGACTGCCTTACACCGAGTACAATTTACAGCGATTCAAAAACAACGTGAATCGCTTTTTTGCTTCTGTAGCGCTTTAGGGACTTCCCTGCAGCACGTGTCCTAGACTCGGTTTTTACCCTGAAAATTAAGGATTTGTTTTCGTCTTAAGCAAAATATAAATGGCCGTAACAAATATAAATATGCAAAAGTTTTATAACATAATAAAAAACTTGTTCTAAAATATGTATCTCGGTAAAATATGCTAGTTTAAATTTTTTTGCATTAAAATAATAATGCAACGTAAGTAGGTATGCAGTATGCCGGAGCAAAAAATTAATATATACGTTGAAATATAATAGAAGTTAGATAATAAAGTAAGCCAAGATTGGAACGTTTAATAGAAAAATTGTAATAAAAATAACGCGAACGAATTTTATAAAAAATCGGCTCATAAATAAATTTATTTTTTCTTATTTTACCTTAAATGCATTTTTTTTATTCATACTTTTTCGGAACATTAATTTTGGGTAGAATTTGTTTCTTTAAGAAAAACCTTTTTTGACCGCAAAATATCTTCTTTCTATATAGGCACTATTGCCTGTTTTCCTTGTTCTCTGATCTATATGTCTTCGCTCCATTTCTTTCTTGGACGTCCCATTGATCTTCTTCCATTCGGCAACTTGTTTCTCGCTGTCCGTACTGTCCTGTTGTTTGCCATTCTTCCTATGTGTTGATTCTTCCTCTTATCCACTCTATCCCTCGGTGTCTTGTTTGTAAATCTCCTAAGTATTCTCGTTTCAGTTGATTCCAGGATCTTCTATGTTATACTTGTATCAGGTCTTGTTTCAGATGTGTGGTCGTATTACGCTCTTGTATATTCTTGTTTTGGTCTCGACGGAGAGGAATTTATTTCTAAATATGGTATCATTGAAGCATACCGCTATCCTATTAGGTTTATTGACTT
This sequence comes from Pachyrhynchus sulphureomaculatus, assembly GCA_019049505.1. Lineage (NCBI taxonomy): Eukaryota > Metazoa > Arthropoda > Insecta > Coleoptera > Curculionidae > Pachyrhynchus > Pachyrhynchus sulphureomaculatus. The sequence goes on from CM032450.1 coordinate 36,900,597, forward strand.
GATGTTTTACTTCTTTCTCAATTTTTCCGAGACTCGATATTTTGATTCCTACGTAATCGACCTCCCATCACCTGTTCTATTGGTTTATCTTCCACCACCAACTTGCACCTGATACAGCTCTTTTGCTATTACTATTGTGTCCGTTTTTTCAGTTGAAATTAACATATTATATTGTTTTGCTGCTATATAGAATTCGTGTAGCAACCTTTTTTTTTTTTTTTTTTTTTTTTTATTGGTCTAGCACACGTGCTGCAGGGAAGTCCCTAAAGCGCACCAGGAGCGGCACGAGTGCGGAAAAAAGCGATTCACGTTGTTCTTGAATCGCTGTACTCGGTGGGAAACACAGCGCTGGGCAAATTATTTCAAAGGGATGACGTTCTCCATATAAAAGATTGCTTGAAAAGCGTTGTACGCGGAGTAACAAGCTGAACCTCATACGGATGCGAAGCACCAGCGCGACGTGTATTTCTAACATGCACCGCTTTGGGAGGAATTAAGCGGGCTACATCCTTCGAACACTTTCCATGAAAATACTTGTAGAACAGACTCAAGTCGCCAACCGTTCTTCGATGTTCCAGCGAATCAAGGCCGCCGGTCAATTCCGGGTCCCCAACTTTTGAGAAGCTCTCCTTGCTATGCCTGCAACATGTTCATGCCAAGACATATTTGCTCCCAAACTAACGCCCAACAAATTGAGCGACGATGCTAGGGGAATGGAGTGCCCCGACATAACTATGTCGGGTTCAGCAACGTTAACTTTTTTAGAAAAAACTGCCGCTTGGGTTTTTCTAGCGTTAAATTCCACTTGGTTACTGTCACCCCAAGATAGAATTTCTTCCAGGTCTTTGTTAAGTTGAACGACCTCCTGCTGTCTGCGGATATTCGCCTGAGCAGCCGATGTCCGAGCGTTCAAGGTGAATGAAGAGACAAGCGTACTGTCATCTGCAAAGCTATAGATTGGATCCCGGTCTTTTCCAGCAGATCGTTAATGTAAATGAGAAAGAGAGTAGGAGACAGTATGGAGCCCTGGGGCACACCAGCGTTGATAGTGAGGGTGTTAGAAAGAAATCCGTCGACCGCCACTCGTAAAGAACGCTCTCTGAGGAAACATGAGAGCCACAAACAGAACCTTTCAGACATACCATAAGAGCGCAACTTAGCCAACAGTCCATCGTGCCAAACACGGTCGAATGCCTTGGATATGTCAAGAGCAACCGCTCGAGATTCTCCAAAGTGTTCAATTGCGTTGTTCCAAACATGTGTTACATAAGTCAGAAGATCTCCTGTTGATCTATGTTTACGAAAACCATATTGGTGATCGCTAATAATATTGAATCGTTCAAGATATTTTAGAAGATGCTCATTGATAACCTTTTCCATGACTTTCGATTGTTCTCTGTCTCAGCCATTATTGTCGTGTCATCTGCATAATATATAAGTTTAATGCCTCTGTTACCCATCTTATATCCCTTTTTTCTTCATTTTTGTTGTAATAATCTTTATTGTTAATTTCAGTGTACGGTTTATGCTTCTATAGTTATTTGAATCTTCTTTTTTTCCTTCTTATGCGTTAGTATAACTGTCGCTGTTTTCCATTCGTCTGGAATTCTATTGGATCTTATAATGGAACGGAAAATGTACAGAAAAAAACAAATTTTCAAATTATAAGCACAAATATATCAAATATTCACGTGTAAAAAAGTGACATTTTTGAAGCTTTGGCGGGCTATGACTTCTAAATCTTAGAATAATTCGGTTTACACAACTTAAGTTTATCATTCACTGTCTGAAAATATCAACTGTCAGTTTAACCGGGAGTAAAATATTCCTGATTCTGGCTAAACTGGAAATTACAATTTTTGACTAGAAGATGAAAAACGATGACAAAATTGTGTAAACAATTGTATATAGGCATATAGTGTGCTAGGTCATCCGTTTGAAATTCCAAAGAAACCATTAACGTTGAGGGTAAACGTGACCGGTGAGAACTATTCTGCAGTAATAACAGGGTTGAACTACTGTGGGTTCCAGGGCATTCGGGGATAAAAGGTAATGAAACAGCAGACGAATTAGAAAGGCTCGGAGCTACAAAACCATACAGAGGCCTAGAACTCGCGTGTGATATACCAAGACAAGTGGTAAAAATGACAATCAATAGATGATGATGATCATATCAGCAATCTCTAGATCGTTGGCTCGTAACATCTGGCCCAAGACATGCTAGGGAAGTAATTGGCGGCCCCTTAAAGCAACTACCAAGTCACGTTCTTTGGTTTAACAGGATCAAAGTAGTGGTGGGACTGATCACTGACCACTGTCACCTGAAGAAACATTTACAGACAATTGGTATTCACAATGGTCCCATGATATGCCGACTATGCGGTGAAGAGGAAGAAACCTCTATGCACATCCAATATGAATGCCCGGCTATAACTCTGAATAGACATAAACTGTTCGGAGATCTACATCGTGGGGGTAAATTACATGAAGGGCTTGGAAGGAAGCTAATAAACCTTAAAAGGACGAAGGTCATGTAACCAATAGAGGGGAGCACAATAAAGCGCACAAACAGGCACAGTGGCCTACCCCGCCTACAACCAACCAACCATGAACTACGAGATGATATGGCAACACTCTATATTTCAAAATATTTTCAGAAGCTAAAAAATCACCTCTTGTGATCATAAATAAATTTTTACAACTCAATTTTTTGTGGTTTTCTAAATACCAATAATAGACCGCTGAACTTGAAACATCCTGTATAAAATTATAAACCAGTGCACTATATTATTCATAAATGCGATAGAAAACTAGCGGATATCTAGAAACTAGAATCGAATATGACTAATTTTATGGGAGTGTTGTATGGGATTTTATGACCATAATTACGTGGTTGGGAATCATACACTATATTCTCAAATAAGAAATTATACTATAATCTCGAATAAAATACCATATATATATATATATATATATATATATATATATATATATATATATATATATATATATATATATATATATATAATAATTTTTTTTTTGTTTCTTAGGATTTTGGTTCTACTTATTAAAACAACTTATTTTATTTTATTTAGTCTTTACTGACGTTTCACCCATTTTTTGGGTATTTTCAAAATATCTAAAAATTTTAAAAGGTTTTTAGGGCACATTTTGCAGTTTTAAAAATTAAGAATTGGTACAATTTAAAACGAGCTTTTTTATATATAACTAATTTCAAAATATGTAACGCTAATAATAATGTTGTCTTAAAATTAATACAAAAAAAATGTACTGAAATGTTTAATTTAGTATATGGTACGTACCTAATAAACTCAGTATTTTTCACACACAGGTCGTTATTGATCAAAATATTGAATGCTTACTAGTTAGTAAGGGTGAAATTAAATAAAACGTGCCTTTGGTTTAAAAAATAGATGGTTTTTATGTTGTTGTTATTTTTATTTCATGTGGATTATATTTTGATAAATATGGCTGAGGCCGGCTATATCAGTCCTATCATTTACAACATCAAGATCTCGTCTTATTTCGATCATTTCTTTGATTTTCAGTTTTTGGTAGTTAGAGTCTTTATTTAAAATCTTTGTTTCTTAATAATTGAATTCATGTTTAGTGTTAAATTTTGAGTTTGGGTGGTGAAATCGAAAGTGAAAATAAAGATATTTTACCAGGTCATCGAGTGGAGTGTCAAACGAAAGCTTGTGAAAACACGAGTTCAAAAATATACGATATACGAGGCTGGTTTGAAAAGTCCGTGCAAAGTCCGAGAGATGGTACCACCGGCGCGTATCGAGGTCATGTTTAGTTAGTAGCATCTCTTGAATGAACGCACACCAAGTTTCAGCCATATTGGTATATTTCTTTGTGTTTGGCATTCGTGTGAATCAAGAAAGTCGAGTGATTTTCAAGAAATGGACGAAAAAGAATTTCGTGTGGTGATTAAACATTACTTTATGAAAGGCAAAACGCCTCAGGAGACTAAAGAGAAGCTTGATAAACATTATGGTGACTCTGCACCTTCGATTAGAACAGTTTATAAGTGGTTTCAAAATTTTCGGATGGCCATATGGGCACAAGTGACGCTGAACGTTCTGGACGGCCTGTGGAGGTTACGACTCCAGAAATCATTGATCAAATCCATGATATGGTGATGGATGACAGAAGAGTTAAGGTGCGTGAGATGCTAGTGCTGTGGGCATCTCGATGAACGGGTACATAATATTTTGCATTAAACATTTGGACATGAGAAAGCTATCCGCAAGAGGTGCCGCGATTGTGACCAAAAACGGAGAGTGTTGCAAGGAGTTTGCAGCTGTTCCAGAAGAATCCGGAGGACTTTAAGCGTCATTTCGTCACTGTGGATGAAACATGGATACATTACTATGCTCCTGAGACCAAACAACAATCTAAACAATGGGTTACCAAGGGAGAATCTGCACCAAAAAAGGCGAAGACCGTTCCTTCGGCCGGAAAGGTTATGGCGACTGTCTTTTGGGATTCGCAAGGGATAATCCTCATCGACTATCTGGAAAAGGGTAAAACTATTACAGGTGAATATTATTCATCGTTATTGGACCGTTTGAAAACCGAGCTGCAAGAAAAACGCCCGCGATTGGCCCACAAGAAAGTCCTTTTCCATCACGACAACGCACCAGCAGACACCTCAGCAGTTATGGTCGCAAAATTAATGGAAATAGGATTCAAACTCGTTTTACATCCCCCCTATTCTCCAGACTTGGCTCCCTCGGACTACTATTTGTTCCCCAATTTGAAGAAATGGCTGGCGGGACAAAGATTTTATTCAAACGAGGAGGTGATTGCAGACACTAATGGATATTTTGCAGACTTGGACAAATCCTATTATTCGGAAGGGATCAACAAACTAGAACATCGTTGGACGAAGTGTATAAGCCTAAAAGGAGACTATGTCGAAAAATAAAAAAGGTTTACCCCAAACACATAAGTAGTTTTTATTTTTGCACGGACTTTTCAAACCAGCCTCGTAATACTTGCGCACACTTTTCTTTGTGTTATTTTAAAAAGAATGGCCAGAAACCCCTGCCCACCCAGCCTATTTCGAAAAATACTGATCAAAAAATTTTGAAAAAATTCTGGAATATCCTCCAAAAAGTGTAAATTTTTTTTGTTGATATAACAAACAAATTGTACTCGTAATTATTTATAGTGGAACATATAAGTGGGTTAAAGGAGTAAACGGGGTGCTTAGAGGGGTTTCCACGTATACATCGTATGTCTTTTAGGGGTTCTTAGGGTCGAGTAATCTAAAAAATTGTCATTTTTTTATCACTTTTAGTTTTCACAGATTCAATATTGTATGGTTTCAATGGAATTCTTAGATTTTTCCAGGCTTCTTGTTGGGATTATGGACAAATTTTATACCACAACATTAAAACCAAAAATAATAGGTTTGGAGCGGAGTTAGAAGGGTGGGAGTCAGTATCTGACTGAACATTTTTGCGCTTTTAACTTTTTTATTGAAAACTCATTTGGAGTGTGTTCCGTGAAGTCGCTGATTATGTTATACTTCCGTAACAAAAATTTTTATTTTAAAGGAAATCACAGTACCGAACAGTAATTGCGCAAGTCCAACTTGCACTTGACCGGTTTTCTTTTATTAAGGTATTTCTTACGAGAAGACAGAGCGAGAGAGAAGTTAGTGAAAAACGCGAAATAATTTGATTTTTCGGGGTAAAATGAATGTGGCAATACGACAACAAGTATTGTAAAAAACGCATGCTTTTAGTTTTGGATTCCTATCTTTTACGTGTTAAACATCTGAAACTTTTATAATTATGGTAATACGGCAATGGTTATATTGAAACAGTGAAAGTGATGCTAAAACCTATTTTTTCTCAAAATTTCAAGCAAAACTACTTTTAATAGTTACTCTTAAGAAATACCTTAAGTTATCATCTTCTTTGCTAATTTTAATGCTTAATAAAAAAATCAATTAAACCAAAGCTCCTATTCAAAATTTTGTGTCTGTAAATGGTAAAACCTAATAGCCAAATACAAAAAAATGGAAAATGCAGTTAGAGTGTAAATTATTTCAGTAACTATAACCAGAAATGTTTTATGTATGAATTTTCTACGACAAATCTAATTCAAAATCAATACCAAGGTATAATTCGTCGGCAGTAATGATTATTATGAGTACTACGTTAGTTTATACGCATAATAAATAGTTGGGATTATATGATATGGAAGCATATAAAATTAACAGATGTTAAATTATGTATTTGTGACTAAAACACATTTTACCGGAAAAATTATGTTAGTAGGCTTTTAACCATGAGTTGTTTCAATAATTTTTTATTGCTTTTCCGTCGGTCAAAAGTATTTGTTGTTCCTGAGAACGATTCAAAAGGTATTGATATTTCGGCAGTTTTCTCCGCGGTTAATAGGTTAGTATTTTGTTCTTTGTTGTAAGTTATTGTATTCGGGGTAAAAAAAGGTTACTTTTTCTAAAATTTAAACGATAAGGCCACCTCAGGTCTCAGGAAAACGACTAATTTCGGGAATTTTTTTTCAAGAATATTATAAAAGCAGTCGTAAAGTTGTTTGAAGTACCTTATTAAACAAAATACTTTTTTTAATCTCATTAATTCAAAATGGCCGCTTCAGAATCCAAGGCGACAAGGCACCTTTTATGCGAGACCTGGAACGGGCGAAACTATTGCTCCCATAAATGTCACCAAACAATTTTCATTAATGTATGTCAAAAACTAGTTGAAAATGTTTTTTCGAAAAATAGTATACTTTCGAAAAAAAATGTTCATTTTTCACCCAAAAATCACCCGATATAATATATATTATATATTGGCAGTGCCTAAATAAGTCCATAGAATACTTTTTGTCAACAAGAAGCCTGTAAAACAAACTTGTAATATGGTCATTCAAAGTTTCATATACCTAGTTTATTTAAACGAAAAAACCTTGACAGAATTGCATTATTTCCTAGAAAACGCATAAATGTTGACCACGCCGTTTTACACTACAAAAATCCCATTGTTTTATTGAAATTTCCAGCTGATTTAATCTTTCAAATCCTATACAATGAACTCCTGCAAAACCTAGACTGTTATCATTGATCAGTGGGAAAAAGAACACAGTACCTATTTGTTAAATAGTATATTGTGGTTAGTTTATTAATTAGGTTTGAAAAGTATATTTTAGCGCAGATTCGTTTATTGCAGATAGTAAAACGTTTAAAAAGTGTACACAATGTACGGGTTCCATCAATGAGTTGGATTTTTTTACTTTATTTGTTAAGGGAAGTATCGTATTTGTGAAAAATTACCACTCGAGACTTTTGTATTTCTTCGTTTCGGGGTGCTGCATGAGGGGGTCAACTGGATCTGTGTCGTCTCTCTGTTCGCACACTAGGTATCGAACGAAGTAAGATATCGATTACGAATTTTAACACCTATAATACTGAAGAAAGAAATCTAATATTTTGAACGATATTGCTTCAGGTGATGGGAATAAACAGTTGAGAATTAATCAGTTTTGTATACGAGGCTGGTCCGTAGAAAGTCCGAGAGATGGCACCACCGGCGCGTATCGAGGTCACGTTTAGTTAGTAGCATCTCTTGAATGAACGCACACTAAGTTTCAGCCATATTGGTCTGTTTCTTTGTGTTTGGCATTCGTGTGAATCAAGGAAGTCGAGTGATTTTCAAGAAATGGACGAAAAAGAATTTCGTGTGGTGATTAAACATCACTTTATGAAAGGCAAAACGCCTCAGGAGACTAAAGAGAAGCTTGATAAACATTAGGTGACTCTGCACCTTCGATTAGAACAGTTTATAAGTGGTTTCAAAATTTTCGGACTGGCCATATGGGCACAAGTGACGCTGAACGTTCTGGACGGCCTGTGGAGGTTACGACTCCAGCAATCATTGATCAAATCCATGATATGGTGATGGATGACAGAAGAGTTAAGGTGCGTGAGATTGCTAGTGCTGTGGGCATCTCGACTGAACGGGTACATAATATTTTGCATAAACATTTGGACATGAGAAAGCTATCTGCAAGATGGGTGCCGCGATTGCTCACGCTTGACCAAAAACGGAATCGTGTGAAGTGTTGCAAGGGTGGTTTGCAGCTGTTCCAGAAGAATCCGGAGGACTTTAAGCGTCGTTTCGTCACTGTGGATGAAACATGGATACATTACTATACTCCTGAGACCAAACAACAATCTAAACAATGGGTTACCAAGGAGGAATCTGCACCAAAAAAGGCGAAGACCGTTCCTTCGGCCGGAAAGGTTATGGCGACTGTCTTTGGGGATTCGCAAGGGATAATCCTCATCGACTATCTGGAAAAGGGTAAAACTATTACAGGTGAATATTATTCATCGTTATTGGACCGTTTGAAAACCGAGCTGCAAGAAAAACGCCCGCGATTGGCCCACAAGAAAGTCCTTTTCCATCACGACAACGCACCAGCACACACCTCAGCAGTTGTGGTCGCAAAATTAATGGAAATAGGATTCCAACTCGTTTCACATCCCCCCTATTCTCCAGACTTGGCTCCCTCGGACTACTATTTGTTCCCCAATTTGAAGAAATGGCTGGCGGGACAAAGATTTTATTCAAACGAGGAGGTGATTGCAGACACTAATGGATATTTTGCAGACTTGGACAAATCCTATTATTCGGAAGGGATCAACAAACTAGAACATCGTTGGACGAAGTGTATAAGCCTAAAAGGAGACTATGTCGAAAAATAAAAAAGGTTTACCCCAAACACATAAGTAGTTTTTATTTTTGCACGGACTTTTCAAACCAGCCTCGTAGTTGCAATAGTATTTTGAGAATTTTGTCGTAGTTTTTGGATAGTGAACAAAGTTTAAGCATAATTATTGATAATCAAACATATTAGGGGTTAAAATGAGTGGGAAAGTCGGTTGCTTCGTTGATATCATGTTTACGTCCTTTTCAGGGTTGTTGGACTAAGGACTCCAGACTGAGAATTATTTTTTTTTTTCAATTTTAACTGAAATATATTTAAAGAGAGCGAAGCTTAACTTTTTCGTAGTTAAAGTACTATCGTTTCAAATATCAAATTGTTCCGGATTATTTATTTTAAAACTACTTGTTTTGCCAGAGAATTACTAGGTATATTTAATTTAACAATACTATTGATATTCTGTCTAGTTCAGAATGGCACTTAATGTCAGACATATATAGGAATATTTGAGCTTACTTTCTTTCGTTACTTTGCACTGTGCCCAGATCATGAAAAATCTACTTTTTCATTTCCATCCGTATTGCTTTCCTTTTTCACGCTTTCCTTTCATTTCCGAACTACATGATTATATAACAATTTAATATTTATTGTACGCATTGTAGTAGTAGTACTGTAGTCCTTGTTTAACCGGTCCGGATCACTGTGTTTTGTGAGACTTCATTAGCGGTATTTGATTTTTTTTGTTCTGTTGACAGAATAAGGTAATTTTGGACATAAGTTTTAGTCTTATGTATCATGATGTATCTTAGTTTTAGTGTATTCAAGGTCGAAAATCTTGAATATCGGGTGAGTGGAACATAAGGGAAAGTGTATTATGATATTTACAAAATTGATTAACTTATTACAAGAGAAGTTCGTATAATTTAGCCAATTTTTTAACATTTATAGTGGGTCAAGTTAGAACGTGTCTATTATTACTTGTAGTCGGTACAAAAAATTCCTTTTTTTTTAAGTTGGCACTCCTACAAACAGTGCTTGTGGAAAGAGATTCATTTCTAACCTTATTTATGGTTCAATAGTATATTATCGGACATGAGTACTACAGCGGCTGCTATGGGCATGTCGAGTCGTTAGCAAGTCGGCGAAACGATACCCTCAGTTGTAAAATATTGATGATCTACCAGAATGTAGTTCGAGAGAAAAAGTGTCAGACAGTGGCCAGAAAATGATTATTAATGTTTTCCCGAAATCTTCAATTAACTTTGCGCCAAAGGGCGCAAAAGCTAAAGTAGAAAGGTTTGGATATATGGTATAAAACGATTCGCGGCTAAGAATTTGAAGTAGCGGAGTAAAATTAAGAAACCATTGCTGAGCAGAAAACGCAGAGAAACGACTCGCGTGGGCAGAGGAAAACATACATCGAGACTGGAGCAGTATTATTTTTTCCGATGAAACTTTATTTTGAAGTTATGTTATCATTCCACGAGCCTGGTCAATTTTCACTAACCGATTGGTTCAGCGCACCGTAAAACACCTGTGAAGATCAGTATTTGGGTACGTCCATCGGAAAAGATTTTGGGAGACTCTTCACCTTTACCTATAATTTGAACGCTGAAAAAATGCTCCAGAAGGCATTAGTGACAACTGCCAAACGGTGGTATGCCGATAAAAATGAAGAATGGATTCTTTAAGGGGATAACGACCTCACACATCGAAATAAACGTGTAGCCAGTGGAAAGAGGAATCCGGTATCGTCACACTAATTTGGTCTTCCCAGTCTGCCGATGCAAACCTAGTCAAGAACGTGTGGTCATACATCAAACAGAAGCTTCGTAGTAAAAAAGTTTACACTGCCACGACAAATTCGGGCAATTTGAAATCTTTGCCCCAGGAATACGCGGAAGCATGCCCCGAAGATGCCAGGCTATCATCGACGCTGATGTGGACTGGACGAACTATGAATCATTAGCATTTTAATGGCAGTCCTTTAGTGTCAAATGATGTAAAAAACTTTTAAATAAATACATTTTCTATTGCACAATGCCCGACATGTTCTTACTTGACTGTAGATACCACTAAACTTTCTTGTTATTTTTTATTAATACTTAAAAATAAAATATTTTAAGTGAAACAAATCGTTATTATTATGGAAAGTAGTTTGTCACCCAATTCTAAATATTTAAATTTGTACAGTTTAGAAAATAGTACTACCATGATTTAAACCGGAGACAATAACCGTTATTTTTAACAAATTTTAAAGTAAAATGAAGTTGAAAATATAATACCTAGAAAATATTCAAATAATACGCTATTCTTTATGTAATTTTATTATTTTTTTTCCGTCATTAAAAGAAAAAACGGATTTATACTTATTAACTATGCCTCTACCTGCATTAAGAACCTACCCTAAAAATATTAGCAATTTAGCAAAGTCGACTAATATATACGCAGTCCTGCAAATTTTTTATTTTTCGGGCATTCTTATACTTTATTTTTTATAATTTCCATTTATATTTGATTTCTTACTAGTCAATCAAAAGTTTTGAAAGCGGAAATTACGCAAAATGAATTAATGAGTCAAAATTCTTCAGTATAATCTCCCTTAAGCTTAATACATTTTTTCCGGCGATTTTCCAATTCATTTACCCCATCTCTGAAGTGGTTTTCCGGAAGACCTTCAAAATACCCATCTACGAATGCTATCACCTCATCATTTGTTAAAAAGACGCTTCCCACGTAGAAGTCTTTTGAGGTTTGAGAACAGATGGAAGTCAGACAGAGCCAGATCTGACGAATAGGGTGGATGTTCCAACAAATCGTACTTTATTCCGACCAGTTTTACCGTTGCCAAAGCATCTCTCTGAGCAGATGCTTTTGTCGTTTTTTAAAAAATACTCAAATACGTTTACTTTAACGAGCTTATAAACAATGGATAACTTGACAGATCTACTTCAAATTTAGAGTTTGTTCATATAACAGATGAAACTTCAAATAGTGTTCAATATTTGGTTCAAGTGGTATAGCTTTCAAAACATATTTACTGACCTGTAAATTGCCCTATTCTGTCACGTTACGATGTTGACAAAATCTGACAGATATGCTAAAAAATTTCAATTTATCGACCTCAACAAGACAATAATTTTCAAGAAAATTCGGTTGTTCAGATGAGATAACACACAATATAAGCTCAAATTGTTGTTTAAAATCATGATTGTATTGACCCAATTGAAATTTCAGTAAGATTTACAAGATCTCTAACACTTGGTAACAGTGGTAATTACTGGGTACAAGATCCTGGTTTTTGTTGATCTTTTCTTCTGTGGATTTTATAGCGCGTTCGCCTTTGGTTACTTCTATACACTCATGAAATGATTTGTTCCACTTAAATACTTTTGATCTTGCCAAACATTCATTATCGTAAAACTTCTCTTAACATTTTTACTTATCGGTAGAAGATATTTCGTTTTGAAGAAAAAATTTAACGCAAATTCTTTGCTCAATAAACTTATACATTTTCAAAATTGCCAATCACAAATTTTGAATGAAGCAAATGTTATAAGTTTCCTTAGATGTTAATAGCACTTTTGCTAACCTAAAAAACAAATACTTTAATAGACAGCAAAAATAGCCCTTTAATTTTTGAACATAGTATACTAAAATTTGACGATATTTTATTAATAACCAAGACATTCAAAACAGCGATGCAGATCGATCTGATCATCGAATTCGTACGTTGTGACACTCGGTCAAGTAAGAAAGTGTTGCGCATTTTTCGTTAAAAAATGTATTTATTTAAAAGTTTTTTGCATCATTCGATAGTAAAGGATTACCATTAAAATGCTTATAATTCCGTAGTTCGTCCATTCCCCATCAGAGTCGATGATCGCCTGGCATCTTAGGGGCATAATTTCAACTAGATTTTCCTCGTATTCTTGGGGCAAAGATTTCCAAATTTCCCGAATTTGCCGTAGCAGCTGCTTTACTCTGTAGACCTTTTTGCTACGGACCTTCTGCCCGATATATGACCACACGTTCTCGATTGGTTTTGCATTGGGTGATTTGAATGGCCAATCTAATGTGACGGTACCGGTTTCCCCTTTCTACTGGCTACACGATGTTTGGGGTCGTTATCCGGCACTAATGCCTTCTTGTAAATCTGGAGCATCATTTCAGCATTCAATTTGTAGAGTCTCTCAAAACTTTTTTCTACAAGACGTACACGTTTTACTTCGATGTTTGGGGTCGTTATCCTCTCGAAAAATGTATTTCTCATTTTTATCGACAAACCACCGTTTGGTAATCGGTACTTGTCTTCTTCTAACTCTGGAGCATTTTCTCAGCGTACAAATGAAGAGTCGCCTAAAACCTTTTTCCAAAAGACCTCCCCAAACATGGATCATTACAGGGTGTTTCACGATGCGCTGAACTAATCGGTTAGTGGAAATTGACCAGGCTTGTGGGGTGATAAAATGAAGTTTCATCGGAAAAAAATTACAATGCTCCAGTGTCGATCTATGTTTTCCCCTGCCCACACGAGGCGATTCGCCCTGTGTTCTTCGCTCAGAAATAGTTTCTTGACGGTGATGCTAACGAATGCTCATGTACTTAGTTAGCAGCCGCTGTCATTTTCGGATGATTACGTAGGAACACAGGAAATGAATCTTTCCACGAAGTATTGTTTGCAGGAGTACCAACAATAAACTACAAATTATAGGCGACAATTTCTTACTTGACGGACTGTATAGGACGTTTGAATTTATTTCTAACATTAAGTAACCTCATAAAGAAAGATTTTGTCACATTTCCACTTTATTTAGTTTCACTGAAACTGTATGACGCGTTTCGCTATACTATAGCTTCGTCTGATACAAAATGTTTTGCATCAGACGAAGCTAATAGTATAGCGAAACGCGGCATACAGTTTCAGTGAAACTAAATAAAGTGGAAATTTGACAAAATCAGTCTTTCATTACATTCGTTATGAATTTCCTTCAACTAACAGCCACAACAATTCAAAGATTAAGTAACCTCATTATTCAAAAATGCTTTGTTTTTTACCGTTAAATAAACAGGCGTTTTAAAGTAATTTTGACGCCGGTTTGGGGTTTGAAGGCTAAAAATACTTAAGAATATTATGGTGTAATTTGCCGCTTGAGAAATTTTGTGTATGCGTGTGTGTGCTCGCTTCTGTAACATCTCATACATGAGTGTGACGGGATACTGTTTGTAATATTTTAAGCTACTCTGTCTTAGTGACAAAAAAGTATGGCAAGACGTAATATTATATTAAAGAAAAATAATAAAAGGAAAGTAATTGCGGATTTCGTTGACAGGTTTGCATATGTTACAATATTTTAGAAATCTTGGGAGGATTCTCAAAAATTGAGCAATTTTGTACGACAAAAATCAATAGAAGTTAGTAGGACTTATTACATAGTCAAAACCATTTCTTCACTGCCTTAAAATTCTTCTATTGTCAATAAAAAAATAAAGAATTGAGGGTATTTTTTCTATAAAAAAAAACTTGCTTTTTTGAGTTAGTACATATTTTTTATGGCTAAGAAAATATATTTTTGTTTTACAACTTGCACGAGTTGGTTTATTAAAGACTTATCATTTCTTTATAACTGAAATGTACAAGTGGTCAGATTAGTGCGGTTGTAAGGTGGTTTTTTGCGCCGGTAATTGATACTTCATGACTTCGTTATGTATGTTAACAGTTACTGCTGATAATTAGTCGTTCATTACAGTAATTGATTAATAAAAGTATGTTTTTGAATAGTTCCATTGTATAAGCGGGGTTAAAAAGTTGACGGCCGTGTATTTTATGTGTGCGACATATGGACTTTTTCTTTATTAGCAATTTTAGAAGGAAAGTGAATTTATATGTGGATTTTGCATTACTTTAAGTCCAAAAAATGATTTGGCAGTGCTGATTGTCGTACATTTTCTGCCTGTCACTATACCTAGTACGCCCATAAATACTGTGACAATGAAGACATTGCCTAAACATTTAATTTCTATGAAAATTAAAACAAATTATGGAATTAATTGATCTATTTATAATGGCAAAATTAATTTAACATTTACTCAAAATATCTCCCTCTTGCTTTTCCCCAGCCCTCAAACGCTTAAACCATTTGTCTACCAGGTGTACAAGTATGAAATGAGGATTTTTTTTCATCCTTGTACACCTGGTATAGCAGCACGCGTTTGATCCAACGGAAAATTGTCCACCACTTTTTTTAAAGCTCGTTTCAAAGAGTGAAGATTGACATGTCTTTTAGAGCAAACCATACCATCTAAGAGGGACCATAGTTGAAAATCTAAAGACTTTAGATCAAGACTTGCAGAAAGCAATCTTCTGTAGTAATAAATGAAGGCGCATTTTGTTGAAGTCATGCTTGTGTTTGTTTTAGCTTTGTGTCCTGGTGCAGAATCTTACTGGAAGACCCAATGCTTATTTTTGAAAAGAGTATGGTTAGGTTAGGTAACTGATGCTGGATAGTGACCCCCCTGAACTTTTGGAACAAATTCAGACGCTTCCTTTGAAGATCTGGCATAAATCCTATCATTTTGCTTACTGAAAGATTGTTCTTATAAGCGCCAAGTCTTCTTCTTTAATAATACGAGACAGAATTTTTCGAAATTTTCATCTCACGAGATAAAATGTTTTGTTTGCCAAGAGGATTTCTGTTAATGCGAGCTTTTACAGTTTATGGCGTTCGAACCGTCTGTCCTTGGTTTTCCGAATGTTGGCTGTCTTTTATATCTCCCGTCTCAGTAAATAATTTTATCGCCCAGTAAACAAACATACGACTTATTTCAAGATCTGAAAAATGTCTCTTTTTTTCCATGTCGTGCTTAAATAAAGCTATAACAGCAATCCCATTTTCTCGATCCCCCACTGCATCGTTTAAAGAATTCAAATTGTAAATATGTTTACACACAATAACTGTATAACAACTGACTAAATAATTTCATCAAAAAAGTGTTAATGTTTATAGAGGGCGTACGTAAAAGTTTCTAACAGTATTTATGGGAGTACTAGGTACATAATACACTCGCTGGTAAATGACGGTGAAACGTTAAAACAAATTAGCAATTGCTTATTTATAATTTGAATTTCTTTATCAACAACGCAATATATGTGCACAGCGAGAAAAATCATTGGCAAGGTCGTTATTTAACGTAATGATTGTTAGTTTTACTAATTGGTACTTTTAATTTCTATCGAATATTATTCCTTCTAAGTAATTCCAGAAACAGTTTATGTGTATGATTATTAAGATTTTATCGGTATTTCAAATGGTATGGTATAGTTGAAGATGCATATAAACAGGCATGTAGGCCAAAGGAGTCTTTTTCGCCAACATCAGAGGGGACCTACAGTTTAAAGCGGGATCCAAACCACATGATTTGCCGATACTATTCTCAGTCCGCTGTTATGCGGTCTTTTTCTAAATTTCGCGTTTACCACGAAACCCCTACTAATTTAGATGTGCGTCCTACTCAGGCAAGAAGGACACTGTCTCCACGATCAGTCTTTTCTGGTCTAAGTAGTCCCTCGTGAGCAATATGCCACCAGTTTTCGTCGAGGTTGGCCCTCTCGATCCGGCAGTCTGACTTTAAATGCGGGTCCTACCCTAGCGTGGGAAGCTGTCTACGTCGTCAGTCTTTCTTGATCCAAGAGGCCTTCCACCAACAACATGCCGTTACAGAAATGTCGGCTTAAGAATGATGTCGTGGTATGTGACTTTGCAAAATACACCTAAATAAGTAGATTGACGTTCGGGGATCGAACTCGGAACACTGACCCGGACCGGTAAGTTCCTAACTATACTGCTGAGCTATGGTTTTCACTCACATGAGGTACACTAAAACGTAAGAGGAGTTTGAGTAACGAATGCAAATATTCAAGTACGAATATTCGATATTCAAATACAAATGCCTCAGTTTGAAAAAAAATGCAGTAAAAAACTCCAGATATGATTAGCGTCAATTGCGGACCCGACCGTTTTTAATGAAACCTAATCTTTATTTTACTGAGGTAATAACATTTATATTTTGTTACTACTAACTTCCTTAAATGAGATGTATGTGTTAGAACTGCTTTTGTCCCTAAAATTTTTACCTTTAATTTCTATGGGCCAGTTACCTGAACGTATTACGTCTCTTTTCTGGAAAAAAATATTTATATCTTTAAGCAACATTTACAAACTGCAGGATTCCAATAATCTGGAATTTCTTGTTAAAACTTTTGTATATTTTTTTTTTTGCACTACATCTTCATTTGTAAATTTATTTTATTTTAGGTAATTTCTTAAACTATACATATTTACTACTGTGATCAAAAAATAAAATCAAATAAAACGCAAACGGGTTATTTATTTTTCCAAATTCATTTCTTCCCCTTCAACGTAATCCCCCTTGGATACAATACATTTATGCCAACGTTTTTTCCAGTCTTCGAAACAGTTGTTGAATTCGATTTCTGGAATGGCTTTTAAAGCCTTTTTCGATTCAGTTTTAATCTCCTCAATCGACTCAAAACGATGTCCTCGATGCGGTATAAGTGTTCCGTACGGAACACTTATAAGATGACTTCGGTGTCTGTCCGTCTGTCTGTCACACCCGATTTTCTCCGAAACTATTTGTCATAGAAAGTTGAAATTGGGTAATAATATAGGAATTGATAGTCTCATCAGAGCCATGTAGTTTTGAAACTTAAATTTTGACTTAAGGGGTTAATTTTGGGTGGTGAAATCGGAAGTGAAAAAAATTTTTTTTTACTAGGTCATCGAGTGTGCTGTCAAATAAAAGCTTGTGAAAATACGAGTAAAAAATATGTAATAGTTGCGCACACTTTTCTTTGTATTATTTTTAAAAAATCGCTGTCCATCCGCCTTATCTCGAAAAGTACTTATCAAAAAATTTTGAAAAAATACTGGAATATTCTCCACGGGGTGTAGATTGAACGAAAATTATCACGAGTGCATTGCCTTTAACAATTTATCTGGTATATAAAATAACCGGTCAAGTGCAAGTTGAACTTGCACAATTAGTGTTCCGTACGTTGATTGTTTTTGAAATAAAAAGTTTTGTTAGGGTGGTATAAAATGATCAGTGACTTCACAAAACACACCCCAAATGAGTTTTCAACAAAGTTTGTTTCCAATCTTTACCGAAAACTGGTGACCTTGAAATTTTGTTTTTTTATATACCAGATAGATTATTAAAGGTAATGATAATTTTCGTTCAATCTATACCCCGTGGAGAATGTTCCAGGATTTTTTCAAAATTTTTTGATCAGTACTTTTCGAGATAAGGTAGGGGACAGCGATTTTTCATGATTTTTTAAAAGTAATACGAAGAAAAGTGTGCGCAAGTATTACATTATATATATATATTTTTTACTCGTGTTTTCACAAGCTTTCATTTGACACCACACTCGATGACCTAGTAAAAAATTTTTTTTTTCTCTTCCGATTTCACCCTTCAAAACGAATCCCTTAAGTCAAAATTTATGTTACGGTGGTATAAAATGATCAGTCACTTCACAAAACACACCCCAAATAAGTTTTCAACAAAGTTTATTCCAATCTTTACTGAAAATTGATGACCTTGAAATTTCTGTTTTTTTTTATATAACAGATAAATTATTACAGGTAATGCACTCGTGATAATTTTCGTTCAATCTACACCCGGTGGAGAATATTCCAGAATTTTTTCAAAATTTAGTACTTTCCGAGATAAGGCGGGAGGACAGCGATTTTTCGCGATTTTTTAAAAATAATACAAAGAAAAGTGAGCGCAAGTATTACATTATATACATATTTTTTACTCGTGTTTTCACAAGCTTTCATTTGACACCATACTCGATTACCTAGTAAAAAAAATTTTTTTTCATTTCCAATTTCACCCCCCAAAACTAAGCCCTTAAGTCAAAATTTAATTTTCAAAACTATATGGCTCTGATGAGGCCATCAATTCCTATATTGCTGCCAAATTTCAACTTTCTATGACAAGTAGTTTCGGAGAAAATCGGGTGTGACAGACGGACAGACACCGAAGTGATCTTATAAGTGTTCCGTACGGAACACTAAAAAGAACAAAAATTTCAAGGTCATGAGTTTTCAGTAAAGATTGGAAACAAACTTTGTTGAAAACTCATTTGGGGTGTGTTTTGTGAAGTCACTGATAATTTTTTTTATTTTAAAAGCAATCAACGTACGGAACACTAATTGCGCAAGTTCAACTTGCACTTGACCGGTTTTTTTGAGTTTAGGGAATAGCCAGAAGTCTGACGAAGCTAAATCAGGCGAATAGGGCGATTGCGGAATGATATGAGTTGAATTTTTGATGAAAAAGTCGCGGAGTGTGAGAAGGTGCATTATCGTGATGAAAAAATCGAGCGTTATCGGCCCATAATTCCGGCCTCTTGAGACGAATAGCTTCACCCAAACGACGCATAACACTCAAATAGTATTACTTCTTGACAGTTTGGCCCGGCAGAAGGAATTCATAATGAGCAACACCACGATAATCGAAGAAAACTGTTTGGCGTGGTTTCTTCGGTCTGGGCTCACCTCTAGCACGATATTGGCTTGATTGGTCGGCAGTTTCCGGATCGTATGCGTAAATCCATGTCCCATCTCCCGTAATGATGCACTTGATGATGATGAATCTAATACAACTTCTTTGCTAAATTTTTTCACTCATGTTAAAAATCGAAAAACGCACTTTTGTTGTTGAACGAATGCCAGCGAATCTTATTAACTACTGACGCTATGGTCTTAAAATTTGACACAGATGGCAGTTAAGGTCCTACCAACCTAACGAAAAAAAAATTAATCCGATTTGGAAATGCCCGGACGATTTAAATTTAAAAGTCTTACTATTTTTTGATCACAGTAGTATATGTAACAAGGGCCATCTGCATAATTGTGCTTGCTTATTATCGTTATTTTATACCTAATTTGCTACAGCGCTTAACAGAATAAAATAAATTTACATAACTATTGAACTATTAAATGCAAAAAAAGGGAACATTCATTTAATATAATTGAATTGATTACAAAAGAATGTTTTTTATGCTTACCATATACTCATCTGTTGCTTTACCGGGGTGTCATACGCTTTGTTCTATGACGTTATTTTAAAAATATCGTTAACCACGTAATAGACATGTCTAAGAATTTTTTCACTTTCCTATATCGTTACACAAATAGAACTTCTGATTTTGTTTAATTAATTAGTTATCTTATCAGTGGACCTACCTAAAAATATTATTTTAAGCGCCACCTCTACAGCTAACTGTATGGTAGCTTCAAAACAGCATAGAAATAATAGTATACTTATTCCCATCAGCCGGGAATATAATCCTAAAATTAGTCGTTATTAAGATTTTTTATTGATCTAAGACTAGGTAACGTGGACTAATTTAAAGTTTAAACCAGTCAGAAAACAGACTATCAGGTATAATCGGTTTCTGTCAAAGCGAAGGTGGTCCGAACCCAGTACTAACAGACAACACTGTACACGGGTACATCTTTTGCGCAATGCAAAGAGGGAAAATCGCGGACACGAATCACTCCCTTACTGCGCTTGGTTTTTTCTGTTGAGGCGCTCAACTAGGAGAAAGATCCTAGTCTCACAATTTACCAAAACTAAAATTTTGCGTTATAAGACTTGGCGAAACGAGGATATGTTCACTTCACAAGTTGTGCTGGTAAACTCACTTCTAAAGTTTAATCCTTTGCTAATTGCTAACCGTGACTTTTAAAGGATATATAAAAGTTTTTCATTAACTAATACCGCTGAAAATTACAGCTTTTGTAATGGGTTTAAGCAACTAGAGCAGCAAGTTCAAAATGAATACAGCTTAAAAAAGAAACCTTTAGAGCCTAACTTTACCGAAACTCTATCTTTAAATACGGTAGTTTCGGTACATTACTGGTTTAGATGTTGAGTTTATTTGGAAAAATACAGCGGCACTGCAGATTAATCAGTAAAGATTTCCGTCACTAAATCGTTGACATCGCTAAAGAAATGTGTTAATTTTGAAAAGGGGTTTAAGGGATTGGGGAGTGAACTAGAGGGGCTGTTATTCTTTAACCTAGAAAACTTGAAACAAATATTTATTGTTGAAGTCCGTGTTTGTCATGGAAGTACTCACTTTACTGATTTTTTTTATCGTAATATATATATACACGAGGCTGGTTTGAAAAGTTCGTGCAAAAATAAAAACTACTTATGTGTTTGGGGTAAACCTTTTTTATTTTTCGACATAGTCTCCTTTTAGACTTATACACTTCGTCCAACGATGTTCTAGTTTGTTGATCCCTTCCGAATAATAGGATTTGTCCAAGTCTGCAAAATATCCATTAGTGTCTGCAATCACCTCCTCGTTTGAATAAAATCTTTGTCCCGCCAGCCATTTCTTTAAAATTGGGGAACAAATAGTAGTCCGAGGGAGCCAAGTCTGGAGAATAGGGGGGATGTGAAACGAGTTGGAATCCTATTTCCATTAATTTTGCGACCACAACTGCTGAGGTGTGTGCTGGTGCGTTGTCGTGATGGAAAAGGACTTTCTTGTGGGCCAATCGCGGGCATTTTTCTTGCAGCTCGGTTTTCAAACGGTCCAATAACGATGAATAATATTCACCTGTAATAGTTTTACCCTTTTCCAGATAGTCGA
Source organism: Pachyrhynchus sulphureomaculatus (assembly GCA_019049505.1). Lineage (NCBI taxonomy): Eukaryota > Metazoa > Arthropoda > Insecta > Coleoptera > Curculionidae > Pachyrhynchus > Pachyrhynchus sulphureomaculatus. The sequence continues at coordinate 36,922,030 of CM032450.1, forward strand.
TGAGGATTATCCCTTGCGAATCCCAAAAGACAGTCGCCATAACCTTTCCGGCCGAAGGAACGGTCTTCGCCTATTTTGGTGCAGATTCCCCCTTGGTAACCCATTGTTTAGATTGTTGTTTGGTCTCGGGAGTATAGTAATGTATCCATGTTTCATCCACAGTGACGAAACGACGCTTAAAGTCCTCCGGATTCTTCTGGAACAGCTGCAAACCATCCTTGCAACACTTCACACGATTCCGTTTTTGGTCAAGCGTGAGCAATCGCGGCACCCATCTTGCGGATAGCTTTCTCATGTCCAAATGTTTATGCAAAATATTATGTACCCGTTCAGTCGAGATGCCCACAGCACTAGCAATCTCACGCACCTTAACTGTTCTGTCATCCATACCATATCATGGATTTGATCAATGATTTCTGGAGTCGTAACCTCCACAGGCCGTCCAGAACGTTCAGCGTCACTTGTGCCCATATGGCCAGTCCGAAAATTTTGAAACCACTTATAAACTGTTCTAATCGAAGGTCCAGTCACCATAATGTTTATCAAGCTTCTCTTTAGTCTCCTGAGGCGTTTTGCCTTTCATAAAGTAATGTTTAATCACCACACGAAATTTTTTTTCGTCCATTTCTTGAAAATCACTCGACTTCCTGGATTCACACGAATGCGAAACACAAAGAAATAGACTAATATGGCTGAAACTTGGTGTGCGTTCATTCAAGAGATGCTACTAACTAAACATGACCTCGATACGCGCCGGTGGTGCCATCTCTCGGACTTTGCACGGACTTTTCAAACCAGCCTCATATATATATATATATATATATATATATATATATATATATATATATATATATATATATATATATATAGTCGACACTGTTTATAGTGAAACTCTATATGGTGAAAAACTCTCTATAGTGAAATTTCGGTCAACTATTCACTATATAGAGTGTCGACTATATATATATATATATATATATATATATATATATATATATATATATATATATATATATATATATGTATATATGTATATATATATATATATGTATATATATATGTATATATATATATATATATATATATGTATATATATATGTATATATATATATATGTATATATATATATATATATATATATATATATATATATATATATATATATATATTATAATTTACGTGTTCTCGGAATTAGATCATTAAAACTATTATTGGATTTGTTATATATTTATTGACGTTTCGACCTTCAGAAGAGGTCTTCTTCAGAATTTGCTCTAAAAGATGACATTGGAAGAATTAAATATAAATAAGTAATTAATCAGTTTCTCTTGTATTTCTGGGTTAAAATATTTGTAGCTTTTCATTTTAATTTAAGACACTTAAGTGTATACATTAATGACGGCCTTACCTTAAAAAGTAGATCATTGTATGGGGGTGTTAATTTTAAAACACTGTCAAAAACACATTTTTACTTTCTACAAACAACCACTTAACTTGAAGGACTTTATATGACTGGTAGGTAGATACGGTTTAAGTTATTTACATCTGTTTTTTGCTTATTGCAGTGGGCGTCATCTGTATGTGTATGGATTCCAGTATTTCTTTTTTTTGTATTTATTTCGGTTTTGATAATTTTGATGTTTTTGAAATCAAAGGTATGACTTGTATTCATTTCATGATTTGTAAGAGCTGTACTGGCTTTTGATTCTATTTTCTAGGTATTGGCTTGTTTGCCCGTCGTATATTCCTTCGCAGTTATTACATTTGATTTTGTAGACTATGTTACTTTTTTTATTATTTGGGGTTTTGGTTTTAAGCCTGGAAAAATTGGATAAGAGCAGATTATATGATTTGAGACATAACCGAATTTTATAGTCTTCAAGAAGTTTTTTGAATACCATTTATAAATGGTAAAGCAATATATGTATTGTGGTTGTTGTTAGTTGGTTTTTTACTTATTATGGTATTGTAAAAGTTATGTATTCGTTGTTTGAAGACCTTGTTTATAAGGTACATCGGATATTTATGAAGTGTTAATGCTTCTTTAGCTTTGGTTATCGCACTCTCTGTATTCTGTGTCAGAAAGCTTGATTGCTCTATCTGCTAGACCTATGATTACAGATTTTTTTTGGGAATTCGGATGGTATGATTGATAATTAAGGTATCTAGAAGACCATGTATTTTTTAGTATACCATTCAGTTTTTATATTTTCATTAATGTGGTGTAAAGTTACATCTAAGAAATTAATCTTATTGTTGTGTTCTATTTCGAATGTGAATTGAATATTTTTGTGGTATCCGTTGAATCTTTGTAGGATATAATTAATTTGGTTTTTAGGTATATATAGTAGTCAAACAATCTTCAACGTATCTGTAACAAAATGAAATGTTGAAGTTTAATTTTGGTATGACATCAGTTTCTAAGTCTCCCATTACTAATTGTGCAATCACGCTAGAAAGAGATGCTCCCATATATATATATATATATATATATATATATATATATATATATATATATATATATATATATATATATATTTAAGATGTTGCCTTCTGACAGTTGTAATGCAATTTCTAGTATATAACCACAAAATATGTTTTACCACCACAGCTACAGTTTGCAAAGTAGGAGCCTATAACTTGCAGTCGCTAAAAGAAATTCCTTTTTTTTTGAGGTTATTGTTGGTGTACCCTTATAAACAATGCTTTGTGGAAAAAGATTCATTTCTAACCTTATTTATGGTTAAATAGTACATTTAGAACATAACAGCTGCGTATGCTTCGCTCTTCGAGGCTGTGTTCCTATATAATCATCGAGAAGGTCCGAAAATGACGCATACAGCGGCTATTAAGTATATGGACAAGTCGAGTGCATTCGTTAGCAAGTGGATGAAAAGATATCGTACTCGTAATTTGATGATCTATCAGAACGTGCTTCGAGAGGAAGAGTGTCGAACAAGGACGCAAAAATGAGTGTTAATACGTTTTCCCGAAGTCCTCAATTAATTTTACTCCAAGAGGCGCAAAATCTAAAGCAGAAAGGTTTCAATATATCGTATGAAACTGTCCGCACTAATCTCCGTGCTAACGATTTGAAGTGGCGGAGTACAATACTGAGCGAAACACGAGAGAAACGACTCACGTGAGCAGAGAAAAACAGATCAAGACTGGAGCAATGTAATTTTTTCCGATGAAGCTTCGTTTTGGGGTAATGTTATCACCCCTCAAGTCTCGTCAGTTTCTACTAACCGATTAGTTCAGGGCACCATGAAACACCCTGTGAAGATCCATGTTTGGGGATGTCTTTCGGAAAAAGGTTTTGGGAGACTTTTCATTTGTATTTATAATTTTAACGCTGGGAAAATGCTCCAGAAGAAGGCATTAGTACCGATTGCCAAACGGTGGTTTGTCGATAAAAGTCGATAAAAATGAGAAATGGATCCTTCGAGAGAATAACGACCCCAAACATCGGAGTAAAATGTATATCCAGTTGAAAGGGGAACCCGGTATCGTCGCAGTAGATTGGCCATCCCAATTGCCTGATGCCGATGCAAACCCAGTCGTGAACGTGTTGTCATATATTAAGCAGACGCTTCATAATAAAAAAGTGTATACAGTGAAGCAGCTGGCACGGGAAATTCGAGCAATTTGAAAATCTTGGCTCCAAGAATACGTGGAAAATCAATTGAAAGGATGCCCCGAAGATGCCAAGCGATCATCGATGCTAATGGGGACTGGACGAACTACTAAATCATTAGCATTTTAATGACAATCCTTTACTCTCGAATCATGTAAAAAACTTTTAAACAAATATTTTTTTTAATTAATAATGCAACCACACGTCTTTTACTTTACCGACTATATTTCAGTATTTTTAGTGTTCCGTACGGAACACTTATAAGATCACTTCGGTGTCTGTCTGTCTGTCACACCCGATTTTCTCCGAAACTATTTGACATAGAAAGGTGAAATTTGGTAATAATATAGGAATTGATGGTCTCATCAGAGCCATGTAGTTTTGAGAATTAAATTTTGACTTAAGGGGTTAGTTTTGGGGGTTGAAGTCGGAAGTGAAAAAAAAATTTTTTACTAGGTCATCGAGTGTGGTGTCAAATGAAAGCTTGTCAAAACATGAGTAAAAAATATATATATAATATACTTGCGCGCACTTTTCTTTATATTATTTTTAAAAATTCGCGAAAAATCGCTGTCCCGGCCCTTATCTCGAAAAGTACTTATCAAAAATTCTGGAATATTCTCCACGGGGTGTAGATTGAACGAAAATTATCACGAGTGCATTACCTTTAATAATTTATGTGGTATATAAAAAAAACCAAAAATTTCAAGGTCATCAGATTTCAGTAAAGATTGGAAACAAACTTTGTTGAAAACTCATTTGGGGTGTGTTTTGTGAAGTCACTGATCATTTTGTACCACCGTAACATAAATTTTGACTTAAGGGGTTCGTTTTGAGGGGTCAAATCGGAAGTGAAAAAATTTTTTTTTTACTAGGTCATCGAGTGTGGTGTCAAATGAAAGCTTGTGAAAACACGAGTAAAAATATATATGTAATATAATACTTGCGCACACTTTTCTTCGTATTACTTTTAAAAAATCGCTGTCCCTTACCTTATCTCGAAAAGTACTAATCAAAAAATTTTGAAAAAATTCTGGAATATTCTCCACGGGGTATAGATTGAACGAAAATTATCACGAGTGCATTACCTTTAATAATTTATTTGGTATATAAAAAAAACAAAAAATTTCAAGATCACCAGTTTTCAGTAAAGATTGGAAACAAACTTTGTTGAAAACTCATTTGGGGTGTGTTTTGTGAAGTCACTGATCATTTTATACCACCCTAACAAAAATTTTTATTTTAAAAACAATCAACGTACGGAACACTAATTGTGCAAGTTCAACTTGCACTTGACCGGTTTTTTTTTAAGACAGAATTAAAACACTTTATAAATGAGTTAGTCGCAAGTCGATATGTGACATCGATATATTTACCTGTTTAGGCCCCAGGGGCCCGCCGGGGCACTAAGCAATTGTGGATAGGTAAACCAGTACTTTTCTATTATAAAAGATTATTCAAGGATTTGTCGCAACATTTGTTATCTGTAACCCTTTTTGTTCTCTCTGTATAAAGTGATAACTCGTCCATTATTTTATGGCGTGATAATCTATTTTTAAATGTAGTAATAATACATCAATTACGGTTTTTCTAGGATTTCTGAATGACTAATCTTAGAATGAATTAAAAATATCATTAAGAATCTATCTCCTAAGGTGAACTGCTTATTTTTATTTTAGTTAGTGGTTTGTTTATTTACTGTTACCTGTTAGTTAATATGTGTGAGAGGTTGGTATTCATAATAAAATGACATTAACAAATTAAAATATGTTTATTATAATAAGATTAATGGTAACCCCTTTAATATTTTTGATCTTTTATATCTATATATTAATTATGGTTAGTTGGCAAAAGCGTTGAGGTTTACATTTCTGATTTAGTTTTTACACAAAACTTTATATTATTACTCCTATGTACATGTGGACTAATTGTCTACAATTTATTAATTTATAAACTACCAATTTTTGGGATATGATTTTTAGTATTCCGTACGGAACACATATAAGAGTACTTCGGTGTCTGTCTGTCTGTCTGTCACACCCGATGTTCTCCGAAATTATTTGACATAAAAAGTTGAAATTTGGTAATAATATAGGAATTGATAGCCGTGTAGTTTTGAAAGTTAAATTTTGACTTAAGGTGTTAGTTTTGGGGGGTGAAATCGGAAGTGAAAAAAATTTTTTTTACTAGGTCATCGAGTGTGGTGTCAAATGAAAGCTTGTGAAAACACGAGTGATATACAGGTGTACAAGTATAAAATACAGATTTTTTTTCTAAAAAAACATATTAAATTCGGAAGAATGATAAAAAGTGCTTTATTCAAAGTATGCCCCTTCACTTGTTATACATTTTTCTCATCTTTCGGGCAATTTGTGAATACCACACCAGTAAAAATCTTTCCCTTTTGTTGCGAACCATTCATCGAGCCATTTTTTCACATCTTCGTACGAAGCAAGGCGCTGCTTAGCAAGTGCGTAACCCATCGATGCAAACAAGTGGTAATCGGAAGGAGCCAAATCTGGTGAGTAAGCCGCATGGAGTAGAACTTCCCAGCTGAGCCCTTCCAACGTGGCGCGAACTGGTTTTGCCGTATGTGACGGAGCATTGTCATGAAGAAAAATGACTTTGTGTTGCCTCTTTTGGTATTCTGGCCTTTTTTTTAAACGGCGAAACTGTTCAAATCGGTCAATTGTTGTTGGTAACGTTTAGTATTAACCGTTTCCCCAAGTTTTAACAGCTTATAATGGACCACGCCCCTCTGGTCCCACCAAACACAAAGCATCGTCTTTCTGCCAAAGCGATTGGGTCTTGCGGTCGATGTGGATGGTGCGCCTGGGTCAACCCATGATTTTTTGCGCTTGAGATTCTCAAAATAAATCCACTTTTCATCCCCTGTAACTATACGAACGATGCAAAAACGACTTCCTTTTGTACCGAGCGAGCAAAATGCCACACGTTTTTTGCGCTTTTCCATTTGCCTGTCGTTCAACTAATGTGGTACCCATCTACCGGTCTTCTGAATCTTTCCCATCTCTCGTAGCCGATTGGAAACGGCTTGTTGACTAACGCCCAGTTGCTCAGCGAGTTGTTTTTGTGTTTTACGAATCATCTTCGTCCAACAATGCTTGCAATTCCACATCTTCGTATTTTTTTGGCGGTTTTTTCCACGTTCCTTGTCTGCAGCATCGAAGTCACCACTTCTGAAACGCCGAAACCGTCCTTCACACGTATCTTCCGATGGAGCATGTTCACCATAAGCTTCTCGAAGTAATCGGTATGATTCAACAGCAGTTTTCTTCAAATGAAAACAAAAAATTAATGCTGTATGCGAATGTTCTTTGTCCGGTATAAATTTCGACATATTGAACACAAAACACTATGCACTTTTCCAATTTATCACTCGTGCGCGTCTGATACTTGTTGAGGACACAACAAAATGGCGCAGTGTCAAATCTTTATATCACAAACTGCATTGGTGCACCATCTGTTGTCTGAAATCCGCATTTCATACTTGTACACCGGGGTATATATATATATATATATATATATAATATATATATATATATATATATATATATATATAGATTATATATATATGTATATATATATATGTATATATATATATATATATATATATATATATATAAATATATATATTTATATATATATATATATATTTATATATATATATATATATATATATATATATAATATATTTATATATATATATATATATATATATATATATATATATATATTATATATATATATATATATATATATAATTTATTATATATATATATTTATATATATTATATTTATATATATATATATTTATATATATTATATATATATATATATATATATATATATATATATATATATATATACATATATGTATACATATATATATATATATATATATACATATATATATATATATATATATATATATATATATATATATATATATATATATATATATATATATGTATATATGTATATGTGTATGTAAAAATTTCAAGGTCATCAGTTTTCAGTAAAGATTGGAAACAAATTTTGTTGAAAACTCATTTGAGGTGTGTTTTGTGAAAGCACTGATCATTTTATACCTCCGTAACAAATTTTTTTATTTCAAAAGCAATCAACGGACGGAACACTAATGGTACAAGTTCAACTTGCACTTGACCGGTTATTTTATTTTTAATAATTTTTGAGGCCTGGTGGTTTAGGAAGAATTTAAACTCATTTTTACATATGATGAGCTACTCTCAAAAAATCGCTGAAATTTGCATTGATGTCAAAAGCTCAATAAAACTGAGTTTCGGTTGCTCTTGTTCTTTTGAATATCCTGTACAGGGAAATCTCAAATTACCTTTAACTTTTTTGCATTTAGAGGTAAAATATTGAAATTGATAAAAGCTATATACACCATGGTTCAAAAGTAATAGTGCAAAATGAAAAGAGGTTTTTATTATGGCAAAACAAATATCTGCTTTTACAATAAGTTGTGGTCGACAAAAAACAGGTATAAATGGAATTTTTAACAAATCGGGCTTGCATTAAAATGACATACGAAACACTAACTGCGCAAGTCCAACTTGCACTTGACCGGTTATTTAATTACTGTCTTAATATTCGGCGTCTTGTGTTCCATTCATTTTTTAGGTAGTCTGTAAATTGTATAGAGCTTGACTAACGATTTTATCCCTCCGAGTCCATATTAGTTCGACGGGAAACGGAACGGGGGATTAAGATAGGATTGCATTTTATCTTAAAATTTTCTCTCTTATCTTTTTGAGATACCCTTGACATAGTTTTTAAAAGTGTTTTCCGTTCCTTATCTTGTTGAAAGATAAAATTGCGACTATTTTTTTATAGGCATAGCACACGTGCTACAGAGAAATTCCTAAAGCGATGTAAATTGTACTCGGTGGGAAACACAGACCTGAACACATCATTCCAAAGGGATGAGGTTCCCTGTATAAAAGAGGACTTGAAAAAGGTTGTACAAGAAGTGACAAGCTGAACCACATACGGATGTAAAGTCTTAGAACGACGTGTATCCCTAGCATGCACCGCTTTAGGTTCCCTACATCTGTTGAACACTTTCCATAAAATACTTTCTCTTCTACGTCTCAAGGCGCCAACCATTCTTCGATTTTCCAAGGAATCAAGGTTGCTGACGAGTTCTTGGTCTCGAATCAGGCTAACAGCCCTCGTCTGAATAGAATCCAACACAGGCAATGTATGTCTGGGAGCAGAGTCTCAAACAAGAGAGCAGTATTCCACCATTGGTGGAATTTGAACTTTGTACAGAATGAACAGTTGGGGAGTGTGTACAGCTTTCTAGTTCAAAATAATATTCCTAGACTTAGAGAAGGCCTCTTTACTATGTTCATGCCATTCCAAATCATCTACATCGCTGAATCAAAACCTGCGTAGAAAATAATGCCTCTCTGGTTCCCATGGCATCACGAAAGCCGAATTGTGTAGCTGACTGTTTTCTTCATACAACTTGTATATTCTTCTGTGAATGATTTTCAGAAATGTTTTTAAAAGATTGTTTATGAGGCTGGGTCTTAATCTGTTTGTCTAACAATGAATTGGCACGACGTTTCGCCAAAATCTAATTTGGCATTTTCAAGTGTTCTTGCTGCTGCTGCAACTCAATAGTGTGATCTTGCTGCTGCTTCCGCTCGATGCTCACTGAGAAACAGAAGTGCGATCGCCGTCTTTTATAGGTCAGCGTCTACGCAGATTGTAGGTGGGGCGATTGGGAGTGTTCGTCCGGGCATCGGTGTTTGCCGGCTGGGTGCCCGTATCAGTGGTAATTACAGATTTACGTACTTTTTTTTTAAAACATTCATATGTTCTCTGGCCAGGTTATAGGTTATATTTTATTATGATAGGTAGCGTAAGGAATGAGCAGTGGCGATAAGAGTGAATGAAATCGGAAAAAAGTTTGCAGCTAGCGTGTTTCCTTTCAATATACAGCCTAAACTATTAAATATGGAACAATGTTCTCTGGCCAGGTTATAGGTTATATTTTATTATGATAGGTAGCGTAAGGAATGAGCAGTGACGATAAGAGTGAATGAAATCGGGAAAAAGTTTGCAGCTAGCGTGTTTCCTTTCAATACACAGCCTAAACCATTAAATATGGAACAATGTTATGTAGCAAAGAATATCTATAATCTATAATATATATAAAATGCTATGTCTCTCTGTCTGTCTATCTGTCCATTAGTGCGTTTATTACTTGAGAACCACTTATCCGATTTACGTGTGTTTATAAATTTATACATATACGAGGCTGGTTTGAAAAGTCCGTGCAAGTCCGAGAGATGGCACCACCGGCGCGTATCGAGGTCATGTTTAGTTAGTAGCATCTCTTGAATGAACGCACACCAAGTTTTAGCCATATTGGTCTATTTCTTTGTGTTTGGCATTCGTGTGAATCAAGGAAGTCGAGTGGTTTTCAAGAAATGGACGAAAAAGAATTTCGTGTGGTGATTAAACATTACTTTATGAAAAGCAAAACGCCTCAGGAGACTAAAGAGAAGCTTGATAAACATTATGTTGACTCTGCACCTTCGATTAGAACAGTTTATAAGTGGCTTCAAAATTTTCGGACTGGCCATATGGGCACAAGTGACGCTGAACGTTCTGGACGGCCTGTGGAGGTTACGACTCCAGAAATCGTTGATCAAATCCATGATATGGTGATGGATGACAGAAGAGTTAAGACCAAACAACAATCTAAACAATGGGTTACCAAGGGGGAATCTGCACCAAAAAAGGCGAAGACCGTTCCTTCGGCCGGAAAGGTTATGGCGATTGTCTTTTGGGATTCGCAAGGGATAATCGTCATCGACTATCTGGAAAAGGGTAAAACTATTACAGGTGAATATTATTCATCGTTATTGGACCGTTTGAAAACCGAGCTGCAAGAAAAACGCCCGCGATTGGCCCACAAGAAAGTCCTTTTCCATCACGACAACGCACCGGCACACACCTCAGCAGTTGTGGTCGCAAAATTAATGGAAATAGGATTCCAACTCGTTTCACATCCCTCCTATTCTCCAGACTTGGCTCCCTGGGACTACTATTTGTTCCCCAATTTGAAGAAATGGCGGGACAAAGATTTTATTCAAACGAGGAGGTGATTGCAGACACTAATGGATATTTTGCAGACTTGGACAAATCCTATTATTCGGAAGGGATCAACAAACTAGAACATCGTTGGACGAAGTGTATAAGCCTAAAAGGAGACTATGTCGAAAAATAAAAAAGGTTTACCCCAAACACATAAGTAGTTTTTATTTTTGCACGGACTTTTCAAACCAGCCTCGTATTCTATATAATCCGATATAAGTATAGATAATGGGAGATAAGGTGAGATAATGGGAGATAAGTATAAATAATGGGAGATAAGGAGAAATAGTGGGAGATAAGCAGAGAGAGTCTAGATAATGGGAGTTATGTTGAGATAATGAGAGATAAGGAGAAATAATGGGAGATAGGGAGAAATATTGCGAGATAAGTCGAGATAAGCCTAGATAATGGGAGATAAGGAGAAATAATAGCAGATAAGAGGAAATAATGGCAGATATTTTATTACGTTCGGTAACATAAGGAATAAGCAGTGACGATAGTAGTGAATCAAGTCCACGCGAGCGGAGCCGCGGGCATGGCTAGTATATCTATATATATATATATATATATATATATATATATATATATATATATATATATGTATATATATATATATATATATATATATATATATATATATATATATATATATATATATATATTTCACACGTCTGCATTTATTAATAGTTATAATAAATTCCATTTCCACATTTCCAGTATGACCGGAAAAGGCAGTTGTTAACCAATTTTATATTCCTTGTAATTTAAAAACAAAAAAATAACAGGAAAAGATACCGACGAAAGAATTATTTACACCTGACTTTACGAGAGGTCATAAAATGTATTCTCAAATTTACAGTTAAAACGTGAGTACTAATAAAAGCCTCTAACTGCTTTCGGTAAAGAATACCTACCGCAAAAATTCTAATTCCATTTTGTGTAAATTATGCCAGTGTTGAAGAGTTAAGAGTTAATGCAAGAGTTAAATAAGAATTGTCTGGCTTAAGTCGAAGTTAGAGGACAATTATAAATATAATTAGAAAGGAGAAAATATTCGTTATATAATCGTTTTCAACCGCTTAGAGGAAACACTTTTTTACGCCAATTTCTACACATTATTTCGGAATGTCAAGTAATTTCGGTTATAACATTAATTGCAAGAAAAAGACTAACCTGAACTAATGACTAGTCTGTCAAGTAGGAACGTGTCCGCGATAATGGTAGATCTGATTCTAGCGATTCAACAAAAAAAAAGTATCAGTCGATTTCGACGAAAGTTCGTCGTGTAAAATTCAAAATGGCCGTACGCCAATCCTATTGAAAAATCGTCTGTCTGCTAGAGAAGAAATTTAAAAAAAAATCCAACCTGTTTTAGTAAAATACTTTTGGATCCAATAGTTAGATTTTAATGCTGGGCGTCAGCATAAGAGATAAAATACGTAACTCTATTATACGGGATAAAACCAAAATACTGGATGTTATGGAGAGGATAGCGGCTCTTAAATGGCAGTGGATTGGGCACGTGGCGAGGCAGGATACGGAAAGATGGACGCATAGAGTTATGTATTGGAGACCAAGAGGGACAAAAAGAAGTGTGGGACGTCCCCAAAGACGATGGATTGACGACGTGAAGACGATAGCAGGCAGGCAGTGGACAAGAAAGGCTGGAGACCGACAATAATGGAAGGAACTAGAAGAGGCCTATGTCCAACATTGGATGAACCCGGGTTGAAGAAGAAGAAGAGAAGAAGTTAGATTTTATTTATAGTAAAATAAAATACTTTCATTTCGCTCTAGTTTCATCTATTTTAAAATTGGACTTTTCTACCTCCCTTGTATTGTATACGTGAAAAGTCACAGTATGAAATTCTTGGTTTCCTTCACATTTCAGAGTCCCTAGATTTCGAAAATCATAGTCCCCCATTTCCACCAGTATGTCTGCCTGTCTGTTGGCACGATAACTTTCGAACCATATCAGATATCGAATTCAAATATTTTTCGACGTTAACACTGAAGGGAAAGGCGGGTGATTAGTGATTTTCAATATTATTATGAGAACTTTTTTTGGTTTTTGACTTGATTAATGATTAATTATTTATAGTCGGAAAATTTTTTTTTTTTGTTGTCGAATAGATACGGAAGTTAAGTAGGTGGGAGTGGGAGTGAAAGGAGTTGCTTCATATATATCGCGTTATCCGTTCTTTTCGGAATTCTTGGAGTCAAGTAATTAAATAATATAATATAAAATTAAAAATAATGTAAAAATAGGTATTATTTTTGCATTATTTTTAATTTTACTAGAATGTATGCTTTAGTGTGAAAAAGTTCAGTAATTACTTTGGAATTACGTTTTTGCTGGGAAAACACGAAGGTAAATCACCTTCCCGATTTTTCTTGTACACTTCATATTTAAAACCCTAATTTTACAATACGTCGATTTTCTAAGCTATTCAAACTAAAACTGACAATAAACAAAAATACGACTGGCTGGTTCGTGGTTATGACCGGTATATGAAATTACAACATTGTTAGCCCCCCCCCCCCCCCCCCCACCCCCCCACCCCCCCACACCCACCCCCACCACCCCCCCCCCCCCCCCCCTCCCCTCCCCCCCCCAACCACCCTCCCCCCCCCCACCCCCCCCCCCCCCACCCCCCCCCCCCCCCCCCCCCCCACACCCCCACACCCCCCCCCCACCCCCCACCCCCCCCCCCACCCCCCCCCAACCCCACCACCCCCCCCCTCCCCCCCCCCCCCTCCCCCCCCCCCCCCCCCCCCCACCCCCCACACCCCCCCCCCCACCCCCACCCCCCCCCCCACCCACCCCCACCCCCCCCCCCCACCCCCCCCACCCCCCCCCACCCCCCACCTTCCCCCCCCCCCCCCCCCACCCCCCCCCCCCCCCCCCCCCCCCCCCCCCCCCCCCCCCCCCCCCCACCCCCCCCCAACACCATCCTACACCCCCCCCCCCCCCACTCCCCCCCCCAACCCCCACCCCCCCCCCCCCCCCCCCACCCCCCCCCCCACCCCCCCCCCCCCCACCCCCCCCCACCCCCCCCCCCCCCCCCCCCCCACCCCCCCCCCCCCCCCCCACCCCCAACCCCCCCCCCCCCCCCCCCAACCACACCCCCACCCCCCCCCCCCCCCCCCCCTCCCACCACTCCCCCCCCCCCCCCCCCCACCCCCCCCAACCCCCCCCCACCCCCCCCCCCACCCCCCCCCCCCCCCCCCCCCCCCCCTCCCACCCCCCCCCCCCCCCCCCCCCCCCCCCACTCCCCCCCCCCCCACCCCCCCCCCACCCCCCCCCCCCCCCCCACCCCCCCCCTCCCCCCCCCCCCCCCCACCCCCCCCCCCCCTAATGTATTTTTTAAATTTGGCGGCCATTACGACTTATTAGTTTCCCTACTACATTTTGTTGCTTTCATATGCCATTAACACGTCGGTTCAGTCGGCTTTACTTCCGTTTCCGCCCTTTTATAAATTAGCCAACCTTTTTTTATCTACTCCGTTTTGTTTTACCTAAATTTGCGAAGTCGTTTAAATCTAAGATAAATAAATGACCCTTTGGGAATTTATAAACCGGGCTAAATCTGACAAAAACCAACAAGTTTCAAATTATACCAAAACAATAAACAAGCAGATTTCAGCAAAGAATAGGACAGACATACAATCAATTCGAAACATTATCGAAAAGAGTTTAGAATATGGCAAGGGCTTGTACTGAGCATTCGTAGACTGTAACAAGGCCTCTGATTCGATAGAAATATATAAAAATTGCCCTATTTTTTAAATGGTTAACGAACTCATCGAGAATACAAATAAAGAAGCAACCATTCAGAAACAGAACAAATTTAAATTCAAAGAGGAATAAAGCTAGGATACTCAATTTCACCGTAACATTTCACGTTAGCACTGTACTATATACATCGTAGGACAAAAATCCACTAAGATATGCAGATGTTGGAGTGCTTATTACGGAGGATCGTTTAGAACTGGTAAAAGAGCTGAAAAAAAAGATCAGGGGATTCCGAGTATAATTAATGGTATTAGTATTGTATTTTTGCAATTATTGAAACATTAAAGCAGTTTTAGCGCCCTATTCGGTGCTTTGCTCTTGAATTAACAGTGTTGGCGGTTCACACTGGATGGCGCTGAGCTTTGTTGCCTACCCTCACTTTTGGGTGTATGTTTTTTAATCTCTCCTCCTGTTACGTTGTGTTGGGATTGCCTCTTCACCTAGGCTAATTGACGAACTCATAGAGGGTACGTTCGGGTTGTCTATTACTCTCGAATGCTTTTACCTTCAATACAATAATTTCTATATATATATATATATATATATATATATATATATATATATATATATATATATATATACATTCCATAATTCTCGATTCGGTGCTGTTCTTATTCATTTAGACCCAGCGTCATTTTAAGATCGTCAGCTCATCTCACCTGGATAGTTTCGTTTCTTCTGTTCCAGTTTTCTATGAAGCATCTGTCCTTCCATTGATCGTTTATTTTTTTTTGTGAGTTTCTAAACCTGTGATTCATCTTCTTCTTCAAGTGTCATATCTGTTTTGGGCGTTGGCTATTAACATGGCAATCACAATGACAATGGACCTGTCAAAAGTGTTGTGACGGCGAGTAAGCCGACACCCACCAAGGCGGGAAAATCAAGGCAACGCATGAGTTATACTACAGGAACAAACGAACACACCGTGCGTTGCTTTGATAAAAGCACAAGTCCTGACAAAGAAACCACTGAGAAGGGAATCACTCGCCGTCTAGATCCACCACCATCAATCCCAAACGCAACCGACGAAGTATTTAATCAAAAACTCCCGCAACGACAAAGAAATCCCAACAGCACAAAACCAAAATTCCGCACTCGTACCGCTCCTGGAGCGCTTTAGGGACTTCCCTGTAGCACGTGAGCTAGACCCATAAAAAAAAAAAAATCGTGACCTTATTGACGACGCTTCGAAATAGAACAAACGTAACTCCGAACCATTGTCTTAAGTTATATAGAAAAGAATGTCTTTTTCTCCTTGGCCTCGTTTGCTATTATCTTTCCCTGTATTATCAGCTGCAAGAGACGGTACTTATTATGTCTCATGACGTGGCCGAAATATTCAAGCTTCCGCCATTTAACTGTGCGATTTCTTTGTCATTGCCTTTTCGACGCAGGACTTCTAAGTTGGTGATCTGTTTGGTCCACGAAATCTTCAGAATCCGGCGGTAGACACACCTCAGTCTTCAACTTTTTTCATTAGTGTTTCCCTCATCCACGATTCTACACCATATAGCAAAACAGAATACGTAGCATTGGGCTAATCTAACTTTCAATCCGAGTGACAAATCATTGCATGTAAATAGCCTTCGCATACCAATATTGACTTTATTTCGACAGATTGATCCCACTTTGCATTAACCACTGTCTCGCAAGTATATATAGGTTTCCACAGGCTTGATTATTTGGCTGTTTAACTCAAGCTGTCTTGCTGCTTGTTAAGATTTGCTTATTAACATCCACTTGGTTTTGAGATATCTTCAGTTATTGTACATACTTATTGGGGAAACACGAGAAAACCTCGACAGAAATACCCTTAAGGAATATAAAAATCGTTTTTACTCCATTCTGGAATATATGGTACGAAGCTATTGTGTGCTTCTAAGGCCAGGTAGCTGGTCACGACGAAGGCGGTGTGGGCTGGCGCGTTGTCGTGAGGTTTCCAATCGCTACTGATGTATGGCCTGACGCGCCGGATCCTTGTTCTCAGTTTTTTTCAGCACTGCCACGTAAAATTTAGAGTTGATGGTTATCTCGGGAGGTACAGACTTGTACAATAGACGAAACAGGGGTTCACGAAATCGCCCGTCATTACCCTCCGAGAGCTCGGAGGGTAATGACTGAGTAATCTGAGCAAGCACTCGCTCGATAACTGAGTTCCCCCACTACCGATTACAGTCGCTTTACAATCAAATCGGTGACATTATTTTCCGGACAGTCCCTGTATATAGGTATTTGCCACTTTTATAAATTTTTCTTGTTCTGGTCTTCTCTTCTATCTACTGTATATATGTAGAACTTTATCACCTAACGTATTTAGTTTGTAGTTTAAAAGCACCCTAAGATATATTTTTATAATTTATGATTAGGTTATGTACGTTAGTTGAAATACAAATTTGCTGGTTGTATC
This sequence comes from Pachyrhynchus sulphureomaculatus, assembly GCA_019049505.1. Taxonomy (NCBI): domain Eukaryota; kingdom Metazoa; phylum Arthropoda; class Insecta; order Coleoptera; family Curculionidae; genus Pachyrhynchus; species Pachyrhynchus sulphureomaculatus. The sequence goes on from CM032450.1 coordinate 36,939,027, forward strand.
TAAAAATCACTAATCCTTTATCCTGGGACTTCAATGAAGAAAAGTTGGCTTAAAGGTTTTTTTCATATTTTTCAATAGAATATATGAAAAATATGATTACCAAATTTTATTTTTTTAGTTTTTGACTGCTGTAATACTATAAAGTTTTTCGTAAAAGCAACAAGTTGAATTGTTCGTATTGTACAATAGTTGAATTTGTTCTTACTGTACTGTTTTTGCCAAAAAGCTCGACGAGGTGGTAATTATTTAATTATTAAAAATACCACATATTCTTGTAATTTAATATTAAGTTTTTTCTTTAACGTAGATAGATACTGATAAAATCTTCAGTACCATTTTTTAAAGCTCAAAATGTTTTAAAATTTGTTACTGAGAAACTCAGTTAAATAATTCTTAAGAATTGTTTGGTGCAGACCTAACTCAGGTTTTTTTCACACAGCAGGGCTTTCTGCAAATCCCGCCATAGAGCTAGAGAATATACAGGGTGTTCTGCTGACGAAAATACGCATGTTAATAATATTAATTCTAATCAAACGATTGAAACCGAGACACAGACCCATTTTAACAATATCCATAGCATCCATGTCAATCATGATCATGTTACTGATATACCTATTGTTGTTTAAATTTTGACTTTTAAATAAACTTATTTGTATATATACATTTATAAATGTGTTCTCTAAAATTTTAACTGAAAGGAAACATCTATTTTTTCTTGAAATCTTTATTTGAATTTTAAAAGGCTATAAATAAATTTTCTATAGGTGTATATACATTAAAAGATACACATATTTTAAATGAAAACGAAAAGACTGACAAAATATGAATTTATTTATGTACATGTATATATTTATGTAAAATGTTAAGAATACCCTGCATATTATTTAGACTGTAGGCTTGGGTAAGGAAAACACCCTGCTTAAATTAACGGGTAGGTACTAAAAGCAACAAACGATAAATTTAATTTTTTTCAGTTATAGTACACTTTTTTTTTAGTTTAGAACTACCTAGTTTTATTTCATGTTAGGTTTCACAAAATACCATGCTAAATTACACTAACTAATGATTTTTCAATTCTGTATTGGGCAGACGAAAAATCATTAACATGTACAATTTCTGCACTCCATTACGCATCAAGAAATACACTACATCACATTTTTTGTCAGTTTTTGTATCAGAAGTAAGCCCTGAATTTTTCTACTAAGCAACAATTTAATTTTAAAAACTTTATACTTAATGTTTGTACTTGAAAAATACAGGGTCTGACTTTCTACTTTTCGTTTTCATTGTAATAGAATGTACAGGGTGTTTTTAATTTATCATATCCTTTTTGAAGTACAAAATAATCCTAATTCGTTATTTATGACCACCCTGTATGTTTATTTAACATAAAATATGTGATCCATAGTACAAGGGACATGGTACACACCTAATAAGGGTTCAAAATCGTTCTTAAAACAAAAACTATCAATACTTCTGTTACCACTATGTTGTTAAAAAGTGAATTTTATATTTTGTCTAAACTACACAAACCTTAAAAATAGGTCTTCTTTTTCCGGTAACATTTCATTTGAGTCTGGTATAATTGCCAGGTTATAGTAAAATTTTTCCAAAAACAAGAGCAAACAAATATTCAAGAAATTGACCTGAAAATACGAGTACTCAGAATAAATTTGCTAATTTTTTTAGTAATGGATGGCTAGTATTTCAGAGGCTACGTTCAGATTACTCTAGAGTCCTAACTCCGTGTGTATTAAGACATTTTACTACATAAAAATACCTTCCAAAAAATAAGAATATTTATTTGTAATGCATTTTTATTCAAGTTCGTTAACCTGTGACATTGCCTTTCATAAGAATCTTGTTAATAAATTTGTTCTATTTAATATATAGTAGGTATACAGAAGTTAGTGGATACTGAAAAACATTCAAACTGTGCTAACCCTTGAAAGTAATAAACAAAATCCAGTTGTCAAATTTACAACTTCCGTCATGTGCATTATTTATATCTTCTAAAGTTTTTTAATAAAATGCTAGGCTATTTTTGGGATTTTGGAATCTGGCAAAATGACATTACACATCAGTTATCACCACTCCACCAGACACATTATTGTTGCGCTCGACATGCGTCTCACTAACCATGATAGAATCATCGGGACCGATGATTGATGAGTCAATTGTCGCTTCTGATGATGCTAACGTGGTTAGCGAAACGCACAGAGAGTGCCAAGTGGCATAATGGATAACTGTTGTAATATTTTTGTGATGTTAAACAGTTATATTAGATTCTCTAAACTCGTAGAAATCAAAAAATGATAGCACATAATTTTGATTTAGTCAGAGCTGATAGAAAATAATAACGCAGGAATTTCATAATTAAAAATATTTCGCAACCAATTCAATTGCATAAAACTATCTGTTTTACCGAGATACTTTAAAATATTGTTTTATTAGAGCTTCAAAAAGTAAGAAAAATATATAATTTGGCTTTTTGCTTACTGAGACCTCTGGGTCTGATTTTGTGTATTATGTTTCTAAATTTTTCTCAGAAAATGAAATCTAAGTCGATATTACTTTTTAGTTTCTGATATTCGGCTGACTAAAGCATTTGTATTATTTGCAACGAAATTGCAATGTTATCAAAAAAATAAGTGCTTTGTTCTAATAGCCAAGATTAAAGAAATCGCATAAATTATGAGTTGGACGTTTTAAATTTGATAACGGGTACCTAAGTAATTTTATTTCATACACTTAAATACGAAATAATTATGTTTTTTTTTTTAAAATAAATATCACTAAAAAATTATTTCCATGCGCCATTTTTGTAGGAGATTTCTACAAGCCCCGTACTACTATCTGGATAATACGCAGTGCACCCCTGCCCCCTTAGACTGGAATAATCGTCCCCCTCCCAGGGTCGAACCAGATCCAGAAAATGCAGAAGTTGACGAGAGAAGACGAGACTATAGTGGACCGATAGAGGTCGCTAGATTCCCAGAACATGTACAAAGATTGCACGCAGATGGAGATATCGGATTTAGTAAGGAATATGATTCGATTCAAAACGACCCTACAAATGAGGAAAACAGTTCTGAAAATTCACAACATCCGGAAAATAAACCTAAAAATAGATATTTAAATATAATTGCTTGTAAGTAGATTGTTGTTTAGTTAATAATTTTAGAACTTTTTTTTTTTCTTAAATTAAAAATTTTCACTTAGACATAAGGTAGACCCAGAAGCTTAATGTTTATTATATGAAATAACTGAACCCTACAGTAGGCAGATTTTGTCACGTAGTATCTACCTGCACGTAGAGTCTTCTATCCCCAGTCTCCCCTATTGACTTCTACAGCAAAATCTTAAGCATTTTTTTTTTCCTTTTAAGATGACCATTCTCGTGTTCAGTTACTTCCCATGCCAGGACAAAAAATCTCCACTTACATAAATGCTAACTACATAGACGGGTTCCAAGTAAATAGGGCTTACATTGGAACCCAAGGGCCGCTGCCTTCAACTTTCGACTGTTTTTGGCGGATGATTTGGGAACAAAGAGTTACCATTATTGTGATGATAACTAATTTGGTCGAAAGAGGACGGGTAAGGAGATTTTTTTGTGATTTTGTGGCCATTTGATTTACGATTTATTATAGAAGTGTTAATCCGGAAATATATCCGTTCTTTCGATACATTCCTGGTGGAATTTAATGCCGACTCGTCGGAACTAATTGGAAAAAAGCTTATTCAGTAAGGTGGTTTACTCGATAACTCCGACGATTCGGAATGGAAAATGCCAATACAGACTATGGTAAAACGTCGGCAAAAGTTCACCAGGAATGTAATAAACGAACGGATGTATTCCTGGATAGACACTTCTAAACATTTCTATTCGCGAATATTTTTACTAAACCTAACTAAATTCATGAATTTTCAGTCAGTAAGTTTTCAAAGTCATTGCCATATTTTTAAATTTTTTATTATTGTTAGCAGGGCTCCAGGTTTTCGTACGAAACCATAGTAATAGGTAATTTATTTAAAGGTTTATAGCTGTTTTGCTAAAAGTAAATTTTATTTTAATTACTTTTGTATTCACCAAATGTCATAGTGTCTTTTTTGCGTTATATATGAATATTAGTCAAAGTATTTGTGTCTGTTTTATTTTACAGAGTGTACTAACAAGTGTTTTATGTTATTAACATACCTGACTTTCTCCTAAAAGAGCACTTCGAACTGCGTTTAAAGCTTTAATAATAATTTTTTTACGTTATAAAAAAGGTCAGTTTTAGAAAAAATATATAGAATAGTTTTTTTGAGTTTAAACAAATTTGTTTATAACATAAGTTTTAAAATGTTTCCGAGGGATCAGATGGTAATAGCTTTGGCAGCTACACTTTAACGCTCTGAGCTGTACTTAAAAGTGTCATTTATTTTTAGAGTGTATTAATTAATTTTCTTTTTAGAGAAAATGCGACATGTATTGGCCCAAGGAAGGATCTGAAGTATACGGTTTAATAGAAGTAAAACTGGTTAAAGAAGATGTAATGGCCACTTATACCATTCGGACTTTGATCATTCGACATACCAGGGTAAGAATATCTCAAAAGGCGGGTCGAAGAATGTTTTGCTAACTATTGAGATTTCAGGTTAAAAGAACCAAAGATAGTTCAATGGCAGAGAAAACCGTGTACCAATACCACTATACCAACTGGCCAGACCATGGCACTCCCGATCATCCTTTGCCAGTTATTAGTTTCGTTAAGAAATCCGCCTTTGCTAATCCGCCCGATAGTGGACCCATTGTTGTACATTGCAGGTGAGATGAAATTTCACAAACCATATTGTTATATCAAAAGTAAGAAGGCCAGTCGGCAAGCAGTCTTACAAAGTGTATCAGATCGTTTACCAGATGTACAAATATGAAATGCGGATTTTTTTTTCTAAAAGAACATCCTAAATTCGGAAGAATGATAAAAAGTGCTTTATTCAAAGTATGCTCTATCGCTTGTTATACATTTTCCCATCTTTCGGGCAATTTGTGAATACTACGCCAGTAAAAATCTGCCACTTTTTGCTGCGAAGCATTTATCGAGCCATTTTTTCATATCTTCGTACGAACCAAAGCGCTGCTCAGCAAGTGCGTGACGCATCGATGTAAACAAGTGGTAATCGGAAGGAGCCAAGTCTGGTGAGTAAGCCGCATGGGGTAGAACTTTCCAGCTGAGTGCTTCCAACGCGAACTGGTTTTGCCATATGTGATGGAGCATTGTCATGAAGAAAAATGACTTTGTGTGGCCTCTTTCGGTATTCTGGCCTTTTTTCAAGCAGCGCACGGTCCAAATCGGTCAATTGTTCTTGGTAACGTTTGGTATTAACCGTTTCCCCAGGTTTTAACAACTCATAATAGATCACGCCTCTCTGGTCCCACCAAACACAGAGCGTCTTTCTGCCAAAGCGATTCGGTCTTGTGGTCGATGGGGATGGTGTGCCTGGGTCTACCCATTATTTTTTGCGCTTGGGATTCTTAAAATAAATCCACTTTCATCCCCTGTAACTATACGATGCAAAAAACGACTTCCATTTGCCTGTCGTTCAACTCACGTGGTACCCATCTACCGGTCTTCTGGATCTTTCCCATCTCTCGTAGCCGATTGGAAATAGCTTGTTGACTAACGCCCAATTGCTCGGCGAGTTGTTTTTGTGTTTGCGCATCATCTCCGTCCAACAATGCTTGCAATTCCACATCTTCGTATTTTTTTGGCGGTTTTCCACGTTCCTTGTCTGCCACATCGAAGTCACCACTTTTGAAACGCCTAAACCATCGTTCACACGTATTTTGCGATAGAGCATGTTCACCATAAGCTTCTCGAAGTAATCCGTATGATTCAACAGCAGTTTTCTTCAAATGAAAACAAAAAATTAATGCTGTCCGCGAATGCTCTTTCTTCGGTATAAATTTCGACATATTGAACACGACAACACAATACTATGCACACACTTTTCCAATTTATCACTCGTGCGCGTCTGACACTTGTTGATGACACAACAAAATGGCGCAGTGTCAAATCTTTATAGCACAAGCTGCATTAGTGCACCATCTATTGTCTGAAATCCGCATTTCATACTTGTACACCTGGTATATTAATTAACTTACCAATATTCTTATAAGCATGATATTAAATGTGTAGATCTCATAGTGTAAAATATCACGAGCATACTCGGTGCGATTCAAAAGTTCCCAGACTAACGCTTTATAACAATAACACAAAATAGTATGGCCTCGCGTGGACAAGTGGCGGGAGATACGTCGCTGCGTGATACGTTTCAGCTTGTACGTTTGCGTGGAAGTCTAATTGTGGCTCTCTCCTATTTTTGTAAATCATATGAAAGTGCAGCGCGTGTGTGAAGTTCTGGTTTAAACTCGGGAACAGTGCTACTGAAACATTCATATTCTGACAGCATCTGGAGCCAAAACCCTGAGCCGTATGCAAATTTTCAACCTTCTGCTGCAACTAAGCCTAAAACCATCACCAAAATTCACCAAATCATTCGTAAAGACCGTCATCGGATTATTCTGAACATCCCTGACCAAGTTTCTAAGGGTTAAACGGCCGAAGCTTTCTAGCGAGAAGTTTCCTCCTGCATCACGACATTGCACCGACGACCCACAGTTCATTTTATACGCAACAAGTTTTAGCGAAGAATTCCATAAAAGTTATCCCCCACCCCCACCCATTTGCCTGATCTTTACAACCTGTAGCGTCGGTCTCCACGTCACTTCGAGACGTGGAGAATGTTTGGCCAGTGGAAAAAAACAGTCGGACCAGTGTATTTAGGTACTTTGAAGGTGGTTCGAGTCACAGATCCTAAAAGTAACTTTCCAATTTTATAGCGTTAGTCCCGGAACTTTTAGAGCGCATCATATATTTGATATAAATTTATAAGCTAACTTTAACGATTTTTTAGTGCTGGAGTGGGCAGAACGGGCACATACATAGTTTTGGACGCCATGTTAAAACAAATTAAGTCCCGAGGCGAAGTCAACATATTCGGTTTCCTAAAACACATTAGAGCCCAAAGAAATTTCCTTGTCCAAACTGAAGAACAATATATTTTTATCCACGATGCCCTATTAGAGGCCATCGAAGGTGGGGAAACCGATATCCCTCGAGAACACTTTTCAAGATATATTGAAGTTTTACAAAACCCTGACAGTCGTACTGCAACAGAGAGTGCATGGAAGACTCTTATTGATCAGTTCCAGGTTAGGAATATACAATTTGTTTATTGAAACAAATAGTTTAGTTACCCTTATCTTGGAGGAAGTAAAATTACTTCCTTCGCTAATTGTAATCTTAAAAATGTTTTACTTCGATGTTTTTCATTGCTTCACATTTTGAGATTCCTAGATCACAAGGAACAGTTTCAAATTTTCATCAGCTTGTCTGTCTGTTGGAATGGCAATGGGGGTTAATAAATTTCGTGTAAGTTTTAGGTTTCACTATTTTTAATGTTCCGTACGGAACACTTATAAGATCACTTCGATGTCTGTCCGTCTGTCACACCCGATTTTCTCCGAAACTATTTGTCATAGAAAGTTGAAATTTGGTAATAATATAGGAATTGATGGCCTCATCAGAGCCATGTAGTTTTGAAAGTTAAATTTTGACTTAAGGGGTTAGTTTTGGGGGGTGAAATAGGAAGTGAAAAAAAAATTTTTTTACTAGATAATCGAGTGTGGTGTCAAATGAAAGCTTATGAAAACACCAGTAAAATATAATATATATATATATATATATATATATATATATATATATATATATATATATATATATATATATATATATATATAATGTAATACTTGCGCGCACGTTTCTTTGTATTATTTTTAAAAAAATCGCTGTCCACCCGCCTTATGTCGAAAAGTACTTATCAAAAAATTTTGAAAAAATTCTGGAATATTCTCCACGGGGTGTAGATTGAACGAAAATTATCACGAGTGCATTACCTTTAATAATTGATCTGGTATATAGAAAAAAAAACAAAAATTTTATCACATTTTAGTAAAGATTGGAAACAAACTTTGTTGAAAACTCATTGGGGGTGTGTTTTGTGAAGTCTCAGATCATTTTATACCTCTGTAACAAAATTTTTTATTTCAAAAGCAATCAACGTACGGAACACTAATTGCGCAAGTTCAACTTGCACTTGACCGGTTTTTTAGTTACTGTACTAGACAAATTGGACGCATAATTATTTGTAGGCTGATTGTAAATGTGTGGGGAAGGTATTAATAGGGAGTTGCTTCTAATGTATAAGTCCATAAGTCTTTTGCATTCTTCGAATCGATTAATTTGAAAATAGTTATTTTTTTAGTATTCCCAATTTTAACAAAAATATGTTCGCAAGCTTCAGGATTCTCCGCGGCCATACCGGATTCGGGTTTTCTCAAGGCGTAGTAAGTCAGTCCTTAGAAGTAAACTTAGCGAAATAGCAAATATTTTCTTTTAATTAAAGGTTTAGGTAAAAGTCAGTAACACATGTATTGAAGATAATTCTATTTCGCAGAACCCCTATGAAGAAATCGCGTTTCACTCTTTGAGAACCACCAGTATAAAAAGAAAATATCTACGGTTTAAAATGTTAAGTGTATTGTTTGGATTCGGTTCATGTTTAGTATGAGAAGAGTCAAATTCAGTATTTATTTTAGAATTGGACAAATTCACTTTACCAATTTTGATTATTTAGGCTATTTAAAAGAATATTTATGAAAGGTTATGTTTCTGAATGATTAATCTCTGATTTCGCTGAATTTGCAGCAAAACGAAAAACTTATAATATATTGTACTTTACGAAACTTTGAATATAACTTTACGATAATGGATTAGTTCCAACCGTAATTAGTTTAGAGTTTTGCATATTATATATTTTAATTTTGTAAATTAACAGATTGGTAGAAGTGAATCAAAGTTTTTTTTTGTTGAGATTTCCTCTTTATTTTAATTACTGTGATCATTTCGACAGCACCATGTCTTCTTCAGTGACTACTAACTGTAGTTGTAGATCATCTGGAGAAGACACAGTGCTGTCGTAACGGTCGGTAAAATAATTGAAATAAAGTGAAAATCTCAACAAAACATTTTGGTTTTATTTCTCTTAATTTAGAATTCATTTGAGTCGAGTATCGTCTAGTTCCATAAATTATCCAGAGGAGATTGTACGTTTTCAGTCGTAAGTTCATTTTGTACTAAATTCAGCACTAAAAATTGCACCCGAAATGACGTTTATCTAATTTTTCAGAAAAAATGTAGATTTTTAAAAGTAAAAAATCTAAAATCGTAGGGCATTGTTAAATACTGAATTCGACGCGCTCATACTACAGAATAACTTCCAGTTCAAACATTACAGCTCTCTACTTTAAATAATAGGTACTTAATTTATTTATTTATTTATTTATTTACTGCACTTTACAGATTGATCACAAAGATCTTTCCAATTACAAAGTACCAGAACTTAAATTAACTTAATTTAAATAATATTACATAATAATCTACAAGTGTTATGATTTCTTGTAGTGTACGTTGGCACACTGAAATATAAGTTGGTTAGAAATGCCGGATCATCAATGAGACCATTCCCTACTTTGTACAAGTAGAGCATGCCATATTGTTTTCTACGTTTCTCTAAGGTTACCATCCCATAGCGTTCATGCAACAGTGTAGAAGAGGTCATTTTATTCTGTATCAATTACTATATATTCGCATAACAATAAAACTACTTAATTACTTTGTTAACTGTCACTAAATATATTTGTAAAGATTTTACAATTGCGTTATCGCGATTTCGTAGTATAACTACATTGTCAAACGCTGAACTAAGACAATGTAGTTGTACTACGAAATCGCGATAACGCAATTGTAAAATCTTTACAAATATATTTAGTGACAGTTAACAAAGTAATTAAGGAGTTTTATTGTTAAAATGTACTGTCACAAAGTAACGGACCACTCAATCAACTCTTATATTCGCATATTCTGATATAGTTCTGACATAGGATATGTATAGCTGTTTTATGTAACTTGTACTGCTAAAATCTTTTGTGCTTCTGACAATTAAGCCATACATTTTGTTCGCTTTGCTTGCTGTATAACTTACATGATAGTTAAACGTCAGTTTGGAATCAAAGATCACCCCTAAATCCTTTTTCTTATCCTCATACAAGAGTGAGACATTATCAATACTATATTTAAACTTTATCGGCTTCAGTTTTCTAGTATAAGAAACAACAGTACACCTACTTATACTAAAATGATCAGATACATATTAAACGAATGTTAGGCAGAGAAAAGGGTTTTGTTAGAATAGAAAATAATGAACCACATAACAACATTGCCTCTCCTCTCCCAAGAACCCCGAAAAGGACTTATATTATGACATTTGCTAAGCAAGCGTTTAACTTCTCCCCCATACCTTTAAGAACGTATATGTTTGATTATAAAAAATTTGTTTATTTTCTCTATAAAAGGAAAAATTCTCGGAAAACTGTAATTTTAACGACCCTCCACCACTTTCACCCCCTTCTTCTCAATCGATATTGCTTGAAAACTTTAGCTTCCTTTCCTACTTCAAGTATATATGAATACCGTACCACATTTGTAATCAATATCTTGAGGGCTATAGTGTCAACAGACAAACAGACGGACGGCAATTGGTGACTATGTTTCTCTTGATCTAGAATTCTTGAAAGGTGAACGAAAGCAAAAATCTCGTAGGGTCATTTTTTCATGAATATTTCCCATTAGCAAGGGAATTGAAAAATGAGATACATATGGGATTTTTGATAAGACTGCTGACTTCTGTAACAACATAATCATTTTTCACAACTTAACTAATTTTATTTAAACTTTGCAGCAAGTGATTAAATTTAAACCACGAGACTTTAATTTAGTCTCTGCAAATAAGCCTGTAAATCAAAAAAAGAACCGTTGCGCTGTGTTGGTGCCAATTGAAAGTGCCAGAGTACATTTGACTCCTCGACCAGGTGAAGATGGTTCCGATTACGTTAATGCTAGTTGGTTACCTGGGTTCCACAGTTTAAGAGAATTTATCGTCACTCAACACCCCCTGGTGCGTGAGGAGTTTTGGAAAATGTGCTGGGATCATGCTTGCCAACTGATTGTGATGCTCAGTGTTATTGATGGGGAGGAATATGAAATATTTTGGCCTGAAGGTGATGAGGTAATTGAAACAGACGTCTACACGTGCCGACAAGTAAGTGTTAATCGCTCTACACCGTATATTACGAGGGAGTTTCTTCTTAAATCTGTGCAAGATGACTATGAAATAAAAATTCGATTTGTTCAGAGCGCGAACTGGCCCCATCATGGAGTACCGAGTATTAAAAATATGTACGATTTGCCAAATTATGTTATTGGTTTGCAGAAGAATGGATTGGGACCTGTTTGTGTTGTTGACAGGTAATTATTTTTAAATGTGATTTTTTTTAGGTTTTTATTTTTTTGTTTTATTTTTTTTTTCTCGTACTTGGTATGCGGTGAAATATTTTCAAATATCTGAATAAGTAGAAAAACACTTGTTGATGACGCAACAAAATGGCGCAGTGTCAAATCTTTATAGCATAAACTGCATTGGTGCACCATCTGTTGTCTGAAATCCACATTTCCTACTTATGCACCTGGTATGTATGTATGTATGTAAGAACGTGTGCATTGTTTATTAAAAAATGTATTTATTTAAAAGCTGTTACATCATAGAGTAAAGGATTACCATTAAAATGCTAGTGATGCAGTAGTTTGTCCAGTCCCCATCAGCGTTGATAATTGTTTGGCATCGCCTGCCATCTTCCGCGTATTCTTGGGGCAAGGACTTTTAAGTTGCCTGAATTTGCCGTGACGGCTGCTTCACTGGGTACATCTTTTTACTACGAAGCTTCTGCTTGTTGTTTGACCACACGTTTTCGATTAGGTTTGCATCGGGCGACTAGGATAGCTAGTCTGGTGTGACGATACCGGATTTCCCTTTCCAGTGGCTACACGTTTTAATCTGATGTTAGGGTCGTTATCCTGTTGAAGAATCGACTCTTCATTTTTATTGACAAGCCACCGTTTGGCAGTCGGTACTACTGCCTTCTTGTAAATTTCGAGCATTTTTATAGCTTTCAAATTGTAAAGATCAAGAGTCGCCCAAGACCTTTTTCCAAAAGACGTCCATAAGCATGGATCCTCAGAGGATGTTTCACGTTGCGCTGAACCAGTCGGTTAGTAGAAATTGACCAGACTCGTGAAGTGATAACGTAACCCAAAAATGAAGCTTCATTGGAAAAAATTACATTGCTCCAGGCTCGATCTAGGTTTTCCTCTGCCACGCGACTCGTTTCTCTCTGTGTTTTTCTTTCAGTTGGTTTCTTGATTGTCCTCCACCACTTCAAATCGTTAACCAGTAGATAAGTGCGAATTGTTTTATACAATATATCCAAGCCTTTCTGCTTTAGTTTATGTATTACTTGAGCATAAATAGGTGTTAGAAATGAATCTCTTTCCACACACATTGTTTGCAGGGGTACCAACAATAACCTCAAAAAAAGATAATTTCGTTTACCGATAACAAGTTTTTTTTTTATTGTTTAACCCCCGTCTGAGTAGGGATTTTTACCCTTTTTTTCATATCCTGAGGATACCGGCGGGGATGTAATACCCGCCAACGTTGTCCAAGTGCCGAAACATACAGTTTTGTATTTCACAGCACCTTTTACACAACGCGGTAGTGCTGCCACGGACGTTATTACATTTCTGCAAGCAATTACTACCTATGGACGGGGCCAGGCCAAATATACTTAAATACATTAATAAATAAAGTATAGCCCGGCTGATTGGCGCAGTGGGTTAAGGCGTTAGACTTGCCCACTGTTGTCCGAGAGGTCCGCGGTTCGATTCCGTGTCTGGGCTAGGTGTTTGTGATTTGTCTGTGTGAATGTGTAAATTTGTGTGTCTTATAAAGAGAGATGCTGGCTAATTGGTTATACGCCAATGCCATAAAACACATGTAAATAAAAAAAAAATAAAATAAAATAAAGTATACCGACCTGCCGGGAGTGGAACCTGAGACCTTCTACACTGCAAGCAAATTACTACGCCACGGAGCCCCGGGCCGCCACGCGACACTTTCTTACTTGACTGGTTATATATCTTTCCTCCCATTTAATACATCACAAAGAAAGCGAAAATCATAAACCAATTAAAAAGACTTACTTTTCAGGCACTTATTAAGAATGTGATTTTTTTATTGTTACAAAATTGGGTATTAAAAACGATGTAAATAACAGGTATATTTTACACAAAGGCTCGAATAGAAGAACAAGAAAAATTTGGAGGAATTATAAAAGTATATATGGTATAAACCTTTGTTTTCATTTATTTCACCGTTTTAAACAATATATTCTGATTAAATGTAAATGGTAAACATTTTTTAACATTTCTATGCGGCACAATAATTCTTAATTATCTGAAAACATAATCTAAATATTTTGTTATCCTTGATACATATGTGGTAATGAAGTTAAAATGGCAAGTTAATAACTGATAGTTTAAATAATAGAGTATAACATTGATTTAGATTTATCCCCGGTAGTTGTGAATAGTTCTATAAACTATGGCTTTAATAAATATCTATTCAAGTTATATTCTTCCGGGTTTTATATCATTAAAGAAAATTTTAGTAGAAATGTAATCATTTCTTTTGCAGTTTGACCCTAACTCTTATCTTAATTACGTTTTAGATTCGGCGGAACTGAAGCAACTACATTCTGCGCCTTAGTAACTCTTAAAAAACACTTGGCTTATGAACAAAAAGTTGACGTATATATGTATTCCAAATTATATCACAATAAGCGACCTGGAGTGTGGCTGTCTGTAGACGATTACATGAAACTTCATCTTTGCGTTCAAACAATCTGCTCTGATACCGAAAAGTATCTCGAGGAAGTGCCGCCAGATATGTTCACTCTCGCAAACGGAATTGCCAAAACCCGAACTTCATCGTCGAACTATTCTGGAAAGTTGTCTAATTGTTCTGATCCACAACCAGGGTGTTCCGGATCACCAGATGGTTTTTCCGCTAGTGTTGTAGTAACGATAGAACATGCCGATGATGCACGACCTTCAACGTCGAAAGAAATGGGTCTCCAAACATCAACTGAGCATGGAAGCAAGAACGATCTAGAACGCGTTCCTCCTGAAGGTATGGAGTCGGAAGGTGCTGTCCTTTGAAGTCCGCTTCGTCAAAAAATCTGCTAAGTAACAGTAGAAGGTTATTTTGTCTCAAGTGTTAAAATTTTACTAAAAACAAACATTGTGAACGCGTTTTTGTTAAAATATTACATGTACAAAACCAAGCAATTTATTTTAGATTATATTTTAATTAATACGGTTTCTTTGTTTAACCACTGATTTTCCTTAAGTGCTGTTTCAAATTCGTAGTATTATATCCATTTGAAATAGATTTTCCGGTAATAAAAGTGGTTAAAAAAAATATAATAAAGAAAAATAACGAATAATATTAATTACGACATAAGATGCCTTTTTTAAATATTTTACTATAAAAATGCTACATAACTTAATAATCTTTTCAAATGTACAGACGTTAGTTCAGGCACAGAAAATATAGCTACCGCTACAGAAGGACAAACACTTTAAACAAAACGTTGCCGCAAAACGAAGCCGGCTGGGAGATTCCACTCATTTTTTAGGAATAATACGTAATGCATCTTATATTTGCACGACATCTCTGAGAAACTCGCCGAGACACATTTTACCAATCCGGCCATAGCTAGCAGGCTTCGTTTTGAGGCAATGTTTTATTCCACCTGTTTGTCTTTCTTTGACGTCTGCTATATTTTCTGTGGTTCAGGTTAGGCATATATCTGGGTAGTATTTTCATTTTTGTGAAGAAAAAAAAGTTAAAAAGACAAAAAAAAAAAAAATTTATGAAAAAAGACAAAATAACATTTTCTTCTGTTATCTTATGAGTTCTTGAATCTGCATTTTTTTTTAAATGTCGCCTCAAATGTGTTTTTTGCAAATAAGTAATACCAGTTTATGTCACTGACCGGCTTGGTGTTAATGTGTAGCTTACCCTTTTCTTCCTTTTATAAGACTATTTTACTGAGTATACGATTTCATGTTTTTTACTTATTTAGTTTTTAATAGATTCGACGACTATAACGTTAACAACGAAATTACCTGCTGTTTTCAAAATCATCGAATTTTATTCATAATTCAAGTAGTGTTTTTTTTTGAAAAAAAAAATCGGTAGTTCGGTTCAGGGACATTTCGTTAAGTGTTTCACGAAAATTCTTTCAGTGCTAAAGTCAGTTTTTTATGAGAAAGCCAAATATCATGACAACAAATTTGTCACTTATCAAATTTGACAGAATACGAAGCCAACTAGGATTTTTTAAATGGCACCTCTACGTGTGAGCACACCATTAAATATATAACACTTGATGTTTATTTTCAGTCGGTATCGATATTCAAGTTATTGAGTTGAAGTTTAACTTTTTTTTTATGGACGTAGCGCACGTGCTGCAGGGAAATCTCAAAAGCGCTACAAGAACGGCATGTTTGCGGAAAAAGTGATTCACGTTGGTGTTGAATCGCTGTAAATTGTGCACACACAGTCCTGGCCAAATCATTCCGAACGAATGAAGTTCTGCATATAAAAGCCTGCTTGAATAGGGTTGTACGAGGAGTAGCAAGCTGAACTGCATACTTCATGTGAAGTGTTAGCGCGACGTGTATTTCTAGCATTGTCATTTGTCTTTGGGGGGAATTGGCAGGCTACATCCATCGAACACTTTCCATGAAAATATTTGAATAATTGAAGTGGCTCACTCAATTTACTCTTATCCTATTTGGAGTATCAAAAAATTCTTTTACTAATAAACTCAAGTTTTTTGTGAGGAAGACAAATATGATAACAAAAAATTTGTTGATTTTTTGCTAGCATAGCATTTAAAAAAAAATCTAGTTGACTTTTTAATCTGTCAAATTTGACAAGCGACAATTTTTTCGTTGTCATATTTGGCTTCCCTAGAAAGAACTAAGTTTAGCAGCTAAAGAAATTTTTCGATATGCTAAATAGGAAAATAGTAAATCGAGTGAGCCACTTAAAAGTTAAAATTCCGTTCAATACTTTGAATTCTCTGTATATTGATAACGACTGAAAATAAATATAAAGAATTATAAATTTTTGTAAACGGACTGAAAACTGCTATTTAATGGTGTGCCATATAAAAATCCTAGTTGGCTTCGTAATTTGCCAAATTTGACAAGTGGCAAATTCTTTATTATCATATTTGGCTTCATAAAAAAATAAATTTCTTGGTATGTGGAAAAGGAAAATGGTAAATTAGGTGAGACATTTGAAAAAATGTCCCTGTACATATAGGTTCCTATGAAAAAGCCAAAAACCAATGAATAACTGTTCCTTCGTTTGTAAATATAATTTTTAAAAAAATCCATGAAATTGTATGGCTAGTAGCCTTCATCCTTTTTTTTTGTAAAAATGCTTTAATACAAGATGGATCAAATCCTCAAACAAAAATTTCATTTGTATTAACATTTTGCACAAAAAAACAATATCGAGAGAAATTTCGCGAATGTCAGGATTATAGTTATGATTAGGGATGGGCGATTATGAATGTGATCTGTCGACAGTGGATGGCAACACAGCATCTATAATTTTAATTTGTTAATACATTGGTAAAGATCAATAGTTATTGATATACCATTAACTATCGACTTGTCTGTAACTATGGATAATCATTATCAAAAAATAATGACCAGGGCGAGGAATAATTTACAAAAAAAAAACCTTTTCTCGTAAAGAAAAATTACATCGATGATTTGAGAGGGAGGGGGAGAGTAAATGATGCCTATCGATATATCTATAACTATCGAGATATCGATAGTGATCAATATTCTAGTTATAATTACTCTGGTATAATTAAGAGAACATAAAAACATAAAGTAATATGGTGCCCTCTATGCCCCTAATCTTACGAATATCGTGTTATTTACACCCAACAAATTCACAAAATACCACTGTAACTGTAAGTTCACGGCCATCATAATAGGACGATAAACCGAATCACGTAAATGATAAAAGATTTGAACAGAATGAACGAAGTTCAACATTTAGGTAGTGCTGACCATTCTTTATGTAAATTTGCCATTGAACTTGCCCATCTATCATTTTGTAACGTTGACGTTGATCCTAATAGATTACGCCGTATGTGTAAAGTAGACTAATTTGCATTAATCATCAATCGTAATGCAAATAAGTATTCTGAGTTTATTTTTCACGCGTTTATTGCCAAATTTGCATTAAAAGAATGTTACTTTTATGACCGTAAAGTCAATCGAAAAATATTTTTTTTGGACTCGACTGTGTTTAAAAATTGATCCATCTTGGATTAACCGTGAAATTTAACCCCTGCTGTTTCAGCCTTAACAATTAGCTCGATTATATAGATTTACTTGCTAACTAATTACTGAAATAGAAAATATAGCATTTGCATATTTACAGAAATATTCCCAGCCGCCAAACTAAATCTGTATATTCGGGCGTCTTAAAGTTTAACAACAGACTGTCAATGTCAAGTAGTAGATCGAAGACTCTAGTTTTAATAACTTTGTTCCTAAATCGAAATAGAAAGAAAATACATTTTGGCTAGTGTCTAGTATTTGCAACTATTCTTCCTTTGAACGTTCTATATGTTTGTAACTGTTGCCTCTACATGTATGTATGTAACAGCATATTATCGTTTTTCTTTTATTTCTATTAATATTATTTTTTAACTTTTACATATAAATTAATAATTTTATTTTTCAGAGATACCATTATTAGAAAATCTGAAGCATATACATTAGAGACTTATGTTTTTGTGTGTTTTTTTATACATAGAAGTCTTCATTAAATTTTATAAATAATATTTGCTTTGTGTGTATTAGGTAGGGCATATTTTATAAAGACACTGTATTATTTTCATTTATTCGTGAAGTCATAATTTTCTCATTCTCTCAGCAATATTGCTCCAGAGACTCAATACATAACTTGCAATGCTCGAAATATGGAATAGGTTTAACTAAGACTAAGCTTTTTGAAGTATTTGTATAATTTGGGGAGGTTGGTAGCTAGAAAAATACACCAAAGGAATCCTTTTTGCCTACTTAACGTCTCGGTGATATTAACACGAACCACATCGGCGGCCAATAATACTCTCAAAAAGTCTTGTTCTTCAACTCCTGCTTATCAAATTACTTTACGAGGACCTACTACCGTTTTCGAGGTTCTGCCGTGCAGTTTTTGGACAGAGCCGTCGATCCATCAAGTCCAACTTCAAATATGCGTCGCACTTGACAACGAAAAGAGCATCGTCATTTTTTTCTAGTCCAGGTGGTCCCTCATAAACAAAATGCCATCGGTAATTTCCTTTGGAGTCGCCCCTTAATCCAACCAAGTCCAACATCATATACAGTTCACTTGAGAGCCGAGCGAAAAGGACAGTCACTGCCTTTATGGTCAATTTTTTTAGTCCGAGCCACCTACCACCAACACGCTTTTATAGTAATGTCGACGTGGAGAACTCACCGATGACTGTCTGTCGTGACGTGGCATTTTATAAATTATATCTACTTGGTGGTTATTGGGTAGGGCAGGTTTGATGTGGACATATGTTTTTTATGGAGGGCTGTTTAATTAAAATGTTTCTTAACTAGACATATATAGACATAGTGACGTATGTGATCACATGATGATACGTCTGGCAGTATTGTTTTATAGACTAGCAGTATTGAGAATATGAACTTTAACCGGGACAGCGTTATCACATAGTATTACTAATTCTTGTATTAATAAAATTAATGGGAGAAAGAAATCTTGCTATTTACGATTATTTTTTTGATATTATAGCTAGGTGTGATTTTTCCTGATCGGTGCTATATTTTTTTTTAAACCTGCTTTAATATTTACGTCTTATGGTGCTATATTTTATTGGAATGTAAATGAGGTTTTAAGATCTAATCTGTCTCCCAACACATCGCTGATATTAATCCTTGTCATTGTGCAAACATTTTTAAAGTGTCTTTTTAAATATGCTTTATTTTTGTTTTTTTTTTATATATATATATTTGTGTGTATGGCAGATAGTTCTTTTTATATTTTAATTTGTTTTTATTTCTTTCATTTAAAATATTCTAATCTAGTAAATTCCATTTCATGTATTTTTTTCAAATTGAAATTATGTTGCAGATCTAAGCAATTTAGTATATTTAGAATATTCAGTTTCTGTTGTATCAACAGAAAATATCTAAAATTTTATTATAGCTAGACGAGAATCATCACGTCTTTGAAGCTGTAAATTCTTGAACAAGAAGTATTATGTATATAGCTTAAGTTTAGGTTAGAATCGAAATTTTTAATGAAACTAGGTAACTCTCCGCTAGTCATCGGAACATTACAATTTATTTGAGATAAATAATTTTCATACATCACTCATTATTTGGATGTTTAATGGCAAGATATTTGCTATAAATAAAAACTGTTCTTGACACTTGGACCGCATCAAAATACCGTCTTTTCATGATTTTTAAAAAAATGATGCAAATGAAACCTATTTTTAAAGCTATTTCTTAAAGTTTCGTTTAGATAGACGCCAGTAACTTTTCGCCTTATAGAACTTTCCAAATTCACATACTTCATAAACGAAAAACTTATTTCTTATACGTCTTCTTCGCGCATCGCGACACGATATACGTAGAAAGATCCTAAACTTTACGGCGTAGTTTTTCATACCGCCGAAATTATTTGTTTATGGCTTGTAAATCTCTCCCACGAAGGTTCGACTTCAATTAAGAGAATAAAAAATAGTCGCCAGGGGCTATAAGATTGGTGATTGATTTCATTTTTAAAGGTAGCCATATTGCTATTCAGCAATGTAGTTACATTGCTGAATAACAGCGTTTACGACAACTGCAGTATGTACTGGCGCATTCTAACCCAGGAGGACGCCACTCGATAGATTCTTATACTCCACTCTGTCGGTGACTTACTAAGCCTATTCAAACAGAGCGGCACAGCACGGCTGGCACTTATTGCAGAAACGCACCTTTCTCGAGCTTACTGCTCGAAGGCATAATGGCAGCATTGGTATAACAACTAAAGACGAAACGAAAAGAATCGTATTTTTAGATGTTACCAAAAGTGTTCTTCGTATTTGCTGAACCATCCCAAGACGCGTTTCGCAGTATCACGGCTCATCAGCTGGGCTAGGTTCAGCAAATACGAGAACACATTTTTAGTCTTTTATCCAGGCAAATAACGGAAAACTATAACAAATAGATGCTTATACTGCCACTCTGTCGATGTCGGTGACTTACTAAGCCTATTCAAGCAGAGCGGCACAGCACGGCTTTTGGTAACTTCTAAAAATACGATTCTTTTCGTTTCGTCTTTAGTTGTTATACCAATGCTGCCATTATGCCTTCGAGCAGTAAGCTCGAGAAAGGTGCGTTTCTGCAATAAGTGCCAGCCGTGCTATGCCGCTCTGCTTGAATAGACGTCGCCGACAGAGTGCAGTATAAGCATCTATTTGTTATAATTTTCCGTTAGTTGCCTGGATAAAGGACTAAAAATGTGTTCTCGTATTTGCTAAACCTAGCCCAGCTGATAAGCCGTGATACGGCGAAACGCGTCTTGGGATGGTTCAGCAAATACTAAGAACACTTTTGGTACCTTCTAAAAATACGATTCTTTGCGTTTCGTCTTTAGTTGTTATACCAATGCTGCCATAGATTCTTGTTTAGATACATAGTACAGAACTATGTGTTTCATGTCGTTGCCGTTGTTATTGGAGAACCTTAAAAAGTTCAAGGATGCATTTTGTACACACTTTGTTTATACTGAGATGATGGTGTAGAATTCGAAGCACCGGGGTTTTCGGGAGTCCACACCTTGCTGATAATACTTGAGTTTTCAATCGCCTATCTTTGTAACTGCAGCGCAACAGAACATAGAAAACAGGATTGACGGAGGTAGACCTGTTCCAATTTGTTCAAAGCTGCTGCTGAGACTTTTAGTGCTTTGTACATATCATGATAAGATCAACATTTTCTTTTGTATTTAAAGAGCCTATTAAGACACATATACATTAATAAATGTCAAAATCAATTGGCGTCAGGAATACATATAACATTGACAGCTTATTGTGCGTGTAGTCGAAAGCGAACCGTCGTAATATAATTCGATTTTGTGGTTTTCTTGTTAATGTTAGTAAATTAAAAATATTCATATTTAGCATATATATATATATATATATATATATATATATATATATATATATATATATATATATATATATATATATATATATATATATATTGCAAATATCGTGGTTTTTAAATTATCCAAAACTAAATTCTAAAATATCTTTTAAGCATACTGATCAATTGTACAATAAAAATATATATGGGTGTTTATTTGAATCTATGTTTACTGCAACAAAATTTAATACAGGGTTGAACAGATACTCTGTGTAGATGGTAACTGATTTTTTACTTTTAACATTTTATAACCAATAGAAATATAGTTTATTTATTTTCTTAGCACGTACAGATCGAGCATTAGATGCCATAACCTGTGAAGTGTGAACATTTTTATTGCCTATTATAGTTAAAGTTGAAACAAAGGTTTTAGATAACATTTATCTTATTTTGAAATGGACATTTTTTATTTTAATTTATTCGTTATGCAACACGAAATATCCACGAATAGTATCTCTCCCTAAACTGGGTAAATTGTCTTCAGTTCTATCCTAATAGAGAATAAAATTAAATTTTAAAAATTGAAAATTTTTGGGTATTTCTTCCATCTGTCCAAATATATTTGACAGTGCGTTGCAACATGCCCACCAACTTTCCTATTCTTTTAATAATCAAGTATCATCGTCTTTTCTTGTACATCTCGAGTTGACGGCTGAGAAAACCAACAAAACAAGTAAGGTAATGGCAGCGTTAAAAAGAAGTATTTTCATTACTCTTGTCCAGCTATATGTCATAATAATGAGCTAATATTGGCAGCTATTTATCCAACGGAAAATTGGTTGCTGTTTTCTTGAATATTGTCTCTTAATAGTGACCAACCTGATGCATTCGACTACAGGATTAAAAAGATTAACAAACTTTAAAAGCAAAAAACCATTGTACAAAATAAAATTAAATGGATTCCACCAACATAAATCTCTAGTTTAGAAGTAACGGAAATCAAGTCTCAGAACTTTCCCAACAAACATAGTGCTATCTTGAAATTTCCATTAAAGCTGACTCCTCCATAAAAGTTTCTCATTACGAACATACCCTGGTGTTTTAAGTGTGTCCCCTAAAAACCATCGTACTCGATTACAACTCAAAACCGAGTTTCATACCTTTTATTACTAACGTTTAAAAACTGACTGTCTGTAAAATACTATACAAACTCTGCGTATCTGTTTTCATTTGATTTCGATTACGCAAAAAAATGTAAATTTATAACTAAAAAAATATACTTCATAAGTAGCAATGTGCAGTTGGCAGCTTACATAAATTTTGGCAACTTTTTGGGTTATTTTTCATCGAATTATGAAGCGCAAGGTACCTTGCCATCCGTAATACAAAAAGTTAATCAAGACAAGACATTCTTAACTATCTAGTGGCTTCTAATATTAAGTAGTAGGTTCTAAAAATGCTCACATGTACTTATTGACTGTATATAATGAGAAGGACAAGGCTTACTTGCAATTATAAATACATTTTCTTAGACTGAGACCTAAAAATATATCTTATTTTTGATGTTTCTCACTGCATAAATCATCATAATTGTTATTTCCATCACCATATACAAAATAAATATAATAAACAATTAATCTTCCGTGTCCCCATATTTATCATCTTTCCTTTAATAATCATCGTTTAACTTTTAATTTTATTTACAATAATATTTCAAACCGTAACTGAACATTATTATTCTAGAATTATCAGGATATCTATAAAAATCTATATGTCTGTGCTTTAAAAATGGCTTAACGTAACAAATATGTATGTTTAAGAAACTCCGTTATCAAATTATGCTAATAATAAATATATTTCAAAATGTTCGACGTCAGTCTTGTAAATACCCGGATAGAAAAATGCAAAATAAGTTTTAGGCCTTCAAACTATTGGTAAAAATGAAATCATGTTTTCTTTGTTGAGATTTGCACTCCGTTTCGACAACAATGCGTCTTCGTCGGATAACTTAATAGTACTAGTAGCTGTAAGTTATCTGAAGAAGACACAGTGCTGTCGCACTGATCGTCATTGTAATTAAAATATAGTAGACACCTTAACAGTTAAACTTCGTTTCATTTCTGTTAATATAGAATGGATTTCCATCAAATATCGGCTAACTCTATAAATTACTTCGATATATGATTTCAGGTAGTTGGAAAACTACATAAAATTCTATGAGCATTAAGATAAAAATTACTAATGGCGTTGTGACAGTACACAATGACTATATATAAAGAAAAATCCTAAATTATTCTCTTTTTTTATATTATTTTTGACAAATTTCTGATACATTAGAAGATCGAATACCTTGGCCATTTTTTAACCAATACAATATGATACACAGTCAATTTTTGCGTTTTGACAGTACACAATGACTGCAAAAATGGTTAATTACATTATTTTTTCTTTTTAGTTATCGAATCACATTTTTAGTAGATAAATGTATTAGAATATAATTTTACTAATTCCTTGAAATCTGGAAGCCATTTAGTTTTGTACAAAATTTTAAAACTACTAAAATCAATGTAAAATTGTGAAATGTGTATACAAGATTACCAACCGTTGACAAAAATAAGTTTTCAATTTTCATCAGCCGCACTAAACTAAAAGGTATTCTTGTTTCTGAAAAATGAAATCTTAAAATTTAAGCCAATATTTTTTAATATTGCTTTCAATTATCCCAAGTACGTGAAGTGGCTACCAAGAGCCCGTGACTTACTGGCACTAGGTTTGTGTAAAATTATGAAACCTATTTTTTATGTGCCAAAATACTGTGGTTGTGATTGCACCACCCTTAACCCTGAAGAGAATAAGTACAGTTTTTTACTTGTAAAATACTCAATTTAGTATCAGAAGTGAACAAATTGCCAATTTTTCTTATCTAAACTAACCAGTATTCTGGGTTTCCAGCATAAATTTTGTGTGTATGTTATTAGACTACACTAGATCACCACTGATCTGGTC
Organism: Pachyrhynchus sulphureomaculatus; assembly: GCA_019049505.1. Taxonomy (NCBI): domain Eukaryota; kingdom Metazoa; phylum Arthropoda; class Insecta; order Coleoptera; family Curculionidae; genus Pachyrhynchus; species Pachyrhynchus sulphureomaculatus. The sequence continues at coordinate 36,963,368 of CM032450.1, forward strand.
TCTCTTTGAACAAACGGTTGCCATATTACTTATAATAAGTTGTGATTGCCCACTTTTGCTAATCTGGCCATTTGGAGTGGTAGCAAAATTACCGGGTAGCAAAAGCCAGATTGGTAAGAGTCTCGTATACTTATAAACGAATACTGCAAACATACGAATGTGGAACATATTCGTAAGAAGTAGTAGTTCTTGTAAAATAACTAGATTGCAAAGAATAAAGTTTAAATGTATATTTATTAATGTTTGAAAAACTACAAAAAAATGATTTAAAAAGTTAAACGATGAGAGAACTAAATGGTAAATGTTTTAATTATGAAATAGACTATTGTTAGTTAATATAGAAGTTAGAGTAGAAAAATCGAATAGAAACTCGTTAGGTGTTCCACTATCATAAAATTTGGTAAAAAAAATTGTAGTTCATTTCTGTTATGTCGGATGTTAAATATTTTAGAAAGCAAACAAAAGAAATAGCATGTCTTACATTACGTTATATTCAATTAAAACCTTATAAATGGGATCACAGCAGTACCGCCAATTATTAAGTTTTCTAAATGCTTCTGTAAAAAAGAACTGTAGTCAAAGTTGCTATATATTATCTTCTGTGTTAAGTGTTTGGTCTTCAACAAGTTTATAGAAAAATTTCAATTAAGAGCAAAAACACTTTTCCAAATTGCCAAGTTCCTTAGGAATCTTATAATGTGATTGTTGATAACTGTCGTATGGCTTTTCAAAGCTCTATAAAATCAACAGTTATATATATATATATATATATATATATATATATATATATATATATATATATATATATATATATATATTTATATATATATATATATATATATATATATATATATATATATATATATATATATATATATATATATATATATATACATACATACATGCTGACCTTGGTTGGTTATACTTGGTACGCGATTCTGCTTATTTTTGTGCACTGCAAGTTTTTGGTTTACTGTGCTCTCCTCTGCTAGTTACGTGAGCGTCGTCCCTTTAGGAAGGTTTATTAGCGTCCTTCCAAGCCATGTGTTGATTTATCGCCATGATGTAGATCTACGAACAGTTTGTGTTTGTTCCGAGTTAGAGTTAAGAATCTGTTGACGTTACATATCATGGTTCACTTTGAGCTCTTTCGCCAACCCGCCTTTTTTGCTACTAAGTATATCGGTAAGATTTCTTTTTTCTTAATTCGGCAGTTACGATTGACTTATGGTAACATATAACTTTAATGAATCTATTTTCTATAAACTTGGATATGCCATTTTAAAAATATCAAATGATTTTTAATGTGGTGTTTTAAAAATAGACTTCAACATAATAAATAAAATGTTATAGATGTAAATGCTTAAACATAAAAATACAGGGCGTTAAAATTAACCTTTTTAACTGTAAGAGAGTGTTGCATAGTTAAAGTATTTTAGAATTTATTGTAAAGAGGTTTATATGGCGTGTTAATCGTTATGAAAAGTTATTTTTACTGCCCTGTAGTACAACCGTAACAGTAACCAATTTGTTAGACTTTAGGGTTTTTAAAATATTATGTGTATAATAACGTAAGTCTTTTAAGTAAGTATTTATTTAGCTAATACGTTCAAAAAACAATTTAGAATTTTTGTACCTTATAGATATTCGGACCAAAAATTTTGTTTGAAGCAATATTGCTCATTTTACCTGCCTCGGGTGAAAACTTGTTAGGTTTGCTTTTGATATTACAGTTTTTTTTCGAATACCTGTTTTAAAAGGATTTAAATGGAGTATTTTTTAATTAATGAGTGAAATATGATGAAGCATAACTAGACGCTTGAAGAGAACGTAAAGAGTTTTTAAAAATATAGTAACAAAAAAAATCAATTTAAATCTTTTGAAATTTTAGGTCCGTCCAACGGCTTTCTAGAATTTTAAATGTTTATTTTTCAGCCATTCAAAAAAATACACCCCCTTTCATTTAGTTTTTTTTTTCCAAAATTATTGAATGCCAGATAGGATTATTGGATTGTAAAATTACTATAAAGGCTGATAAGTTCCATTTGTAAGTTTAAGATCTGTTGATTTCCTAGACAAAGTGATCATTTCTTTTAAAATATTATAGGAATTTTGTATATATAGTTATCGTACGTAACTGTGAAATAAAAATGTATTCAAAATACAAAAAAATAAATAAAATTTTCGTTGTTTCTAATCCTAATCCTTAAATATACTAAAATAATTTTAACTAAAGAATACACAACACAGCAATGCTGTATATGATTAAAAAAAAATACAGAATTCTGTGTTGAACGAATATTATCTCAAACTTTTTTTTATTAACATCAAAATACAATACATTTATAATATTTTTGTACAATGTTACTATATATTATTTATTGGAACATTTATTTATTTATTATTATTTTTTGACATCACATGACACACACATATATAATTATTGTTTAAAAAAGGAAGCGTTAGTTATACATTACTGATCTTATTCAAAATTTATACGAAATATTTTGTTACTTATTTTTCATTAGCTTCATAATTCGGTACGTTTACAATATTTATAATAATAAGCATTTATTGTCTAACAGAACTACATCCATTTACAAGACAATTTGACAATAGGTGAAAAAGTATCAGACCTAATTAAATCATAATAACAATTATTACAAAATTAAACAACTACGTACCACAAGTACTGCTCAGCCCATCCATTGCACAACAAGAAAAGCATGCTAAATAAAAATTTTGGATCATGTCAATAACCTGTTCCTGAAGATTCCAAGCAATTGAGGTAGTGATAAATGTAAAATATCAATAATATGGAATGTCTCATTATAAAATGCCATTGCTCAGTAAAGTGGTGATTTTAATAGAAAACTATTTTGTGGGGTTCACACAATAAAAGTCGAGGGGATCTCATTGTACGACCAGGCATGTGCAACATGATTTGGGACAATAACTCGGGGCATTCAATAACAGACCTCGTAAGTTTTGCCAGAAAACTCGTAAGTAAATACAGTCCCTGGCCAAATTATTAGACGCACTGCAAGATTTCATGTAAAATATTAATTACCGAGTGATATTGTACCGTTTTATTATTTTAAATTGATTTGTTTTTTATTTTTATATTATCCAATCAATTACCTATTTATTTGACATAAATAAAACAGCATTAATTTAGAAAAGCATAAGTTTATTAAGTTTTAAAGAAAAGTGAAATTACTGTTAGTAAAAGTCAATATTTAGTTGAGCCACCTTTAGCCGCTATCAAAGCTTTAATTCTGCGCGGCATGCTATCAATGCAAGATTGTACTGTCTCCTGCATTTGAGGATGATGATTCCACACATGAATAATCTTTTCTAGGAGCTGGGTTTTGTGGGTAATCACATCTTTAGCCACTTCTCTTTTCATCAGCTCCCACACATTTTCAATGGGGTTCATATCAGGGCTATTGCCCGGCCAATCCAACCGAGGGATATTTTTTTCTGCCAAAAAAGCTTTAACAGACCGAGCAGTGTGGCAGGGAGCTCCATCTTGCATGAAAGTGAATGGTTCCCCATTTGGAAACCATTCTCTGAGCTGCGGAATCAACCGATTTTGTAATACTTCTCTGTACTGATCTTGCCTCATTATTCCTTTGACGACGTACAGACGTCCAGTGCCCTTGCCGCTGATGACTGACCAAATCATCACTTTGGTGGGATGTTTAACCGTCGGGACGACACAATCAGGATGAAACTTTTCTCCATGACGACGACGCACATACTGAGCTTTATTCTGCAAAATTTCGAATGTGCTTTCGTCACTGAAGCAGACCTGTCAAAAATAGGAAAAATATATAAACTTCCATGTTTATTTGCTTTATTTAACTGAAAATGATAATAATGTATCAATTATTGATTAAATTGCTGTATCTTACCGATCTCCAGAAGTCCACATCTTTGTCTTGCCATTGTTTGGCCCACTTCAGGCGCTTTGCTTTCATTGCAGCTGTTAACTTGGGCTTCCTGGCGGGGCGACAGGCCTTAAAATCTAATTCTTTCAATTTTCTTCGAACAGTGCGCTCAGAAGCATTTACGCTAGCATCCTGGAGTTGTGATTTTATTACCTTTGTGGTAGCAAATCTGTTTTCTACACAAATTTTCTTCAAACATCTCTCTGACCGTGGAGTGAAAATTGGTTTTCTACCGCATCTTTTCTTTCTTTTCGGGCTTAATTCCTTCCCTGACTCAATTTTCTTTTTTATGCGTCGTACACTAGCTTCAGAAACCTCCAATCTTCGTGATATTTCTCGGTTTGTAAATGTTTTCGCAATCACAAGGGCCTTCACTTTAGCTTTTTTACGTGGTGAAAGATCGCCTTTTCTACCCATAATGAAAATAGTCCAATTACTTTTTTTAAAACACTGCATACAAAATAAACTAATAACTGAGTAGTATAAAACTGTTAAACAAACAATCACAGTCCATAAAGCCACAGAAACACGTCCGTACCTGACTCGATTCCGATCGCGACTGATACAGGTTTGTACTTGTTTACGTTCATGTATCACTTTGTCAACACAGTGTTGCCATATGTTAAAAATAAATACAAATATGTAGTCTACAACAATTCTTTTAAATAAAAATCAATAATATTGTAGTTTAAATATACCGTTATTGCATAAAAACTCTTAAGAAACATAAAATTACTAAAAAAAATACAGTGCGTCTAATAATTTGGCCAGGGACTGTAGTTCCTGCGTCGCAGCAGTGATGGTATCTCAAATCTCTCCAGCAAGCCCTCATGGTCACTGCCTCTAGGAGGGAAAAAACCATCAGCTCTAAATATTAAAAATTTAAGGAATTTCCTTTGTATACCTTCTAATTTCTGGATATAACAATTGTATATTGGGTTCCAGACCACAGATCCATACTCGAGTTTTGAGCGGACATAACAGAAGTAAAGTAGTATAAGTGTTTGAGTATTTATAAAGCTTTCAGCATTGCGCAAAACAAATCCCAACACCGTAAGCGCCTCTGAGCAAATGTTGTTGATATGAGGGTCGAAAGCAAGCTTGGCATCATAAGTAATCCCCAAATCCTTAACAACACAACACCGCTGAAGTTGCGAACCGTTCAGCTCGTAATTGTAATGAATACTTTACTTATTGGAAAAGGTCATGGCGTAACATTTTTTGATATTCAGCGGTAAGTTGTTACGTTCACACCATAAATTAATTCTTTCTAGATCCGCCTGCATGTCAAGGCAATCCGAGGTGGTGCTTATTATCCGGAAGAGTTTTAGATCATCCGCGAATAGGAGCACTTTACTGGAAATATCAGAGACTATGTCGTTAATAAAGAGAGAGAAAATCAGAGGAGCCAAATTGCTTCCCTGTGGCGCATCACTCATTGCCGAGAAACTTGCAGACTTGTCATCGCGAATTTTAACATATTGAGATCTACCGGTGAGATAGGAAGAAAAAAAAAGACTATGTTGTTATCAAATCCCATAAAATCAATTTTTGCTAGGAACAACCCATGATCCACCCTGCCTTCGAAAAGGCCGTATAGAGCGTATCAACCTGCTGGCGCCTATGCAATGCCTCACCTACGTATTGGGTGAAACAAGTTAGTAATAGCTCTTCGTTTGCAAATAAAGCCATGTTGATTGGATGTAATCAGTTGGGCTGCCTGGGTACTAACCCGCTCGTACACTGCCGTGTCAAAGACCTTCGCAAAGGCAGCCTGTAATTTGAAATTTCGGTGGAATTGTCCGTTTTAAAGACAGATATGATTCGTGCTTCCTTCCAAATGTTTGGAAAAGTATTAGTTTTAAGAGAAAGGTTAAAGATAAAAGCGAGCGGTTCCAAGAAGGCAGAAATGCAATCCCTCACTAAAAAGCATGGAATTTTATTACGATTTTAAGTAGTTTTAATTTTTAGTCTTTTGGAAGCATTCAAGATCTCGTCACACGAGATATTTTGGAGACTTATGAGTGTACTGGTATATGGTAAAAGAGTGTCAAGATCTTGAATGGACGGACCAGTATAAACACTACTAAAAAAGTTAGCAAAAGAGTTTACAATATCCTGTGGGTCTGAATACTGGGTCGCCCCAGAAGGTCTTAGGCTAATGGAGTTTCAGCTTTTGCAATGTAATCATCATACGCTGTGTTAATCATACTTTTCACTTGAGCACGCAATTCGTTGAACTGGTTTTTCAGAGATTTGGATCTTTTGTGCTTTTTAAAGACCCTGTGGTTCCTCTTAACCCCCCTAATTATGTCCGATGTATACCATACTGGGAAATTTCTCTTGTGAATCACAGATTTTGGTACATAGGAATCAAGCACATTATATAGTGAACGGTATAACATTCCACTTGCCTGATTCACAGCATCTAAACCATATAAATTAGACTAGTCAATGTGTAGAAATGCCTCATAGAGAAGGGGAAAATTAGCCTTCCGAAAATCCTTCTATATTACTAGAAATTGCCCGTCGCTCCGTATCCCTAAAGAAAGTCTCGACATCAAGGGTAGGGTGGTGTAGTCCACAACAAACAAGAGGAAAGAGATCTCTAGAAACCGAGCATTATGTAGGCCTATATGTCAGTTGGGTTAACACATAATAATTGCTGAAACAAGAAAACTTTAGTTACACATTTCGCTTTTCTCATTTCCACTGTTAAGACTGAATATCACTTTAGGGACCGGATGACTTTCGCTGGATGATTGTCTAAGTTTTTTTACACAGTTTGGCACGTTTGCTTTCAATTTTTTTCTGTATTTTCTCGTCGTGAAAGTGTAGATTATTGGATTGAAGGATGAATTTATTGGCAAGACAAATACTAAGAGCCATCCGTAAACATCAGCTAAAAGAAAAATCATAAGAAAATGATTATTTAAACAAAATTGTTTCTAATACTTAAATAATTTCTATAAATTAATAACATATTATAGGTACTAGAGATATAAAGAGTTATTTGCAAGAACTAGATTGAGCTAGACTAATTTATTGGCCATTAGGTAGCTAAGATGCTACAATTATAAAACTTTTTTTATGGGTCTAGCACACGTGCTCCAGGGAAGTCCCAAAAGCGCTCCAGGAGCGGCATGTGTGCGGAAAAAGCGATTCACGTTGTTCTTGAATCGCTGTAAATTACATTTACAAACATGATACATTATTGACTAAGAAAAAAAAACGTGAAAATATATATTGGATCTTACGATATATTCGTGTTAGGAACTTTTAGTATTTATTTTAAAAGCCATCACCGTACGGAACACTAATTGCGCAAGTCCAAGTTGCACTTGACCGTTTTTTTTTTTGTTAAAAACTGCTATATTACTAAAAAAGTGTAGGTTCCTTCCCGACTGTCAATACTATAAATGTGCTAAATTTGATGCCGAAATCTCTTTTTCTTTCGATAGTTGTTGCGGCAACAAATCAACAGACAGACTGATTAAAAGAAAAAAACTTGTTTTTCATGATTTAGAGATCGTTAAAGGAAATGAGTCACGAATGTAATGAAAGACTGATTTTGTCAAATTTCCACTTTATTTAGTTTCACTGAAACTGTGTGACTCGTTTCGCTATATTATAGCTTCTTCTGATACAAAATGATATTTGAATATTAGTGTTGTTACATTTATACAAATACCCTAAGGTAGACAGGAAATAAAATTAATACTATATGCTAATGAATATCGCTGGGAAATCCATTCTGAATATTAATTGTATAAATTGAGTAAAGGGGAGTTACCATGGGCCAGACAGGTATCTTTTTGTTCGTTTAAGATGATGTCTGAATTTTTAATTCTATTTCTAAATTTTCTAATAGGTTTAATTTTACGCCTTTATTTTGTATGTGTAGAATTTTAAATTTATCGTCAAAAAGATGATTTGATTCTGTTAAATGATTACTGTATGCTGAGTCAGTGTTATTTTTTAAATAGCTTCTTTTATGTTCTGAAATCCGAGTTTCGAATGAGCGACCTGTTTGGCCTATGTAACTTTTATGACAAGTACCACAATTCAACTGATACACTCCAGATTTTTTTGATCTATTTTGTTTTCCCTTTGCGTTTTTAATGAATTTTCCTAACGGGTTGTTTGTTCTAGAAGCTATGTTGATATTATATTTGTTTAAGTGGTTTTTAATTTTCTCTGACGTGTTACCAAAATAAGTTAAAACATTATATTTTTTCCCTGCGTTTTCTTTCTTGAAGAAAATATCATTTTGTATCAGAAGAAGCTATAGTATATCGAAACGCGTCATACAGTTTCAGTGAAACTAAATAAAGTGGAAATTTGACAAAATCAGTCTTTCATTACATTCGTTATGAATTTCCATCAAGTAACAGCCACAACAATTCAAAGAAATGAGTCACAGTTAAAAACAAGTTGAGCGGAGATATTTACAACTAAAACCTGACATTTCTTTTGATATTAAACACAAAAATAACACAGTTCTCAATTCTTTAATTTCCAGAACCTTGAAAACGACGTATAACATAATATAGTAAGCAAGCCCTTTAACCTCCTTTCTTACCCCATTAACTCTTAATGTGTATGAGTATAAATAACTGAAAATAAAGAAAATCTAATACAACTTTTATACCTCCCAAGAACCCTGAAAAGTGACATAACACGATACAAAGCAACCACTCCGACACGCTTTCCCTTCCCTTACATGGTTGATTATAAATAATTATGCTCAAAATTTGATACGACATACTACAAAAAACCCCAGAAAAATTTTTTATAATGATATTAAAAATAAACAAAATTTAAAGACTCGTACTCTCTTTTAGCCGCTACCCACGACGCAATAGCGGTCAAAATTATAAGTTTCATTCCTACTTTAAATATTATACTAGGCGGGTTTAAAAAATAAGAATCGGTTGGTAATAAAATAAGAATGATGGAAAAAAGAAAACATAAGTGCTTTCAAATCCATACAGGGTTTCTTTATTTTTATATATAATCACTGTTCCCTTCCAAACACTTTTGATACCGTAAAACAGGCTTTTTCATACCATCCGCCCATGATTTCAACCGGTTTTGTACCGAGGTTTTTAACTCTTTAGTTTCCTCGAATCGTTAAAGCGGAAGCTAGTTCTTCAGGTGTTTGAAGATATAGTAGTCTCGAGGTGCGAGATCAGAACTTTAAGCTGGATGATAATTAGATGGGAGCTTATCGTCCCGATCTCGTACCCAGTCACTACCATCTCTTTCTGCACCTCAAGAACTCGCTTGCGTCCCAACGATTCGAGGAAACTCTCAGTGGAAAACTAGCTAGACGGCGGAAGTTGATGTGAATGGTTGGAAGAAAATTTCACGATACCAGAAGCGTCTGAAACGGAATATTGACTGTGGAAAAATAAACTAACTATGTATGTATTGGAAACCGCTAATAAGTAGTCTTTTTTACTAGTTCTCATTTTATTACGGGGAGGTCATTATTTTTTAAACGCGCCCAGTACTTGCACCAAATTTGCAGTCGATATCTCTTTTCTTTCAAGAGTTGCCAGAGAGTGCTAACAGATCAACAAACCAACGAAAATGGAAGATTATGTTTTGCGTGATCTAGGAAGCCTAAAAGGTAAAGAAATGCAAAATTGTCAGAGGGTCGTTTAGCGAGGGAAACTAGCTAAAATGAATTTGTTCCGCAAAAAAAGATGTAACTAAACATTTTCATAACTGATCTCCGTTCGACGGGGGAATTAAATGACATCTAAAACTGTACATTTGGATCAAATTGAATCGTTACAAGCGTATATAAAAAAAATAACTTACGAGATATTTCAAGTCCCAGATAAACTAAAGTTTTTGCAATAATAATTGGCAACCAACAAGCTATGTTTGCGGCAACAATAAAAAAGAATCTTACTGCATATTTCGTATCATCTACTCTTAACGTTGTTGCATTTCTTGTCTTTTTGATGTTTACAAACATCCCTATGTAGGTGTATATAATTGCTACCACACTAAAAAAAAAGAACAGAGAATGATGATCTCTGAAAATGTATTTTATTTTCGATCTTCGTTAGTATCTTTTAGAGGTTCTAAAATAACTTTTAAAAAATCCAGTCCCTTAGTAGTGCTCATTTTTTTATGAGGAATCCAATCTACAGCTTTGCAGATGACAGTACGCTTATCTCTTCCTTCACTTTGAACGCTCGAACATCGGCTACTCCTGCAAAAATCCGCAGACAGCAGGAAGTCGTTCAACTTAACAAAACCTAGAAGAAATTCCACATAGAATTTAACGGTATAAAAACCCAGGCCGCAGTTTTTTCTAAAAAAGTAAACGTTGCTGAACTCGATATAGTTATGTCGGGGCACTCCATTTCTTTAGCGGCGTCACTCAATTTGCTGGGTGTTAATTTGGGAGCAAATATCTCTTGGCATGAACATGTTGCAAGCATAGCAAAGAGAGCTTCTCAAAAGCTAGGAGTATTATTTCAAACTAGAACACTTCACCCTCCACAACTGTTAATTCTGTACAAAGCTCAAATTCGACCAACGATAGAATACTGCTGTCATGTTTGGGGCTCTACTTCCAAAAATAAACTGCATTTGTTGAATTCTATTAAGAGAGTTGTTCAGCTGATTGGAGACCCGGTCCTAGCCAGCAACCTTGATTCATTGGAACATCCAAGAAAGGTTGGTGACTTGAATCTATTCTACAAGTATTTTCATGGAAAGTGTTCGATGGATGTAACCCGCTTAATTCCTGCCAGAGCGGTGCATGCTAGAAATACACTGCGAACAAAGGTTTAGCTTGTTACTCCTCGTACAACCCAGTCTTTTATATGAAGAACCTCATCCCTTTGGAATAATTTGCCCAGGACTGTGTTTCGGGCCGAGTACAATTTACAGCGATTCAAGACCAACGTAAATCGGTTTTTCCGCACACATGTCGTTCCTGTAACCCTTTAGGGATTTCCCTGCAGCATGTGTGCTAGAGAAATCACTGCCAAGGAGCGTGCGGAGAAGTAGCAATTCACGTTGATCTTGAAACGTTATAGGTCATACTCGACGGAAATACAATCTAGTGCAGGGCTTTTCTGGTAGAGGCAAGCAGTCTATATCCATCGAATACACTTCCCACGATGGTGTTCATAAGATATACTCGAGTCGCCGATTTTCTTTAATTTTTCAAAGAATGAAAATGTCTAGTGAGTTCCAGTTCCCCAATCAGGCGCTTTCTACTGTATAGCATGTAACGAATGCAGAATATGTTTCGGAGCAGAATTCCAAACATGAGAACAGTAATCCGTCGTGGGTTCAATTCAAGTTTTTTACAGAACTAAAAGTTACGAAATTTTTTTGGTACAAAACATTCCGAGCTTTTACGAAACTTTTTTCCATAAAAAATCGCGATTCTTAAAATAAACCTATATCAGTTTGGAGTAACTTTCCGACATTTTGCCTATGATTACACGGGACTTCTTCAGGTACCTTTAGTCTTCGAGATAATAATACTGAATGCGCTCGAAGTAGTTCAGGTCAAGTCTAAGTATGATGCAGATCCTAAACTGACTCTTTATTCATGTTGTTAAAGTGTTTGCAAATTCTTATCGTCTTCCTAAACTTCGTTTATAGAAATTGGAACTATTATTTCTGGACAAGGCTTCGAACATCCGTAACGAATTGACCACAACATATCAAATAAAATATTTTAATATTGCCTACCTGAGAGTATTAATTAAAAAGAATACTAGAGCTGAGTATTCCCATCCAACTAAATACGGATCATCGATGTATAGGGGCAAACATAAACCGTTAACACCGTAAAATTTGGTACTGGAGACAAGTATCAGAGCTAAAAAATAATGCCTAAATACAGTATTATAAAAACCGCTTAATAAATTGAAATAAGTAAATACTATAAAAATTAATATCAATTACCAAAAATGAACAATGTTCATATTTGGTAATTGTTACCAACAATCTTATTGATTTTTATATATGTGCGGTAGCACTGGCACTGGTTAGTGGTAATTGTTGTCAACTTGCTTGACAGTTCCTCTGTCGGTCTGGTGTCTTGACCAGTCTCCGACAGAGGCCAGGTATCAAATTTCAACCAGCAAGCAAGGAGTCCGAAGACTTAATACAAACCATTAAATTTTGAGGCATATCTACCTCTTTCATCTCAGTTGGGAATCTTTGGCACAATGACACTACTCAGTATATATCACCACTACACCAAACATATTATTTTTGCATTCGACGCGCGTTTCGCTAACCATGTTAGCTTCATCAGGAGCGATGATTGACTAAAGCTAAATTACAAATCTACCCTAGTTATACTTAGCCTAACCCTTGATTTTGAGGACGAAATTATTCGTGAATACTTAACATTATCTAAACTTTGTATGGAACAAAATTATTTCCAATATAACAGTCAATTTTATGCTCAGAAAGAAGGAACAGCTATGGGTAATTGGTTATCACCTTTCATAGCCAATTTATTTATGAGTAAGTTTGAAACCGATGCCAGTGAAGAATTTGAATATTACCCAAGGGTATGGTATAGGTATGTAGATGATATTGTCGCGATTTTCGATACGAAGAAAGATTCCATTAAATTCACTTAGGAAGTTGAGAACAAAGGACAACTGCCTTTTCTAGATATTTTAATTATTAAAAATAATAATAGATTAGAATTTGATATCTATAGGAAAGATACAGTAAAAGATAGATATATTCCTAATGACTCATTTCATTGCAAACAACACAAATTAGCCTCATTACATTTTTTAGTTCATCGTTTGGTCACTTTTCCTCTAAAAAGAGTAAACTTATATAATCCAAAATATGTTATAACAAGGGACTCGATAAGGTATTTGGTATTTTATAAGGTAGGCCTCACATTAGTTTATAAGTCATCAGACAATCTTAGGAAATCCCAAAGATAAGATTCCTAATTGTGAGAAAAGTGGAATTTATGAAATTAGTTGTAATGATTGTGACAAAAAGTATGTTGGGCAAACTGAAAGGTCAATTAAAAACACGATTTAAAGAACATTTAGCACACTTAAAATACAGTAGAACAGAAAAGTCTAGCATTGCCAAACATGCCCTTGAAGCTGATTATATTGTAACATTAGATTATCTAAGATTAATTAAAAATGTATCTGATAGGAGGTTGTTGAACGCATACGAAAGTATGGAAATTAAATAAAGACAGAGGGCCTATTCCTTATAGTCCCCTCTACTGGTTACTTGACCGGAACTGATGGCCTTGGCTATGCCATTTGTTCCGCGTGAGTAATTCAAGGGTTAGGCTAAGTATAAATAGGGTTAAATTTGTAGTTTAGCTTTAGTCAATCATCGTTCTTGATGAAGCTTACATGGTTAGCGAAACGCGCGTCGAGTTCAAAAATAATGTGTTTGGTGTAGTGGTGATATATACTGAGTAGTACCTCTCTCATGATATCCTTAAAATAGCTTACTACATTGGACAATCAACCACCTAATATTTTATTACTTCTTTGCATTAAAAGAAGGTCTTCACCTGTTAAGAGTAAGACACATTTTCACTAATGAGTAATCAGTACCATGAGATATTTTAAAGAAGTAAATGAAACGTTATGGTGAAATATCAGTCACAAAATATTGCCGCCACACCCTAAAATCTTTATGTATGAACAAATATATTCGACTATAATTAACTAAAAATAGTCAAAGGATAACACGTTTTCATATTCCTCAACTTAAAGAGCCCTGAAAAGGATGTATAACCTAATATATACGGAACAATCTTAACATCATTTTCAGCCTGTTTTTATGCTAACTGTAAATAATTGAAAAAAATGAAAAAAATAATACAATTTTTAAATTCTTTGACTAAAATCCATGAAAAGGATATGTAACACTCTATATCCTGAGCAGTTCTTATAACTTTCCCCCTTATACTTTTAATTCTTTATTTGTTGACCCTAAATAATTAAAAATCATGAAACAATAAGTTTCAACTTCCTAAACCCCATTAACCCTGAAAAGGACGTGCATCACGATATATAGAGAGTAACTTCTCTAACTCTTTTCGTCACCGGTTGAAACCTCTACATGTTTGACTAGAAATAGCCCTCGACTCCAAAAACTAAGAAAGATGTACTACATACACTCAGCAATCTTACTCCCCCCCCCCTTCCCCTTTAGGCCTTAATATATATCGACTATATCTAATTGAAAAATCATGGAAAAAATACAATTTTCAAATGCTTCGACTTTAAGAAATCTGGAAACGACGCGACGTATGACACGAAATATACGGAGTATCTCCTCTGACTCCCTTCCCTACCCTTCTATTTATATGTTTGACTGTAAATAATTAAAAATAATGAAAAAGTAACACAGTTTTCTGATTCTCGATTGTACGAAGTAACTCATCTAACCCTCTTCCCCACTGCTTTCCTCCTTTATATGTTTGATTATAAATCGTTGAAAATAGTGAAAAATAGTGAAAATATAACACAATTTTCAAATCCCTTGACTCTACGAACTCTAAGAAAGATGTATTACAAGACATATAGGGAGCAATCATAGGTGGTAGTTGTTCGCAGAAATGCAATAACGTTCGTGGCAGCACTACTGCGTTGTCTGAAAGATGCCGTAAAATACAAAAACATATGTTTCGGCACTTTGAGAACGTTGACGGATATTACCACATCCTAGCTGATATCTTTAGGATATGAAAAAAGGGGTAAATTCCTATTTAGAGGGGGACGTGACCGATAAAAAATCTCCTTTCTCCAACCCTTAAACCATATTTTTGAAAATAATGAAAAAATAACACATCTTCAACTCAAAGAACCCTTCCCCACCCCTTTAACCCTTCATTTGTTTGACCATAGATAATAAAAAATTATTGATTTTTTTTGTTTAACAGAAATAATATGTAGAGAGCAGTGTACAGTTTCTTTCAGTTAGAGATATTTCTGAAACCCTGTTTGCCTCTGCTTAACTTTTTTTTAGAATTAATATTTTACCATAAAGTATTATTAAGAGTGTTATTTTAAGGATATTCTTTAGTGTGAGAATTTCAGATTCAATATCGTAAAAAAGGTAAAGTAAGTAAGACAAATTTTTCAAATTTTACAATACCTTCAGCCGTTTTTAAAACGACGAACATTTTTAAAATGACACTAAAAATGCACGTAACGTTTTACGTGACTTTTTTATTATTAGCAGTTTAGATATTGCTTCAGTATTGAGTATATTCTGCAAAATATTACCTCTTACCTGGAATAATAGAAATACTAATTCCAAGACACCATATGCATAATAATATCCTACACGTGTCTCTACAATTTAATACTCCATATCTTCGATATGGCTTAGTAATGACAAGGTATCTCTCAACTGATATAAACGCTAAAAGCATAAGCGTGACTTCTTGGGATATCATACCAACTATCCCTGTTAATGCACAGTTCCATGACGACATCCAGTTTATTGCGACTTTGTTATAATTATCACGATATTTTAAGTCATGGTATGCTATTATAAAAAGGTAGATGCCCATTAGACCATCACTTACTGAAAGAAAGTACTTATAATAAAAAATAAACTAGGTTTTAATAATATACTATGATTCTAGATCGTGGTAAAACGTAACCACACTATTGTGAGTGAGCTCTATCCTGGCATTAAAATAAAGGAGATCCAAGTCGATACACGTTCCAGGACCTGCATCCTACCTAAATACCAATCTGGGACGCGTTTTATTCTGATCGGACTTCATCTTAATAGCACAAAATATTTAGAAAAGAACGATATGCGCAGAGATGAAATGTGTCTTAAATTGAGACCTAATATACACACTCAGGAATGACCATTGCCTAAAACCACTTTATTTTTAATAAAAAGAAGAATTTATCGTCAACTTTCACTATAGGTAATGACGTTGTGTGTCAAGCATACATTACGGCTAGGTCGGGACTTACCTGCAAGGTTTTTAATCACAATGCTCAAATTTTTATTTTCGTCTTTATACAAAAACCTCCCAAATAGAACCAGTGCGTTGCCAATTAGAGTAATTAAACACATAATCCAGTTTGAATATCTAAAAATCGGTTTGAATAGAAGTTGAGTAGTAGATGATACACCTAAAAATATTAATAAATAAATGAATCAACTGATTGCATTGTTTTAGAAAATAATGAATTAAATTACGACAAAAAGCGAAATAACTTCCAAACAGTTAAGATCATCACGTGCGTTCTTATTTTCAAAAAAAAAAACTGACTAGTTTACTTTAATATGTAAGAAGAAACAAAGTGCGTTGATATAATGTAATGTGTAATGTGTAGAGGGGAGTGTGGCCCAAAATGGCCCTTTACACTGCGACCATCATTGATCTATTGTGCTTCCCCTTATCCCTCACGGGTTTAATACATCCAGGAACAGGACCAGCTCCTTCAATGAGAGCGTGAGCAGATCCTGTTCACCCAGCGTATAGGGATGTAGTATTCTATGTCTCCTGTGTCCCAATGCCGCACAGTTGGTAATCAAGTGTTCCATGGACTCCTCTTCTTCACCGCAGAATCTGCAAGTGTACGTGGTTGATAGGCCCATTCTGTATAGGTGCTTATTGCAGGTATGGTGACCTGTGAGTGCCCCCGCCAGTAATCTTAGGCTTTTCCTATCCATTTTTAGGGCGAGATCCGTCCTCCTTGCATCAAAGCTCAGAAACTTTTTAGAATGTTCCAGACCGTTAGTGTCGTTCCAATGTTTCTCTACTATGGATTTTGTCCATTTCATCATCTCCTCTTTAAGGAGACCCCTGCTGAATCCAAAGGATGGAAAGGGTCCGATGAAGGTCCCCTCAGCCCCTTTTTTTGCATAGATGTCTACCATCTCATTTCCTCTATGCCCCTCATGTCCTGGAACCCAGATCAGAGTAATCTGATTCTGAATTGCCAAGTCATTAAGCATGTTATGACATTCCAGTACTAGCCTGGACGTGAATGTACAGCTATTCAGGGCCTTTAAGACTGATTGGCTGTCCGAGAGTATTTTGATACTTACTCCCGTATATTCCCTTTCGGATAGGATCCCTACAGCATCCAATATTGCATATAGTTCCGCCTGGAATATTGTGGTGTCCTTGCTCAATGTTATTGCTCTGTGTGCTCTAGGCCCCACTATTCCTGCTCCCACCCCTTGGAGCGTTTTGGATCCATCCGTGTACCACTTTTCTGAGCCATCCTGTAGCCACCTTGGGTTTGCGTACCACTCTTCCCTTGTCGGGAAGTAGACCCTATACTTCCTAACGAAGCACTGTATAGGATCAATGGTGTCGCTGACATATTAAGTATGTCTCCGATCCCCTTCAGGATCGTGAGATGCCCAATAAGGTTGCCCTCCTTAAATTTTTCCCTTCTGTGGATGGAGATAGCCTGAAAAGTTGCCTCCTCTTGAACAGCCACGTTAAGCGGTGCAAGGTTCAGAAGAGCTTCCATGCCTGCCGTGGATCTCATAGCTCCTGTAACGCATAGGGATGCAAGTCTGTGCACCCTACATAGCCGCCGTATTGCTGTTTTTTGTTTGGTCTTGCCCCACCATACCAGAGATCCATATAGTATTTTTGGTTTGACCAGTTTGGGTATATATCCAGTAGGTCATTTTAGGGCTAAGGCCCCAGGACCTACCGAGTAGTTGTTTGGCAGTCCAAAGGTGTTTAGTAGCCTTTTTCAGCACCGATTCGAGGTGTGGCTCCCAAGTGAGTTTCCTATCCAGTACGATACCCAGATATTTTACCTCTTCCTTGGGAACGACCTCAATACCGTTTATTTTTAAGATGGGGATCTCTAACACCCTCTTTTTAGTAAATGGTACGATGGTTGTCTTCGTTGGGTTAATCGACAGCTCCTCCGTCCTGCACCATTTCCAAGTTGTGTACAGAGCATCCTGCATCAGTTCACCAACCGTCCCAGGATGATTGCCTCTGATTATCACTGAGATATCGTCCGCGTAGCGGATGGTTTTGTATCCCTTCCGGTTAAGGATCCTAATCAGGTCGTCGACTAGAACTGACCATAGAAGGGGGGATAGTACCCCACCCTGAGGGCATCCCTTAAACGCAGTGACTCTAAGGTCTGTCGAACAAAGTGAGGCTTTAAGTGCGTTGATACTAAATAAACTAACGTTTTTGTGTTTTCTAGTCCTTTTTTAACTATATATATATATATATATATATATATATATATATATATATATATATATATATATATTATATATATATATATATATATATATATATATATCAGTGTCGGTTTTTTTTGAGAAAAGATTCATTGTACACTTAACACTCCGCCAGAATCTCATGGAAAAATGTTCTCAGGTGGTCAAATTCTCTAAATCTTTACTACTATGCATCTCTTAAGCTTCTGAATAAAAATTATAGACCTGTTTTTAGGCCTGTCCGAGTTTAGTCCTATACAGTTTTGAGAGCCCCTAACATAAAAGCAGTTTGACGGATCAATTTGTTCGTCAGACTAAGAACTACATTATAGTTACATCTCGAAGCACAAGAATGGCTTGATAATTTTTTGTGTCAATGATAAGTTGTTTTAGCATACTTTCAATCGAAATCACACTAAGAATTCTTTATAGAAATACAAGCGTTTTTTTGAAAATTTTTATGCGCTCTCAAAAAAATATATTAAAATGAAAAATAATAACTTTGAAATAAGTTACTCCAAAACATTGCTTAGGTTCTCTATAGGGTGTTCAAAAGTTAAGAGTTAAAAGCAATTTTTATTTCGCCTGGTATAACACGAAACTCGTCACTAATTTCTGAAAAAAGAAAATGGGTAATAATCGTCTCATTTTATTCTAATGTAATTTTAGGTTGACATGCAAGTATCAGACTAAGTAAAGAATGAGGAAAAAATAACTGATATTTTTACAAATAATACAGCTCATCAAAGGATAATAATTCATAATTGGGAATATTATGATACACATTTTCTTTTCTTAAGATTTTATATTCTTAGTAATACGATATTTTTGGTTACATTTTTTTAAAAAAAATTAGCTCAAAATCATTACCATTCAAACAAAATTATGTTTATGTGTGATTAGTTTGATACATTTTTAATGTGTATATGTGTACACACAATTATATTAATCATTGTTCATTATGAATTAACACAACATCCCATTAAATGACAATACCATACAGTCAAATATTACTCCCATTCATTTTTTTTCTATGGTCTTTAATAAAAGTAAAGATTTTTTACCATCAGATACAGGACTACATCTGGGCACTGTGGGTACATAAGCACAATATTTATAAGATTTGAAATAGATGACTTTCAAATTAACAAGATTTTTGAACATATATGTGTTTATGTTGTTTATTTCTATATGTTCCAAGTTCCTAAAAGATAAAAAGAACATAATAGAGTTTGCTACTGCCTAAATTACATATTTTCCTACTATCCGTAAATTCCTTAAACACTGCCCTTATAATACTATTAATTTTTTATTTGAAGACTAAGTCAATAATCCCAGCTTAATATTATAATTACCTAATACCATAAATTAAACAAAGTTTAGTTTAAGTCTTCACTGATTTCAAGCTGACTGTATGAAAAAAATAATATTAGTTAATCGGAAGGTGTCAAGAGGCGGTCATAGCGCAGTGGATAAGGTGTCTGCTTTCTACGCCGGAGACCTGAGTTAGAATCTCGGCTCGGAAAATAATAAATTATAAAAAAAAAAAAACTTTACAACGTAACGGTCGCCTCTCTCGGGATGGCAATGGCAAACTACCCGGAGTGTCATGCCCAGTAAAGCCCTCTCACTTTGGCCGTTCACAAGGTGTCTGCTTTCTACGCCGGAGACCTGAGTTAGAATCTCGGCTCGGAAAATAATAAATTAAAAAAAAAAACTTTACAACGTAACGGTCGCCTCTCTCGGGAAGCAATGGCAAACTACCCAGAGTGTCATGCCCAGTAAAGCCCTCTCACTTTGGCCGTTCACAAGCGGCATTAAAGTGTAGGTACACCGAAAAAGGCATCAACCCCAGGCAAAGACGCCTACGTCTGTATCGGGTATGGCACTTCAAGGAGGAGAAAGATGTCTACAGATAGTCAAGGTCGTCTGCGATTTAAAGAACTAGTATGAGCTAGGTATATGTGCTGCACCTTGTCTTACTTTTTATTGCTAATATGGAATAAAAATACATTTAGTGCTAGTACAGGGGTAACTAATAAATTAATTTTTTTTCGAAATCAAATTCCAAAAGCAATTAAAAATTAAATGTTGTTTAAAAACCGCTTGAGTGAATGTTTTTTTAACTCTATTGTCAAAGAATAATCATTATTACCTAATATCTTAAAGAAGGAAAAATAATACCTTTTGACATCAATTACACTATAGTGGAACGTATCTCCACGTCATTTGTGAGATTAACATTCTTTATATATGAAGACATTCTTATATTTAAAACTAGCTTTTTTAACCCAAAACAAGTAAAAGTGCAATTTTTATATTCCTTGATTCTAAGAACCTTATAAGGAATATGTAACACAATATAAAGGGTGGGCCATCTATCGGTTTAAATTTGAACCACCGGTTATTTCGAATCTGGCAATACTTATGTCATTCTATTCTGTCACAAAATTCAGTATATTATCTCCACTGAACGAAATGAATCGATTTACGCTTGAGCAACGTTGGGATTTATTGGAAATTTATTTCCAAAACAAAGACAGTTGTTCGGAAATTGCACGAAAATGTCGTACAAAAATTTGGTCGCAGAGAAGGACCAACAGTGCCCGGTATACGCAAGTTTATTGCTAAAGTTCGTGAAACTGGTTTCATTGTTGATGCGCCAAGACGTGAGCGTGCTCGTACAGTGCGTACACCCCAAAATATCGAAGCTGTGGACGGCGCAACCATTACGGTCAATGGAGACACCTATCGCACCATGATAACCGATTTTTTTGTGCCCGCTCTTCATGGTATTGATGTGAACGATGTTTGGTTTCAACAGGATGGTGCAACTTGCCACACATCTCATGCCACAATCGATTTATTGCGTCAAACGTTTGATGGCCGTTTAATTAGCCGAAATGGTGATGTCAATTGGCCGCCAAGAAGCTGCGATTTGACACCGTTGGACTATTTTCTGTGGAGCGCCGTTTAAAGACAAGTGTTATGCCGACAAACCAGAGACAATTGAGCATTTGAAGGCCAACATTCGTGATGCCATTGCCGAGATACGACCCCATACACTCGAAAAAAGTGCTCGAAAATTGGTCCGATCGAATGGGGTACTGTGAGGCCAGCCGCGGCAGCCATATGAATGAAATAATATTCCATCTCTAACCGGAACAATTGTACTTCACAACAAAAAAATAAATTTGGCAAAATTTCAAACCGTTTTTGTTTTATTGCATTTTTAAATTTAAACTTTTAAATGGCCCACCCCTTATATTGTGTTACATATTCCTCTAACCCCTTGCACCTATATATGCTTGCATGTGAATAATTAAATTCAATAAGAAAAGAACGAAATTTCAGATGCGCCCACGCCAATGACCTCGAAAAGGATGTATATTTAGAGCAACTCCTAAACCTTCTTTAACTTTAATCCTCCATATGGTTGACTAAATATAGTTGCAAATAACGAAAGACTAACACAAGCTTCAAATTCCTCCAGTTTAAGAACCTTGAAAAAGATGTATCATACCATATATGGTATACATTATATTATATATATATATATATATATATATATATATATATATATATATATATATATATATATATATATATACTTAAATATAAAATTAGTCGGGGAACTCGGTAAAGGGCGTGATAAATGTTCACACAATGTTCATTTAGCCAATATTTCGGTTCTTGGTTGGGACCTTCTTCAGGGCACAAACTGAAAAGGAGAATGAGTCTACTAACTGAGAGAACTTGGGCAAAAATTAAATTATTCATATTATTATTAATAAACTGGTGTAGAAAATATAATAGACAAAAACACTCATGAGTTAACATGAATGGCCATAATTAGCTTATAACATAAAAGCCACTAAACTAAACTAATTAAAATAAACACTATAAACTAATACATAAAAATTCAAAAGATTGCATTTATAACAGGGATGTCATTGAAAATTTTTTTATATTTAAGAATTTTGTTAGATACGGCAACTTTTGCTTTCTTTCTCTATTATATATATATATATATATATATATATATATATATATATATATATATATATATATATATATATATGTATATATATATATATATATATATATATATATATATATATATATATATATGTATATACATACATACATAGAGAGAGAGCAACCAACCCTCTAACTCCATTCCCCACCCCTTCACTAATGTATATGCTGACTATAAACAATTGAAAATAATGTGAAAATAATACAATTTTCAGATTTGGGACTTATAACATAATATGTACGAAGCAACCCATATAACCCTCTTCCCAACCCTTTTAACCCTTTATATGATTGGCCATAAACAATTGAAAATAAAGAGACAATTACACAATTTTCAGATTCTACGCTCGAAGAACCCTCAAAAGGGTGTATAACACGATATGTACGGAGTAATCGCTCTAAATCCTTTCCGCACGCCTCCATATATTTGACTCTAGATAAATGAAATCTTTAATATCGTAATGGCGCAAAATTAGAAAAAAATATTCTGAACATACTCCTATCTGTAAAAGTATGCGTATGGGGAGGGGCGGTAATCTTATCGGGGACACTCTCTTCAGTGTATGTAGTAGGTAACTATATACAAATCGGTAGATATTACGTGATATAATAGAAAATTAATGGACTAATTCATATTAACTGTCATTCTACTGCAAGAGATGTGCATCATAAATGAATGAGTAATGAAAAATGAAGTGACGAAGTGATTATCGTATCTGTATAGAATTATCAACAATAATAGAAAAATGCTATATGTGTGCCCTATCTCAGAGTCCCTGAATCACAAGAGACATAGTTGCTAATTTCCGACTGTCTGTGGGCACGATAACTCTCGAACGAAGTGATATATCAGTTGTACATTTCATAAACTTTTATTATTTGAAGTGGGAATAGTGCTTTAAAAGAAAAAGATGAAAGGGGTCGATAAATTGTTTACATTTTCACTTTTTATTGAGATAGTGAATGTTTCTTTTTTATTAAAATAATGAAAAAAATGTAAGGACAATCATTTATAGTGGGTCACAAGGGTTGGCTCGTATATATCATGTTATGCAACTTTTCTAATATTCGTGAAATTGACAGATCTAAAAATTGTATTATTTTTTCCTTATTTTAAATAAATGAGGGGTTATTGAAGTGAAGGCGGGAGCAGAGGGAATATTTTGTTAATGTTGTGTTTAGGTCTTCTTAGGTTTATTAAAATCCAGAAATCTGAAAATTCTCTAATTTTTTAAATTTTAACAAAAGTACTCTATATATATATATATATATATATATATATATATATAATATATATATATATATATATATATATATATCGACTCGACTGATAAGCTGTGTTCCGGCGAAATGCGTCTCGAGATGGATTGATAAACGAGAGAACAGTCGATAGACTGTTGAAATATGAACATTGTTTATTTTCAGTGGTTTTACATTGAATCACATATGGACGGGATGAAACCCTTGTCGAATCGGTCTGCCTACCGTGAATTTTGACAATTTGCTGACCATGTGTAGGTCTGTGGCCGTGAAGGGCCTCCTATGGAGGACAGTTATGCTTTTCAGTTTTAGGTACAATTTATGATATCTTACTACGATGTTACGCCAGTAGGGGAATAAGTACTCAAGGTCTTATTGTATCGTTTGTCGATCCTAGATCGACTGATGAGCCATGATATGGCGAAACGCGTCTCGAGATGGATTGACAAATGAAAGAACTGTAGGTAGATATATGATCTTAGCTGATTTTTCATAAATGTATATATATACATATATATATATATATATATATATATATATATATATATTATATATATATATATATATATATATATAAGTAGATTAGTAGTTTTTAATCTGATCTGACTCAATGAGTAATAACGAATGATATATAAAATATGTCTATTTAGATTTGGGAATCTTTTGTATGTATAATTTAAATTTATTGAAAATAATGGTCCAATTTGCAATTTTTTTTTTTTTTTTTTTTTATTGGTCTAGCACACGTGCTGCAGGGAAGTCCCTAAAGCGCTCCAGGAGCGGCACGAGTGCGGAAAAAGCGATTCACGTTGTTCTTGAATCGCTGTAAATTGTACTCGGTGGAAAACACAGCGCTGGGCAAATTATTCCAAAGGGATGACGTTCTCCATATAAAAGATTGCTTGAAAAGCGTCGTACGCGCGGAGTAACAAGCTGAACCTCATACGGATGCGAAGCACCAGCGCGACGTGTATTTCTAACATGCACCGCTTTGGGAGGAATTAAGCGGGCTACATCCTTCGAACACTTTCCATGAAAATACTTGTAGAACAGACTCAAGTCGCCAACCGTTCTTCGATGTTCCAGCGAATCAAGGCCGCCGGTCAATTCCGGGTCCCCAATCAAACGGACCGCTCTTCTCTGAACAGAATCCAACAAATGCAGTGTATGTTTGGGAGCGGAGCCCCAAACGTGGGAGCAGTATTCCATAGTTGGTCGAATTTGGGCTTTGTAAAGAATTAACAGTTGCTGTGGGGTGTAAAGCTTTCTGGTTCTAAATAATATTCCCAATTTTTTTGACAAGCTCTCCTTGCTATGCCTGCAACGTGTTCATGCCAAGACATATTCGCTCCCAAACCAACGCCCAACAAATTGAGCGACGATGCCAGGGGAATGGAGTGCCCCGACATAACTATGTCGGGTTCAGCAACATTAACTTTTTTAGAAAAAACTGCCGCTTGGGTTTTTGTAGCGTTAAATTCCACTTGGTTACTGTCACCCCAAGATAGAAACCTCTTCCAGGTCTTTGTTAAGTTGAACGACCTCCTGCTGTCTGCGGATATTCGCCTGAGCAGCCGATGTCCGAGCGTTCAAGGTGAATGAAGAGACAAGCGTACTGTCATCTGCAAAGCTATAGATTGGATTCCCGGTCTTTTCCAGCAGATCGTTAATGTAAATGAGAAAGAGAGTAGGAGACAGTATGGAGCCTTGGGGCACACCGGCGTTGATAGTGAGGGTGTTAGAAAGAAATCCGTCGACCGCCACTCGTAAAAGAACGCTCTCTGAGGAAACATGAGAGCCATAAACAGAACCTTTCAGACATACCATAAGAGCGCAACTTAGCCAACAGTCCATCGTGCCAAACACGGTCGAATGCCTTGGATATGTCAAGAGCAACCGCTCGAGATTCTCCAAAGTTTTCAATTGCGTTGTTCCAAACATGTGTTACATAAGTCAGAAGATCTCCTGTTGATCTATGTTTACGAAAACCATATTGGTGATCGCTAATATTATTGAATCGTTCAAGATATTTTAGAAGATGCTCATTGATAACCTTTTCCATGACTTTCGATATTATTGAAAGCAGTGCAACTGGTCGGTAGTTATTTGGCAAGGTCTTCTTACCTTTTTTAGGTATCGGCTGAACCGTGGCATATTTCCAGCAGGACGGAAATATTCCCTTTCTGTAGGATAGGTGTTAGTTCCCTTGCACAGTTTTTGAGAAGTATGGCAGGTATTCCGTCAGCGCCAGAAGCCTTCTTGGTGTCTAGCTTCATTAAAATACGCTTTATGATGCGCTGTCTGAAGACAACATCGGGTATCCTTGACTGCAATATGGGAATAGTAGGTGGTGTTTTTCTTGGAAATCGACAGTAGAATGTGAAGCAAAGAGTTCAGCCAACAAGTTCGCTCTCTCAACAGGTGTGGTTGCAATGGAATTATCTGGCCGTGTGAGTGGTGGTATGGTGGATTTGGTAAAGTTTTGACTAACTGCCTTAGCGACTGCCCAAAAGGACCTGGAATTGTTGGGACAAGCGAGAAGTTTGTTTCTAATTCGTTGATTGTGTGCCTCCTTGGTTTCGTCGATAATTCCTTTGCATCTGTTCCGAGCATGAACAAAGATGTTTCGATTTAAGGTGTTAGGATTTTCACGCCATTGTCGGTAGGCAATATGTTTAGAAGCAACAGCTTCTTTGCATTTTCGGTCGAACCAAGGCTTGCCGTTGGAGGAGCATTTCTTCGAAAAAGGGATGTAAGCTTCCATACCAGCCAAAATAACATCGGAGACCTCCCTGGCGCAGTCAGATGGGTTATCGGATCGAAAACAAACGTCCATCCAAGGGAAAGTTCGAAAGTATTCCATGAGATCTTCCCATTTAGCAGATTTGCAGTGCCAAATCTTGCGCGGCCTAGGCGCCTCTCTGTCACTGATTGGCAGGATACTCGATGTCGAAAGCAGTTTATGGTCGGAAGAACCTAACGGCGGATTTACGGTGACCGTGTAAATCTCCGGATTGGTGGTTAAAAACAGATCAAGAAGACTGGCGAACTCCCCGTCTCGATCAGGGATCCGTGTTGGTTCGTCAATAAGCTGAGTTAAGCCATAACTGATTGAGAATGATTCAGCTTCACGACCTTGTTCGTCGGTAGTATTTGAATATTTGAGCCAGTTGATATTGTGGACATTAAAGTCGCCCAGGATGGCGATTTCGGCACTTGGATAGTTACTTTGTAAATGATCGATGGTGTCTGCAAGAGAAGCGAAAAGTGTTCGAAAATTGGTATCACTTGGTGGTCGATACAGGATACAGATGAACCTTGTGGTTTGTTGAGTCGTTATTTTTAACCACTTAACATCAAAGTTTGGGGGCTCCAGAGCTTCTTCTCGTTGACAAGAGAGGTCGCTCCTGACAAAAAGACAGATTCCAAAGTTACGCCTAAATCGGGAATAGAAGTCGTACCCAGGATAAAGATAGTTGACCGTGCTGGTCGATGGACTGACCTTGGTTTCACATAGAGCGAGTACATGAGGTTTATCTGATTGCAGGTGTTGATGCACTGAATTTATGTTCGAGTTTATACCTCGTATGTTGCAAAAATCTATCTTGAAATTATGATATCTGCAAGTCGACGCCTCCGAACCAGCCCCTACCCGGATATCCGAACGGGGGGCCATTCTACCTCCGGAACTTCTTGCATCCAGGCGCCTCATCATGCTCTTTGGTCCCACAGTAGTTAATGTGGAATTTTCCTGTTCTGTCACATGTTTATCTTTGCCTTCTTTGGCTTTGATCCAGGGGGTGTTATTATTGGGTAGTTTGGGTTCTGACCAGATACTTTTCCAATGATCTGTGAGTTCTTGTTTGTTTGATGGTTCGGTCACTGCTGTCTGTTTGCTGTGCATAGTTTTCCGGTAGAACTGTGTTTGGCTTCTTCGGAAGAGGTTATTGGTATCTTTCCTCTCATTTGGTTCTTTGTATCTACGAAGTCTTGCGGCATATACGGATAATTTTTGTTTCAGAGTATCCAGGATTTCTGGCAGTGTTCTTGACTTATAAGCTTAGCGGTTTTACTTACTATCAAATTGGTGTCAAATTTGACATTAGCCTCGCCATAAAAGTATAAAAATAACGGAATTATTCGCATAATTTTGAAGATATGTTTTTGTGCTGACTGTCAATTTTTTCTTATTTTTAATAATTTTTAGTGTTCCTTATAAGATGACTTCGGTGTCTGTCTGTCTGTTTTTCCGTCTGTCTGTCTGTCACATCCGATTTTCTACGAAACTATTTGTCATAGAAAGTTGAAATTTGGTAATAATATAGGAATTGATGGCCTCATCAGAGCCGTGTAGTTTTAAAAAGTTAAATTTTGACTTAAGGAGTTAGTTTTTGGGGGTGAAATCGGAAGTGAAATACAATTTTTTTTACTAGATCATCGAGTGTAGTGTCAAATGAAAGCTTGTGAAAACGCGAGTAAAAAAAATATATATAATGTAATACTTGGGCTCACTTTTCTTTGTATTATTTTTAAGAAATCGTGAAAAATCGCTGTCCCTCCACCTTATCTCGTAAAGTACTGATCAAAAAATTTTGAAAACATTCTAGAATATTCTCCACGGGATGAACGAAAATTATCACGAGTGCATTACCTTTAATAATTTATTTGGTACATAAAAAAAAACAAAAATTTCAGTATTCAGTAAAGATTGGAAACAAACTTTGTTGAAAACTCCTTTGGGATGTGTTTTGTGAAGTCACTAATCATTTTTTATACCACCGTAACAATTTTTTTTATTTTAAAAGCAATCAACGTACCGAACACTAATTATGCAAGTTCAACTTGCACTTGACTGGTTATTTTTTCTATCTTTCATTAATTATAATATCTGAACAGATACTTACAGTGAAGTGAGGTTTCCCAGAATAAGCAAACAATTCTTGCTGTAGGTATTTAATTGGATTTTTTTTCCCAAAGACCTGGAAGTTTTATATCGTATTATTTAAAAGTGCTCAATTCAAAAACAACTACTTACTTACAGTTTGGCTAGCTGTACTTGAGCTACAAATACTTTTTCCGGTAAAAATTTAAGACAGTTATTATATAAATTTCTGAAAATAATAACAAAAAATATTAAATTAATATAGACAAATTTTGCAACTCAATACTTACAATTCTTCTAATTTTTTTAAATTCCTAAAAGCGTTTCTATCAATGGTAATGTATGCGATTGGACCGCAGGCTTCTAAAGATAAAAACAAATTTTGTTAATGACGAGATTAATTTTAAAGTACTCGTACTCTAAAAAGGCATTTCCATGGTCACATTTATTTCTGCTCACGGTAAAATGTTTCATGTTTTAATTGATGCTTTCACGAGGACAGTTGCGCTTTTCAGATATAGTGTTTAAAAATGTCACTCAAAAACTGAAATTTTGAAGTTACTTTCTTTTAGTAGTAGAATTTTTGATCAATTTTTTAAGAATATTAATAAAACATTTTTTTAAAAAAGAATGTGACCACAAAACACCTAGAATAAGTGCCATTTTTGGCTTAAAATTTTTGTATAAGTCTCTGTGTTGGCAAAGTTCAGTAACTTTACTTTTTTTCATGAGAAGTCTATTTATTACTTTTATTAGAATATTACTTACAGTACACGAAGCTGGATTAGATTACTAAATAAATAGTATCCAATTTCTTGAATATTATTGTTGTTTAAATTTCTAAAACAAAATTTCATTAAAGGGATAACCGACAAAATAAAGGATAAAAATGCACTTACAATTCCAGCAACATTGGCAGAACAGGGAATGAATCATTTTCTTCAAACTGTAACTGGTTGTTTGACAAATCTCTAGAAGTATACACATTGTATGTACAAATTAAGAAAAAAATAATTATTAGTGAAAAAAGATAGCTCTTACAAAATACACATCAATGTAAAGCTAAAGTGCAGGAATGTTGTTTACTGTAACAAATTTTTTAATATTTTACTAAACATCTTCGTAGAAATTTAAGGAAGAGAACTTTTTTTAGTAATTTACCAGTTGTAAATCGGATAAAGTACTTCAAAAACTAATGAGAAGTTTGTTTTTCTTACTAGCTATTAACCCTTAATGCAGGCATTGGTTTTACATGGCTGATAGTTGAGATGATTATGGTGCTAACTAAGAGAATTCGAAAACTCGCCGGTTTGTGCATTGGATCAAAAACAGAACAGAAAATTCCATTGTTATCTTTTAAGGTCATGACGATAGATAGAGTCTTAATAGATCGTGTTTTGTTACGATTCTCAGTCGGGAACAATGAGATGAACACGAGATCAACCGCCAACGTATGGCGGCGGGGGATTCATTTGCAAATTGCAAACATACGTAAAAGTTTTCTTTTGAAAAGATACGCTGCTCTTTTTTGAATAAAGGTTTTTGCCTAAAGTGGTCATGTGTCGCCAGCCAATGGTGTACATCTACTTCAACAATCAGACGGCTAAGACCTAAATACAACAGTACAGTGATGTTCTGGATGAATTTTATAGGAGGAAATAGATTAAGCTAATGTGGATAATATTGGGGTTCGAGACAACGAGGTGGTAGACGAACTTCCTAGACTCGGGGCCATAACTCCTTTTCGAAGACCCAAAACAAACTGGCCAAGGACTTTGTATGTTGGCCTGGAAGAGCGCGAATTAAATGGCTGTTAAGAGAAGCAGAGATCTTGTAAATCCCCTTGTGTGACTATTCACGAAAACTCTGTAATGAGAGGGCATTTAGCACTGTTGGGTGTGAAGGACAGCCCAACATATTCGGGCTGTCTGCTCCACATTATCTTCGCAAGTGATGCGTTAGGAGGACTGTCTCCGAAACTGCAGTTCTTCAGAGGGAGGAACTCAGCACCCTGGCGTGGTTATATACTTTTAAATTAAGCTATATCTTTTTGGCAATCTACGATCTGTAAAGGATACATCATAATTAGACAACAAGTGATGTTTAATTTATTGCTTAAATGGCAAATATAACATACAGATCCGAAGAGACCGAAAACGGTATAAACCGTTATACTTACAGCCATTTTATTTCTCTGTAATTGTCTCAAAACTATTCAGGTCGATGTTTTCTAAATTATTATTATCTAAATGTAACCATTCTAGACTTGACAATCCATCAAAGGCTCCTCGTTCGAGGTCACTCAAGTTATTGTCCATTAAAAATCTTAAACAAACGTCTTAAGTTCCTAAACTGGATACATAAAACTATAGTTACTTACAACTTTTTTAAATAATGTTGATCTTGGGAAACACATAGGGCTCTAAGTAATTCAGATTATTATCTTCTAAGTACCTAGAATAAACACATACATACAAATATGTATATATATATAATATATATATATATATATTATATATATATATAATATAATATATATATATATATTACATTAAAAATGCCCGGGGTTTCGATCCGTTCGTCTTTAACAATGAATTTGCAGGACATTTCGCCAAAATCTCATTTGGCATTTTCAAGCGCTCCCTTGCTGCTGCTGCTACTCGATACTATGATCTTGCTGCTTGCTGCCACTCGAAGCTAACGAAA